>BLKR01000731.1:0-416214 GCA_011170035.1 Teleogryllus occipitalis
CAAGTTATTTCTGCCTGTACTCGACTTGCCATCCTGATAAACTTAATTGAAAGGAAAATCATTATTTTAAACTTTCAAACGTCAGACTCCAATGACAACCATACGAAAGGAATTAAGAGTTTGAAACCAGTCCTCATATGACGTCATGGAACATAAACGCTTGCGTCACCAAACACCGCTAACGACGCCATCACCATTAGCATCATCACCGCCTCCTCTTCCTGCCCCTCGTCTTCGATCGCCCTCTTTACCGCTTCCCCGCCCTCGGTGCCAGCCCCATAAGCGCGTTCGCCCTTTATCTGTGCATAGCTTTTGACAGGTCTTTCGCGGGAGCCGGTAAAGACATCGTGCTAACGAGGCCCGCCGCCATTCACGGCAGGCCATTACTCTCATGGAGTGGCGCTTCGAGTACATGACGTGCGTTGCTCGCGGCTCCACGCAAGGCGTTGCATGAGGGGGCGGGGAGGGTGACGAAAGAGGATGGAGGGGGAGGTGAGGTGGGGATGGTGGCAGGGACAGCGTCGACGAGTGCGGAGATGGTGACAAGGGCGAGGATGGGGATGAAGACTGAGCGTCGATGCAGGAAATAAGCAAAGTCTGGGTCGTGAATAGGGAAGAAGCGGCTCATAAACGGGATGAGTATGGGGTCATGATGAGCGGGGTCGTGATGGGTAGAGTCGTTATAGGAGAGGTCGTGAGCGGAGTCGTGAGCGGGATTGTGAGTGGGGTCGTGAGCGAGGTCGTGAACGGGGACGTGAGCGGGGTCGAGAGCGGGGTCGTGAGCGGAGTCGTGAGCGGGGTTGTGAGCGGGGTCGTGAGCGAGGTCGTGAACGGGGTCGTGAGCGGGGTCGTGAGCGGGGTCGAGAGCGGGGTCGTGAACGAGGTCGTGAGCGGGGTCGTGAGCGGTCAGAGAGCGGGGTCGTGAGCGGGGTCGTGAGCGGGCCGTGATCGGGGTCGTGAGCGGGTCGTGAGCGGGTCGAGCGTGGGGCCGAACGGTCGAGCGGGGTTGTGAGCGGGGTCGTGAGCGGGGTCGTGGAGTGGGGTCGTGAGCGAGGTCGTGGAACGGGGACGTGAGCGGGGACATAAGCGAGGTCGTGAGAGAGGTCGTGAGCGGGGTCGTGAGCGAGGTCAGAGCCGGGTTGTTAGAGGGGTCGTGAGCGGGGTCGTCAGTGCAGGTTCGTGGAGCGGGGTCAAAGAGGCGAGGTGGTGAGTGGGGTCGTGAGCGTGGCCGAGAGCGGACTCGCGAGCGGGGCCGAGACCGGGTTCATGAGCGGAGCAGTGAGCAGGGACCGAGAGCGGGGTCGTGAGCGTGGCTGAGAGTGAAATCTTGAACGGTGACATAAGCGAGTACATGAGAAAGGTCGTGAGCGGGCTCGTGAGTGTGGTCGAGAGTGCGGTTGAGAGCGGGGTCGTGAACGGGATCGTGAGCGGGGTCGTGAGCGAGGTCGTGAGCGGGGTCGTGAGCGGGATCGTGAGCGGGGTCGTGAGCGCGGTCGTGAGCGGAGTTGTGATCGGGGTAGTGAGCCGGGTTGTTAGAGGGGTCGTGAGCGGGGTCGTCAGTAGGTTCGTGACCGGGGTCGTGAGCGAGGTGGTGAGTGGGGTCGTGAGCGTGGCCGAGAGCCGGCTCGTGAGCGGGGTCGTTAGCGAGGTGGTGAGTGGGGTCGTGAGCGTGGCCGAGAGCGGACTCGCGAGCGGGGCCGAGACCGGGTTCATGAGCGGAGCAGTGAGCAGGGGCCGAGAGCGGGGTCGTGAGCGTGGCAGTGAGTGGGATCTTGAGCAGCGACATAAGCGACTACGTGAGAAGGGTCGTGAGCGGGCTCGTCAGTGTGGTCGAGACTGGGGTCGACAGCGAGGTCGTGAACGGGATCGTGAAGAAAGTCGTGGGCGGGGGACGGGGTTGTGGGTGAAAATGGAGGCGAAGGCGGGAAAGAGGTGAGGATGATTGAAGGAAGAGGTCGTAGAAGGGAGGGACTGAATACATTTCGGTCTCTGGAAGATAAATGGCGCGATAAATGTTTCAGCTACGAATTAAGCCTTTGGCGTTCAGTACGACAGTTCCCTTTCGTATCTGTGAGACCGAGTGTACAGAATAGCTACAACACTGTCCACCGAGTACTACTTTTCTTTCGGATAATGTTTTCCAATCGATTAAAATGTTTCGGTTAAATTGATTAAAATAACGTTGAAATTAACAAAGAAAAAATACACTAATAATACAGCAAAAATTAATATAATGTCATCATATATTACGCAACGTAGGTATAGAGTAAACATAGATGCGACGTTCTACAATGTAAATCTTTGTGTGCACTAGATATCATTGCCGTAAGACATCTTCCACTTATTCTTATTGTAGTGAAAGTTTTCATTGATGCATGATCTACAAATCATACACAATAATCGAAAAGAAGTAGGGAACCTATGTTAAATGAGAACTGTTTGCTTAATGAAATTTAATTTTGCCTTAAGATAAATGTACCGCGTGATTAAGAAATTCTACAATTATTATAAATGAATCTGTTCATCTGTTCAATGAGTTATCATAAGATGTAATATTGTCATAATTTTCGTGCAGATCTATCTGTGCACAGCTTTTGACAAGTTTTTTTTTCAAATTACTAATCTGTCCCTTTTTATGCACATTTTAAGTTCCTCTGAAGATTACAAACGGAGCAATCCAAGAATGAATAAGTATACTTGTCTGTTGAATTATTAGCAACTCATTCGTAATGAAATAATTATGATTTGTAATTTTTTTGAAGAAAAAATCTAAATATAACATTCAATAAGAACAGGCGACCAATTCGAAAGCAACTTTCAAACTGTATCCAAATAATTTGTAGTTGATAAGGGTTAAGCTTTAAAAAGCTTTATCATATTTATCACGAACAACCATTTGTTTACTTTTGACGTTCTCGTAGGTGAAAAATTGTATACTTTCGTAAACGTTTCCAACTCTATAGACAATAGAGTGATATTATTGCTCTCAGCATCACTACACAGATAAACATTTCTGTGCACAGATAAAAATATCAAATAATCTCTAAGTTCGAAAATATTACTTTATCTCTTGTTCGTTATTATGAAAGGTGGTAAAAAATACATACTTTCTCACTTATTGGAAATATTTATGTAATAATGAAAGATTATAATTTCTGTCATACTAAAATCTTCGTTATAAGTTGGAAAATACCAAATCTACTAATTCAAACAAAGCGCCTTTGGTGCATATCTGCATTTATTTCGAAATCCAAGAACAATAGTTATTTATAATTTTTACAAATGAAACAAACAAGAATAAATTTAACTGTTACAGTATTTGCAGCACATTATACAGAAATAAAGATTGATTGCATTAATTGCTTTGATTACATTGAAGTGAGCTAACATCTTCTGAATAACGTAATCAGCAATCAAAACTTCTTAAAGTAAAAGAATTGTGTTTGTTAGTTATACGTTAAATATATTACTTTCCTTAAATCTATTTCCTTTCATATAAATGCAATCTACATCATATGATTAACACGACCGACAACAACGACAAAAATTCTAAGAATTTCCGCCCATCTTGTTGACATTTTGCCAACTGACAGCGCGTCAAACAAAGGATGGGAATTTAGAATTTACATCAATTTTTTAAGAAGTTGAGAAAACAATTATTTAAAATTTAAAACTTTGTTTGGCGTTCTACAATAATGCACTCTGTAGTGCTATATAAGTATATTGTGAAAGGTAGTGAGCTCTTTATGCGTTATTGCTAGCTATTATTAACGTGTTTTGTTTTATAAACAATAACTTTTAGTAATTTAAAATTATAGTGTGAATTCTTTTTTGCTAGCATTTACTCATTTTGTCGTCTGATTTTGTGAGTTGATCTGTCTAAACCAGTTGACGCTTCATTTACAAATAAGCGTGTGTGAGAGCGAGGTTTAGTTAACGAAGTGAAAATAGTGAGTTTTTTTACTTAGTAGATTAAATGTCATTAAATGCCAACATTCGTGAATGTAAATTAACGCAATTCCCATCCCTCATTTGACGCGCATGTCCCTTAAAAAAAAATGTAAAGAAGGAATGGATTTTGCGACGCATTTCTTTTTAATTGAAGGTGAAACCCAGCATCTCCTGCTGAACTATGAAATCCACTACAACATACATGTGCAGATCTTGGTCATGTAAGTGGCATCGAATTAAATAATATTTAATTGAATATTTAAACTCATTCTTGAAATCATATTCTCCTATTACCAACATTTTCTTACTAGACTTTCATTTTTGTTTGAATACTTTTTGTACGTAGAAATCACAATAGTTTAGTTTAAAATTTATGATGATTAATTTAATTATATCACTTATTATCAAGGCAATTATAACACAATGAAATTTCAATTACGAGTTGAGTAGCATAAGTTCAGTGTCTATTTCAACTTAAATTGTTCTTTATTATGAAAACAAATTGAATAGTTTTCAGGAAATTTTAGTTTGCCATTTACTAGCAGCTTTGTTATAAAACTATTATTTACTTGTTTAATGTACCTATACATTCATAAATAAAATTCATGATACACCGCATACAAAAATAATTAAATTCTTGAAAATTATTTCTATTTTACCATATTCGACACGCCCTGAGCAGACGCACAATTTATAATTACCTCCTCAATAATGTGATTTCCAGATGTAAAAAGTATTTTTTGTTCTCGGATAAATTTTAATCTTACAAATTTTTCATCCAGTGGCGCAGCTTGGCAGACGCAAGTAACCGAAAATGACACCCGCAGCCAGTTGTTTGGGGAGGGCCCAAAATAGCGCGCGAAGTCCATCGCTCAACCGCACGCCGCACTCGCGGCCCCGCCCACCAGCGCGCCCAGTCGTCGCCTCGCAGGTGTCACCCGCCCCGCCCCTCCCCCCCTCCGAGGCTCGCTCCGTTCTTCCCACCGCACGCACGCCCTTCCCCTTGCACACCATCCGCCCGCCACGGACTGCCGTCCACTGCGAAGAACGGCGCGAACTGACGCTGACTGTTCTTACGTGCGTGCCTTTCCCTGTGCTCGCGCTCTTTCTCTTTCATTTCTCGCCCCGTCATTTCTCCCCCGACATTTCTCTCTTCAACATTTCTCTCTCCGACGTTTCTCTCTTCGACGTTTCTCTCTTCGACGTTTCTCTCTCTCCGACATTTCTCTCTCCGACATTTCTCTCTCCGACTTTTCTGTTTCCAACATTTCTCTCACCGACATTTCTCTCTCCAACATTTCTCTCTCCGACATTTCTCTCTCCGATATTTCTCTCTCCAACATTTCTCTCTCCGACATTTCTCTCTCCGACATTTCTCTCTCCGACATTTCTCTCTCCGACATTTCTCTCTCCGACATTTCTCTCTCCGACATTTCTCTCCCCGACATTTCTCTCCCCGACATTTCTCTCTCCGACATTTCTCTCTCCGACATTTCTCTCTCCAACATTTCTCTCTCCAACATTTCTCTCTCCGACATTTCTCTCTCCGACATTTCTCTCTCCGACATTTCTCTCTCCGACATTTCTCTCTCCGACATTTCTCTCTCCGACATTTCTCTCTCCGACATTTCTCTCTCCGACATTTCTCTCTCCGACATTTCTCTCTCCGACATTTCTCTCTCCGACATTTCTCTCTCCGACATGCTCTCTTCGATGTTTCTCTCTCCGACATTTCTCTTCCCGTCATTTCTCTCCTTGTCATTTCTCTTCCCGTCATTTCTTTTCCATAATCTCTCTCCCCGTCATATCTCACCCCGTCATCTCCCTCCCCGTCATCTCTCTCCCCGCCATTGCACGCTCAACACGTCATACTCCATATTTCTATTTTTTGTCACGCCATTCCAAGCCACGCCATTCTCCGCTTCGCCATTACCACATCATTAATCCCCGCTATCTCTTTTCCATATCATTTTCCAGACTTACCATTCTCTGCCTCCTTTTTCCCCAACTCTTATTTGTCCATCACAGCTTTCTCTGACCCTCTTTTTCGTATTCCATTTCCCTACCCTTTCCCCTTCTCCGCGAGACCGTCCACCTTTCCCCGTGTCACCTCCCCCCTCCGGTATTTCCCCGCCTCACCGGCTCTTCCCCGCTCCACGTCGCGCGATCGTCCCCGATCCACCCGCGTCCCCGCCTCCTCCCCATCCCCGCGCCCTCTCGCGACGCCGTTCTCATTTTTCAGCTCCAACTCGCCCTCCTCTTCCCCTTCCTCCTCCGCGGTGGCGGCGGATGGAGGGAGACAGGACATAAATTGGGCGGCGCGCCCTCCCCGCCCGCCCAGCCACCCAAATTCCGCGCGGGACCGCTCGCCGCCGCCTCCCGACACCAACA
Organism: Teleogryllus occipitalis; assembly: GCA_011170035.1. NCBI lineage: Eukaryota > Metazoa > Arthropoda > Insecta > Orthoptera > Gryllidae > Teleogryllus > Teleogryllus occipitalis. The sequence goes on from BLKR01000731.1 coordinate 6,343, forward strand.
GGCCGCGTCCGCCACGCTAATTAATCTTACAGGTTATAGGAAATTCCAGCCCCTCCGCCCCCGCGCGCGCCCGCGGTCAAAAGTTGCCCCACCGCCGTCACTGCGGGGCGGCGTGCCCGCGATAAAGGAAGTCGCGCTTGCTCCGGGGTTTACGAGCCAGGATGCGGACCCCGGGGAAAATTGCGACAGGAATCGCCAGGGGACTCGTGAAAAGCACAATGGAATCGTTTGGAAGAACGTAGGTGTAGATAATGCAGAAAAGGTCAAGAAAAAACTGTTCGAGAAGTGAGGAAAATAGTGGAAAAATTAAAAAGAAGCAACGTCAGAAGAAATACACAGAACGGAAAGAAAGAGACTAGAAGAAGGATGATAAAATGAAGAGATATAACTGACTACTAAAAAGAAGTAAAAAGAGGGGAACTAAAATGTTGGAAGACCAAACCAAAAATATACGAAAGAAGTGCGAGCCAGTTACAACTTACCCTTTTAAACAATTTTAATGTAAATAAGAAATGTATAATGCAAACGAGGTTTAAAAAATTATTTCCAAGAAACAGTACAGAAAACGTACAAGAAATTCAACTTCCACTAAAATACGTTAGAATGACGGAGAAAGGCGAACAATTAGCGATACGTGTATTCAGAGTATCATTGGAAGAAATTGCTGTAATTTTTACTTTCTCGCCTACGCTTACACAGAACAGAGAAAGTTATGAAATGCAGTGCGAAAAAATCGGAGGATTTTTGGCAGAAAAACTCTTATTACAGGGCCTTGGTAACAACATTCTGTATAAATCCAGTTGCTCAATTTAGAAAAAAATCCTCCAAAGTGGTGTAGCCAATATCCATGTTTTGTCAGTCCTTGATACCGAGAAATGGAATGACGGCAAAATGTCTGCCACCAGCTAAAACGTTCAGCCGATTTTCTGAAAATGATATCCCCCAATCGATCTGGTTGATGTCGCGGCTTCTTGAATTTAAAATCACTATTTTAATTCTGGGTGTACTTTACATGAAGACCCTGAGAGATTTTCAAAATTTTCAAAAAGGTCTCCTTCCTTTTTTTATAAATTTTCTTGTTGGATAGAGTGAATGACGTTGAAGAGAATGGTGCATGTCTCATTTTCTTTGAAAACTTCAATTTTTCGAAAAATACAAAAATTCAACATTTTTTCGTTGTGTTTCAACAATAACAATTATGTAAACAGATATTTCTTCCTTAATAAAATCTGTTTCTAAAAGATGGATTTTAAAATAAGATCATGAACAATTTTTCGAAAATTTGAGTACTTATAACATAATTTTCAATGAAAGTAGGGCAAAAATGTACATGGTATTTTAGCACCATTAGTTTTTTAATTAAGAAAGGAAACAATAAAATGAACATTGAGAAAACTAAACAACAGGAGAAAGTCAGGTACACTAGAGCAAAATCCTTTAATGAGGCAAAGAGTACATTGATACGGTTTGTTGGTGGTTAGTTATTCCTGGCACGTCAACTAGTCCCGTCATTAGTCAAAGTCATTAGTCCCGTAAGTGTAGAGAACGTTTTTTCATCGGGAGTTGGCTGTAGTCTACCCCCGCTTGATGGCGAGATCCGGCGCCGTTCTACCCTCGACTAATAAGGGTTTCCCCAACTAGGTATCTCCCACCTGTGGGGCACCGCCCCAACCGGGACAAGCACTAATCTCCCGACCGGTGTCCTGGAATATGTGATAGTGTAGTGCACGTTAGTGTAAGTGTGTGTGTGTAAGGGATGAGGATAGGATGAGGAAAGGGAAGGAAAGAACTCGCGCGGTCCGTGGCCCGTTTGTTATGGTACTGCTCCAGCATTCGCCTGGTGTTGATCGGAGAAACCACGGAAACTTACAATCAGAGCAGCCGGTCTCTAGAATTCTCCTCCAGACCGTTGACGCAGGGAAGAGGAAGCCAGTTGAGAGACTCAACGGGCGGACAGTTATCGAAGTGAGGTGGGTCGCTGAGAAGAATCGGGCGATCAAAAGTTGCGCAGAGCCGGGATCGCTGTCACGGCCCCCTGAGTTATGCGGCTGAGCGATGGCGGGCGGGGCGCGGTGACCTGCGCGCCGACTGTGGCCGGCCGCGGAGTTATCACCGGGACAACAGGTGGCGCAGCGGCGACGCGCCCGCGGCCTCCCACCACCCACCACCCACCGCTCACCGCCCGCGGTCCGGTGCCCGGTCGATGGACCGGCGACGGAACTCCACCTCTGACCCGCCGCCTAGCCCCGACCCGCAGCAAGGGCCGGCACCTGGCGCCGCCTCACCTCGCACACACCCACACGGCTAGGCGCACGGCAGCTGAATCTCGCAGGGAGACGAGTTTGAGGCGAAGGAGAGAAGCAGAGATACAGGGATGGAATATGGAAAAAAGAGGGAGAATTGATGGTTGGAGAATGGACGAGCAAGCTGCCGAGCAGAGTGTGGAGGAAGGAACCTGAATGGGATGGAATGGAAGGATTTGGGTGACTTCGCTTGGGAGGGGAGGGCGTTCAGGCAGGGTAGTGGGCGTCGGTGTGTGAAAGAAGAGAGGCAGCTAGTGGGAGGCGGAGAATGAAAGAGAGTTGAAGGGTGAATGGGCGGAAGGGAGGGGCAGGATGGAGAAAGAAAGCAAGCAAGAGGTGTGCGTGGTTAGCGGGGTGAAAGAGAAAGCGGGTAGAAGAGTAGGGTATGAGTGCGAAGAGTAGAACGGGGAGAGCATAGGAGAGCAAACGAAGGAGAGAGCGGGGGAAAGAGAGTGAATAGAGAGCGGGGGTGGGAGAGGGGGAGAGCGGGGGAGAGAGCGAGGGAGGGAGCAGGAGAGAGAGCCGGGGAAAGAGCGAGAAGGAGAGCGGGGAAGAGAAGGAGAGAGAGCGGGGAGTGTGCAGGGAGAGAGCGGTGGAGAGAGCGGTGGAGAGAGCGGTGGAGAGAGCGGTGGAGAGAGCGGTGGAGAGAGCGGTGGAGAGAGCGGTGGAGAGAGCGGTGGAGATGGCAGGGGAGAGCGGGGAAGAGAGCGATGGAGAGAGCGGGTGAGAGAGCGGGCGAGAGAGCGGACGAGAGAGCGGGCGAGAGAACGGGAGTGAGAGAGAGCGGGATAGAGCGCGGGGGAGAGAACGAGAGAAATGGCGAGTAGAGGTCAGGGAGAGAGCGGAAAGGAGATTAGGCTGGGACAGCAGACAGAACGAGAGCGTGCGACAGTCTGCTTGGGAGGAAGTGCGAAAGCGACGGAGCGGGCGGAGGGCGAATGGAGGGCGCGCCGTTGTTTGCTCTCCAGTTGGCAGGAGGCTCTGGGCTAAGCCTTGCCTCACTTCTGCGGGCGCCCTCCCAACGCCAAGGGCATGCTCATTGCAGTGATGCAACTTGTGATAAATATACCAAGCGAGCAAACGGCTCCATGAATTATGACCTTCGTGCTTGTCTTTTTTAGGAATGAAACGTACAACACGCATACAGAATCATAACACGAAGCTTATCTCTGTCCACATTTACAAGGACGTATGACAGTTATTATTAGAGTGTCGAAGACCGTTCCCAACACACTTATGGAAATGAAATGCAAGTAAAACATAACAAATGACGCAAATCTCGTTTATGTTATTGCCATAAACTATTATGTCTTTGTTTAAGGAACGTGAAGTATTAACTCATTCAAGTCAAACCTTCTATGATAAGAAACTATAGGCGTCAGATTTAAGTCACTTTTTCTTACTTAAATATACTAATTTTTACTCTACATAAAAATATCAAATCATCTTAGCATTATATTTTTTCTCATTATTTTAGTTTGTTCATGAACACCAAGAAAGGAAGACCAGCGATTGTATGAATATGAACAAGGAAAATGTGTGCCTACCTTTCAATGACTGATTTCAATGACTGCGTTATGACTTAAGCTCACCTGAAACCAAAAAAGCAGACCATTATAGATCAATTTCAAAGGTGGTTTTGTCCCCTAAACCCATTGTGTTGCCAAAAATATACATCAGAACATTGCAATGATGAAGCATCAAATGTTTTCTTTACATTTATAGGTTTGATAACAAAGAAGAAATATGTCTGTCACCAAAAAACTTGTTAGATCAATAATAAGCAACTAAAACTAAAATTGACATTTAAAATAATGAATGGACAAAAAAATCAAATACTCCCAGAGGTGAAAGAAAAATAAAATCGGTTAATTACACCTTTAGTGTGAGATACTACTTGCATGATTTGTAAATTTAAATCATTTCTCCTAAGTATAGTGAATAAAATAGGTCATTAATAATTTAGAAATTTGCTTACCTGTAGTGAAAATGAAATAGGGCTCCACTCTTAACTCGTTTTTTTACATTGCTTTCATAGGAAATATAATCAAATGCGCTCAATGATATCAAAGTCAGACCACCGCTATCGTCCGAGATGCACTCCAAGGTTCACCATTAAAATAAAAAGGAGTGTGTAAATTAAAATCAATTCGCAAAGTATACTACTTCGGTATCGTTATTCCCAAGTATTCTAAACTCAAAGATTTTCATTATTTATTCCTACATGATTTTGGTCGACCAAGGCCCGTAGCGGGCTGTCAATCCATAGAACAGAATACAGGAACATGATTCGTTTATTTAATCAAATTTACGCCAATTATGTTACTTTAAAAAGAAACTAAGTTACTAATCCCATTTTGACCAAGAACATCTAGAAAATAAACTGCATCAAATAAAATTTTGCCTAATGGGATTTTCAAATAATAACTATTAAAATTTAAAGAAGACAAGCAGCTGTTTAAAATACTGGAATATCAAATCACTATCATCACAAAAGGGAGTTAAAATGTTCATAAAACAATCACTAGACCAAACACCATCAACTGCAGTAAGACACCTCAGTGACACGTCCTCAAAGGAAGTGCAATGGAAAGGTTTGGACACGTTTATCGCATGTAATAGAGGTCGATATCTTAGTGTTTATGAGGCGTCGTAAACTTCGAGTGCGACCGTTAAATCTCGAGGACCTTGCGACCCGCGTCGACCGGTCGACCGGTCGAGTGGAGAGTTGCGAGTACGAGGCGTCTGCGGCGATAAACGGCCCTCGAGTGCTCTCTACTGGTCAAGAGCGCTCGCCCACGTGTGGAGGACACCGAGGGAACCGCCTATGCCGACGTAGAGGTGGGAGCGGGAGATATTTTGAACAGTCAAAGAAAGCCTCGGTCACAGTTTGCTTCTGATTGTTGGGTGAGAGAGATGAGTCTGTGTATTCAAGATGCTCAGGCGTTTCGTTCAGAAAGTTTCGTCTGGACACTCTACCACACAAACTCCGTTTTTTTTTTCTTTAATTGAAAGGTTCGGTTATCACTTACTTTTCAATTTTGTTTACTTCTTTAAAGTCTCTTTTTAACTACTAAAGTCATATAGCGACCACATAAGTAACATTGGGGATAACGGGAACGGTTTTCGGATACACACAAACATCCATGCCCTGGGTGGTATTCGATTGATTGATCAATGATTCCGGGCGCGTCAAATAATGAGACCATTAGTCCCGTAAGTGTAGTGCATGTTTTTCATTGGGTGGCTGTGATTCTCCCCCACTGGATGGCGAGATCCGGCGCCGACCTACCGTTGACTAGTGGGGTTTTCTCCAACCAGGTATCTCCCACCAGCGGGGCACCTCCCCAGCCGGGAAAAGTTCCCGACCGGTCTCCCGGCATGTGTGGGAGGTAGTGCTTGTTAGTGTGTGTGTGTGTGTGTGTGCAAATACAAGGAAGAGGAAGGAAAGATCGCGCGCGGTCCGTGGCTCGTTTGTTAGAGTACTGCTTCGGCATTCGCGTGGCGTTGATCGGAGAAACCACGGAAAACTACCGATCAGAGCAGCCGGCCACCAGAATTCTCATCCAGACAGAGGGTGAATTGGACATAGCTGAAAAGCCACTGTCGAAAATCTTGCCGCCGTCAGGAGTGGAACCTAGACCCTCCCGATCAGAGACACTGCAGTGACATCAGTTGATGCACTCAGCCACCTCTCCCAGTGTGGGATTCGAACCCGCGATCCCTCAGATACGAGGCAACTACGTCTCTTCAGCCATATCGATCTTGGCTACCCAAACCGGCCCACTTGCTGTTATTAATCCGTTTTAGAGTATAAACAGAAAATATAATTATATCTTAAAATTAATAGATTGCATGCGTATGTGACGCCACTTCTTCATTATGTCGTTCTCCTCACCTATCAATACATTTCATTTGTTTGTTGTCTTGTGGATCGTATTTATAGTTTTGCGAGTTACAATAAATCTATCGAAAGCAATCAACGCGTCATATAGGGATTTTCGTAAATTAAAAAATTAATGAGCGTTTTTGAATGCAAAAATGTGTGAGAGCCTATAAACGTTGTAACCAGCAATTGTCTGACACCTTTTTTGCCTTTACAAAATCTTTTCAGTAATCAGAGGTGCAACCAGGATTCTTGTGTGTGTGTGTGTGTGTGTGTGTGTAAGTGTGTGTGTGTGTGTGTGTGTGTGTGTGTGTGTGTCTGTCTGTCAGGTTTGGTGTCCAGCAGAATTGATGTTTTCTTAATATTCTGGTTTATCGTAATTTTCGTATTTATTATTTGATTATTGTTGTTATTCGTAATTTTTATGACACTAAAGATAGTTTTTGCATACTCAAAATAAAATGTATTTTTATTAGTTAACATACAGACAATATTTCGAGGGATGCATTGGCGGTGAGGACTGGGCTTATGGTGAGGACTGGATTGGTGTTAATACTGGGTTTCTTGGGAGGCCTGAGTTTGAGGTGAGGACTGGACTCACAAGTTCTGTTTCTTAATAAATTTTTGAATTTCAAGTTAAACGAAATGAAGACATGCAGTAGACATGTTGGGCGTATGCGGGGGAAATATGTGATGAACAGGCGGGAGTACATTCGGGGAACGTGAAGAGAACATGCACGTGGGAAACATGTGGGGAAATTCCTATTCCCCAGAAAATCAGCTTTACTAACAAATTGTGCTTAATGACGCAAAAATATTTTTGTGTCATTCGCAAAAGTATTGTTTATCTTCCGAATTATACCGTCAATTTAATATATTTTATAGACACACAGAAAGTATTAAAGATACAAAACTTACAAAAATGAAAGTGGATAACTAGTAAGAAAGTTTAGATATGAATGCGTGTTTATTATAAAACTGGTAGCATAATATCAAGAATAAAAACTCAGAAGAAAAGAAATATACCGATTACACGAAATTCTATTTCATCTATTTAATTCCGTTACAATCTTTTACGGGATAATATAACGTTAATGAACTTCAGTGCTCTCATACTTAGCTGTATTCGGCGGTCTATAGTGAATTGTGAAGTTTGTTAGCTGTTTGTGTTTCAAAACCATTGTCTTTTTCATATTTGTTTTTTTTAAATAATATTTATTATTATACCTGACTTTTGAATACTAACTGCACACTGAGTTTTACGTTTTCCCACAAAGCAGATTGAGCCCATTTCATTCAAACAAAAGGTGTGGAAGCTTGCGTTACCCAAACTTTCCCCGCTCTGTAAATTACACTGTCTGACTAAGTGACCAGTTGAAAATAAATGTTTTAACAAGCTAATGGAGTTTTGATATCGCGCGGCAGTCATTTTGAGATGAAAGTTCTCGACACGCTCGGCTGCACGGCGCGGCGCAGTTCACGTGTTCTGTTCACGAGAAACTCGCCCGCATTTGCACCACCTCACCCGCACACTTCGAGATATCACTGTCGCTCTCGACACGACAGTCACACTCAGGAAAAGGTAACCAAAATTCCCAACGACGTACCGGGACAGGTACGTACCGGGACAGTGTATCAACTGATGTCACTGCTGTGCCTCTGACCGGGAAGTCCTAGGTTTGAGTCCTGACAGTGGCAGGATTCTCGACACTATCTTGTCAGCTAGGTCGAATTCACTCGCTGCCTGGAGGAGAATTGGTTGCTCTGATCAGTAGTTTTCCATGGCTTTTCCCATCAACACCTGGCGAATGCCCGAGCACTACCCTAACTAGCGGGCCACGGACCGCGCGCGATCTGTCCTTCCCATTCCTTGTCCTATCCTTTCCCTTACACACACACACACTAACATGCACTACACTACCACATATGCCGGAAGACCGGTCGGTAGCTTAGAGCTTGTCCCGGCTGGGGCTGTGCTCCGCTGGTGGGAGATACCTGGTTGTGGAAAACCCCGCTAGCTGACAGTAGGTCGGCGCCGGATCTCGCCATTCAGCGGGGAAAGATCTCCCGATGAAAAAAATGTACTTACGAGATTAATAACCTCAATAGTTGACGTGTACGGAAACACTAACAACCAACGAACCAATCAACCAACCAACCAACCAACCAACACAACGACGTTAACATAGTTGGAATGAGCCTGTTTATTGAAAATAGGCATATAAAATTGAACTGATTCCACATTATTTGAATCTAGTGTGCAGTTAGGTTGCAAACGTTCACAATGAGAGCGTAGGCTTCCTCGGTCGGATTGAGTAGTTACTTCGCTGTCCAAGAGACGCTGTTTCCTAGACACAGGAGCCAACGTTCCGGCCGCCATTCTATGAACTTCTTCAGGGCGAAATGCATTTCGTTTGTATCAGGGCTTCGTACGCGGCGTCTACCAGACAGCCAAGTAAATAACGTTCACAGTGCTACAGCAATCTCAATACCTGTTTGGACAGTTTTTAACTACAGGAGTTTGTGGGCTGCACACACTTTTTTTTCTCAGAGCATCGATGAAACCGCGATGCGTAATCTGAACGTATTCTCCCGCCCCGCTGACAAACACACATTACGAAAATTCAAAGTTTTCTTCAGGGCTGGAGGGCCGTGGTCCATTGGAAAACATATTTCCAGATGTTTCGTCCGCAACTACGGCAGACATCTTCAGCGGCGATGTGGTCTCGGACGAAGAATTCTCTTTGATGGTTCCCCGATGAAAGCCTACATTGTTTTACTCATAACGAAGTTCATCTTCCTTCCCCAATAATATTAGTCACATTTTCAGAACATTTCTTTCTTTACAAGAAACTCAGAACATAATCATCAAGTTACCATTGCCTGAATTTTGTATTCGTAGTCTTTTATATCCTTGCATTCCATCTGTTTACGATTCTACATTTTCCGTGCGCTGTTTATATCTACTGCAGTCTCCACTCGATATACTATCATACATCTTCCTTGCACCAGACTTTCTCATTTGTTCACACCCCCGTCTAATCCTCCCCCAATTCGTCAGCACCTTCATTCGCGCTCTCTGACATTCAGTTCGTTTTTCATTTGCTTCATCTCTCTTACCTAGTAGCTTAAGTATTTATCTCTCAGTAGTGTGCTTTTAATAATAGATGGTCTACAATTAATTATATGAATGTTATAATGTAATACTCAGCACTTACAATGAGTGCCAGTAACACAACATACTTGCTTTTGAGAAAAAAATCTTCCACAGAAAATAAAATCTTTCATACGGAATGTTGAAATTAAAATATTGCATAATTTAGTGATATCTACAAGGAGAAGGGAAACGAAACTCATATTGTCTCTCCACAAGCAGTGTTGAGAGAATTAATAAAGACGCCTCGCCATTAATAAATACATTATTATTATTATTATTATTATTATTATTATTATTATTATTATTATTATTATTATTGTCTCTCTCTTTCAGCCGTAGAAATGAGTCGAAGATATGCAGAGAGGCTAAATAGCACGGTGTGACTAACAGTCTCGTAAACTGAAGTTAAAACAAATTCTTTTACAACTCTCCAGGGTTTTGTAAAGACAAGCGCTCATGAAAATTTTAAACGCTGACCTGAAGTTTCTCTGAGTACCTTCTTCAATTTAAAGTGGTCGCAGGAGTTTCATCTTACTTTCTTCAAATAAATAAAACAACCAAAGCTGTTTTTCGCTTGATAACCAGAGAACTCTTAAATAGGGTCTCGGCAAAATCTTCACTTTCACAAAATCAACGACGTGCTTTCAGCCTCTCACGTGTACAATCTCTTAATCAAGAGATTTGTGATCATGCCAGGCCATTTACCTCTCAAGGAATCTTAAAAATATTAGCTATCTTTTGAAACTTACATTTTTCAGAAAGTTTCAAATTATTTCTTTTAAATAGTTTTGATAAGGTAACAATTTAATAAAACATTTCCGCCAATTTAATACATCAGGCGGAACTCGATGATTGAGGAGTTTGAAACATAGTACAAATACGAGGAGCTATGTGTGCAGGTTAAAGTCCTACGAAAGGCTTGATTGTTTTCATCAAGTTATTCTGGAGTGCCTGCCTTCACCTTTACTATCTCATCCGTATTCGTTCCATCTAAAAAGTCATCATTCATTTTTCATCATTATTCCACTAAGAGAAAATGCAAATCATCACTGAAATTATTATCCCATAAAAAGGAGAACATAAAGCAGACAGACCCATTCCTCTCCTAATCTCTGCAAGCATTGTGATTATAATCCAATCGCAAGCTTTTCATTGACAGTTTCTTTTTTAACCACAAACATGTAATAAATATTGTGAATCATTATTTATTCATACTTTTATTATTTCTATTACTTTATAATAACGCAGTGAATCATTTTTATAAATTTCGTCAACTAATAATAATTTTAGTCGTTTTAACTTCCCAAAACATATTACACCAAATATTTTTTGAATCTCCAAAGTGTTTATAGTCGCTTGTGCAGACTCTTTTACTTCCACTTGATGCTCCACTGTCCGTAAGCCTCTTTTGTTTCTGGTCGGTCCATCTCTCCAGAAACCCCACACTCGCGTATCAATCCCTTTCCACCTAAAGCAAACTTTGCTGCCCAACTCTCCAGAGGTATTTCCACCCCTAGCACGTCCCAGCGGCCGCTGCCCAAGATTCTCCTGAACCGCGATGCACGATTGTTTGCTCAAAGCGGGGCATCTGCCGGTTGCCATCGGGGTCCGAAGCTCCACGAAGGTGAAATCCTGGCATGGGCCTCTGTCCGCCTCTAGGAATAGTGTAGCGTATCAATTGAAATTTGCGTTTATAAAAAAATAACAATAAAGTGCTCCGAGGCAGGGACAATGCATGAAATTGACAAAAATAGATTGTAAAAAGCATAGAGACTCGCGAAATGAGATTTTTGGATTGCAGAGCTTGTTAAAACGTGGTGGAAAATAAGAGAAGTGATGATATTAAAACAGAAATAAAAATTCTAAATCCGTACTTTCAAAACTCTGAAAAGCTATTAACTTAGATGAAAGGGACATCATAGGTTTACAAGTGAAACTCAATTTGATAAAAAATCGTGATTCAACATAAATCAAATTAAACTTGATTTTGTGCAATTGTATACTAAATATCTTTTACATGAATATTCATATATAACATTTCTTTCAAGAAACAAAAAAATTAAAGTTCACGGATGGATTTTCTCGTTCATTTTCCCATATTTTTACAATAATCTATTCCATATTGTGACATACCAACATGTCACTGAATATTGTACAATTATTTATTATAAATGGCGTCAATTAAAGGGGATAAATTATGTGAATATGCTAGCATAGCAACGGTAAGCGAGCCGTCATCAAGGTCAACATATTCATGCAGTGACAATCGCGGAGACGGCTAGTTAATTCTATATAGAATTCTGGGATTGGCCGAAAAAGCAGTGACAGTCGTGAAGACGGCTAGTTCGTTTTGCAAGAAATTTAGAGATTGACTAGGTACGAAAGTACATCAAATGTTATCTGCAAATAAACAATCGAAATTAAGAACCGAGCTTTGCAGGGCTGAAAGAATACGAGAGACATTCATTCTGACTGATGCCGTGCTCATGAACGGATCGTGCTCCAATTAATGTTAGGAGTTTTTTTTCTTTGGGGACTTGTAAGCATCTACTAGGGAATGGATGTTGAGAAAACATCAAAATTGGATCTCTAAGTGTGACAGTGGAGCTTAAAATATTTCATGTGAACGAGTTGGAGGGACATTGAGGGCTTGGGCGAAGTTGTCAGTGATCGGACTGGAATGTTAGTAGCAAATAGCTTATTGATTTGATGAACGGTGATTGAAGTGAGCTTCCGAGAAAAGAAGAGAGAAGATGGTGTCTGGACCTGAGGACGGCGGCGTCGGAGATGGATAAAGATGGCCGAAAAAGCGCGCGAAGACATAAGGTTGGAACGGTCATGACAAACGTTTGATTTTATATTGGGCAAAGTTAAACAATACCAAAAATTGTTTTAAATTTTTTAATAAATTTCCATGTTTTCGTGAAATGAATATATGATTTTTCATTGAGCCAATTCTAGCAATGAAGTAGCAAAATAGAAAGATATTTGCTTTTCAGATTCCTCGACCGAGTTTGTTTGAGTAAATAAATTGCTGTTTATTTCAATATATAGATTAAATATGAATGACAGCGTGAATGCTTGTATAATAAAAGAAGAATGAACAATCATAAGAACTTTACATTTACCAAATTTACACCCATTATTTTAAAACATCGCCCAAAGAGGCTTGATGTGTTAGTTTTAAGTTAGAATTAAGTTTAGATATAATTAGTTCATTTAAGATATAGCCCTCCCAAATCTCCACAAGCAGAAATGCTGCAGAAATGTATCCCAAGTAAATGAATAAATTCCCGCCTCTTCAGGGTAACTGGAGAAGAGAAAATTTAAAGGCACAACAACGTTATTAGTTTTGGTCACACACTGTGGGGCAACATCAAAATGTAATGTCTTGTCAATTTATATCAAGTATCCTTATCAAAAAGAAAATTACTTTGCTCCCACGTGAATCGAAGTCCACGAAAAAATATTGAGGCTCCTGAACCGAATTTGCACAAGCCCCTTTTCCTTTTGTCTTAAAATACAATCACATGTCCTCACAAAACGTTGACTTTTTTTATCTCTTCATTGTGCACAATAACTGCGACCACGACTCGCATCTTCTCCTTTCTACTAACCATGTCGGAGTGAGTTACCGGGTGAGCAGTATAAAACGCAACCCTGCTGTTCGTTTCACTCACCCCCTTCCTGTACTGTGGGGCATACCTGCTCAAAACAAAACAGGCCGCCTCTTCATAGTGTCCTTCTTTCACAGTTAACTTACGATGCGCCTCAGCGTAGAGCAATGCAGGTTTGTGGTGTAGAACTATTTCCGAACGCAATCTTTCAAAGAGTACCGGGCAGCTTTCAGAGAAAAATAAATCATCTGAGTCTATTCCGAACAAGAGTACCACATTTCGGTTAGTGAATTTCTATCGTGAGAAAGGAGGTGTGTTTGATCGGAAACTCAGTCGCCGAATTACAGTGCTCACGCAGCGAACAAACTTTACATCGGGTTTCAGCAAATGTTCTCAAACGAGTTAATGCTTGTTTGTTAGCTAATGGAGGGCATTTTCGGATTTTTTTGTGAGGTTTGTTTGTTTCCGACTCCAATGTATAATTCATAATTTCCTTTTCATCATTCGTAATAAATAACTTCCTTTTCTCGTTTATCAATTACCTAACTACCTTCATATTTTTGTTGCAGGGAATTCCAAAACCTTGTTAAGGTTAAATAATGGGGATGAAGGGCAAGGCTGTAATGTATCATTAAGCAGTGACTCTCTTTCACTGATAATTTCACCAGTGATTATTAGTCATTGACTACTGAGCCCGCTCATTCAAAACTACTTTTATTTTAAAAGTAACATTATTTCAATAAAAATCATTATTATTAATAACAACTCTAATAATAATAATTATAATAATAAATTTTGTTCTGCGGATCTGTAATTAATAATTTTTAATGTATATTTAAAACAGCAAGTATAAAACATCAGTACATCTCAGGAGTACACTTGTTGTCACCAAAACATAGTGCTCACGCAGCGAAAACTAGAGGAAGTTCGGGATGTTCTTTCAACTTCCCCGAAAAAATTAAGGAAGCTCCAGCAGCAACGTAATCTCTCGTATGGAAGTACACACTGTCACAAAAAATTGAAAATGTGTGCATTCAAACAGTGGACTTCTCAAGAGCGTAAGGTTCCCGATCGGGCTGCTCTCATGAATTACTGTAATTGACTTCGGCGAATTGTTAGCGAAAGTCTTGATGCACTTGATAAAGTGTTTTTTAGTGATGAGGTTTGGCTTCATCTGCATGGATATGTTAACCAGCAAAACAGTAGTCTCTGGGGGTACCGAGAGACCATAGGGAACAGTAGAGAGACCATTAAATCAAAAAAAGATTGGATTAATTGGTCTGTCGTTTTGCAAAGAAACAGTAACGGCGGATACAGTAAATTGAGAAATTAATTTTTATTATATTTTAATGAGTTAATTATTTGTAACGTAACCTTATTCAATAATAATAATAACAAACATTTGTTCTGCGAATCTGAATTCATAACTTATTAATATTTATTTAAAACAAAAAGTATAAAACACACATTTCTGGAGCATATGTTCTGGAGCGTCATATCTTGTCATGAAACTAAAACAAGCAAAGTTTACTATTAAATTTACTTCAATTTATATTTTGCATGGCAATTTTATTTCACTTTTAAACAATATACGAAGGAATCGTCGTTCTTGACAAATCAACTTTCTTTCGACACCAAACAAGCTGGCGCGTGCCTTTCACTTTGAACTCGACGGTCGCCTGCTCTCCTCCTTGGGGTGGCGTTAGTGGGAGAGGGGATTAAGCGTACTTCCCGTCAGTTTACCTGCTTGAAACCACCAGCCGCTATCCGACCCGCTCAAACATGGTTTCCAGTGCATTTCGCTCTGCCTGCTGTGGGTTACGTTTTATACTGATCACCCGGTATAACCACTTAAGTTCATGCGCCATTTTCCTCGTGACGTCACCAAACACGGCACCAAAAAATTCTACGGCAATATCATGTCGGAAAGATCTTCCTCCCGAGTTTTTGGCAACATGTTGCCCCGGCTTTTTCTTGCTAGTGTAAAGGTGACCACAAGAAACAGAAATAAATTGCTGAAAGATATTGCGGAAACCTATTGCTAGTGTAATGCCGGCATAACGTGGAGAGGGGGAAAGTTTTTTTGATAACCATGCCAACAACGTCGCCATAAGGATTAGTGTAGTTTTCTTTGTTCTGTTGAGCGAAAGGTGAGATAACTGTTTCTTATGGACATAAATATAGTTACATTATCTGCGCACGGTTTCTTGAACTCGGTAGGCTTTTCGTGAATGTTTTCTCAGCCGTTCCAACAAAAAATCGTCTTCCGTGCTCTGCCGGGAGTGAGTCGATTCCTTTACACGGATGCACGGTAAGAGACAAGAGCCAAATCTACACTGCTTTGGCGATGAAAATAGATTCCAACTCACTGGAGTGAACAGATCGTGTTAACAAATTATGTCATTAACACTCCCCTTTATTAACAATTCGACTTACGATAGTAAAAGTGCGGGGATGGAGATTTCGGAGCTCTGAAAATAGTTCAGTGTGTGTTCTTCTTCTCCTTACTTCACACAGTTTTAATCATCACATAATTTTAACAAGACAGCTTATAATTAATTACCTTTATAATGTACATATGTATAGTTATAGCCTTGTAATTACTGTGTTTTCGTCTAATAAACTCCTTTACAAGATAGTTTTTTGTTTGCTGTCTTACAAGATAGTTTTTTTTGTATGCTGTCTTAAGAGGTCAGTTTTGGTCCGGCGAAATGTGACTTCAAGTACAGGTGGCCGCTTTCTTGAACTTGTGAGAATATGGAAAGTGGAATAGCCTAATTATGTTATTTTCAATTAAGATAGTAGATATGCTTTACAAATATTATTGTGTTATCAATTTTTCGTTTTCACGTAAGTTACAAATGGTGGAAACATTTTTGCACGTGCACGCTTGCACAACTCATATACCAATGTACGATTGCTCGTTTTTGCACTCTTTTTTTCATGACACTGTTTCTTCCCAATCGCCGATTGTATTCCCAACTAGACTCCAAGTCCCAATCCACACGCGGAAAAAAATCAGATCATCCAAAAAAATGGACTTCTGAGAAAGAAAATAATCCTCCCGCGAGTTAGCAAATAAAAATATCTCTAAGTTAAGTACTTTGTCAATTCATTTCGCCGCACGAAGGTACTGAATCAACAATAATTTCCACCACTCCTTCGCATCTTGTTGACTATACGGCTCAAAATCGCAAAATATCAGAAAATAGTGACCGTTTAATAAAGAAAATGCAATAAACGAAATGCATCTTACCATGACCGCAATAGTAGGTGATGGCTTAAAAGAAGGAATATTTAAACGTGTTTTATAGAAAATCAATCGCTTCCAAAAAAATTGGCCGCTACTGCTTAATCGAAGAGGTCATTTAGTCAGGTTTCACTTTATTATAATTTGCAGAGATTCGTTCGTAGGTTCCTCAGTAAATAATTTAGCTGATTTCCATTCAATATTAATATTTCAGGAAGGGGTAATAAAAGAAAATCAAAAACATCCTTCAGTAGCAGAGCACTGGAAATTGTACGAAAGAGCACACGCGCAGCTCATAGTGCAGTTCTGACAATCCAAGCCCCGTTTCTTCCTAACTGTTCTGGAGAACATTAGAAAGCCCAGCGCATGACGAAGTTCGAAGGTCGAAATTCTTTCGAGCCGAACTACTGTAACTGCTTATTAAAGAGCCCAAGCTTCTAGTCATTTGAGAACTAGTGGTGCTAAAACAGTACATGTTATTTGTAATGTTACGTAATATTATAATGATAATTGAACACATAAAGATGTAGGGTCGAGATGGATTTGAACTTTGTCGCATAAGATCCGTGACCATAGTTCTTATCCATAACACCATCAACGCTGTTTTAAATGCTTTTATGGTTTTAATAAAAATCGGGTCGACGATATTTGGAAATCAATATTGTTTTACTTGATCAAAAAACTTAAAAAAATATTTTGAGCTATTTTTGAGAACAGTTTATTGACAATTTATGGGCAGCCAGTTCAATTACACACAAATGACACACAGATCCCACACACAGTTAGCGATCAGGCAAAGGATCATGGAGACTTAGAAGGTGGTCACAGTGGTGCCGAAATTTCCGTCGGCTGACTCGGACGTTTTCGTCCGATCTGTCGGATTCGTTCCCGAGATCCCGACGACCTCTTCCGATGGCGTCCGAAAACATCGGCTGTCAGACGAAGATCTACTTCTTTCGATTTTGTCCGTCCATACCTGGTTAACCAACAATAATTTACCTACATCCGGTTTCAAATTAGTGAATTTTATTGTCAAATTCCCACACAATCAATTTCTCTTACTTTTTATATAGAAACTATCGACCCCTAATAAAGTAGTAATCGGCCCCAGGGAGTTCATATCGACCACTTGTGACTCCTGTAATCTGAGAAAATCAGGTCAACGATTCTGCTGAAGCAACAGCAATGCTAGCTGAAGTCATCGTTGCCGGTACGAACCTCACCGAAGAATCCCGAGTCGATCTGGCTCTAGTTGAAGCTTTAAAATTTTGAAAAACATTCTTTAAAATTCGGGGGTACTTTATATGAAGCCCCACTTACCCCACTTAATAATAGAGTAATATACACTTATAAAGGTGGCATATGTCAGATTTTCACGGTTAACTCCAAATTTTCGAAAATTTCGAAAGTTTGAATTTTTTCGCCGTCTTCCTACAAATACAAAATTGAAGACTAAGAATTTTCCTTCAAATGAAATTTGTTGTGCATAAATATTTTTTTTCAATAAGGTCATGTAGATTTGTTTGGAAATTTAGAAGTTTTCGTGCAATAGTGCGTGCAATATTTGCTATTATAAAAAATTACAAAAACAAGATTTTCTCAAAAACTGCTCCAAATTTTTTCTTTGAATTTCCCCGCTGGATGGTGAGATACGGCGTCGACTTACAAGGCGGCCTGCAGGGTTTCCCTTCCAAATATCTCCCTCCAAGTGGCACGGCCTCAATCGGGACAAACTACAAACTCCAGACTGCTCTCCCAACATGTGTGGTTGTGTAGTGCATGCAGTGTGTGTAGGTACTGACGGTAGGTCACCGAAGAGGAAGGAATTGTCCTCCAGACAGCGGTTGAATTCAACCTAGTTATGTAGGTAGTGACGAAAATCCTGCCACAGTCTGGACTCAAACCCTAGGACCTCACGGTCAAAGGCATTGCAGTAACATCAGTTGATCCCTGAGCCACCTTCTTACCTGCCATATTGAGAATAAAACATACTAGTGATTGAATACAGATTCCGTCCAATGATCTGAAATTAAGTTTATTAACGTTAATGAAGGGCTAGGGACAATAACAAGGTCACAGTAATCCTCCCATTATTCGTAAATTTTAATAAGCCTTTTCAGTGAAAGTGTGGCCTTGTTACTATATAATTATGCCACAGTCACTTTTATGAAGGTTTTAGGAAGTGAGACGTGACCAATATCAAAATATCATCAAAATCGAACGGCGAGAGCCTTGCTTTGGTTGGTGTACATATTCGAAGAAAACCTTGTCTCCTCATTGGGGAAAGGAACTGGAATATATTTCCATTATCTTCTCTATTTATTCATGAATCATTAGTTTTTGTCAGAAATGACATATTTAAGGATAAGAACATAGCCCCCTCCAATACATTTAAGAGGGGGCTTGAGTAGTAACAAGATAAACCACTCCTGCCAAAATAGCAGACTTAAGTCATACCTTGTTACTATTTCAAACCTATCATAAATATAAAGAAGATATAATATTGTAAAGGATAATTCACTCTTTCACTCATTATAAGAAATTCGTATACATTACGTCTTATAACACATTTTCAAGTTATATTAAACAATTAAAATGTCTACACAAGTTCATTCAAGGAATTTTTTTTCTGTCGCATAACTGTTTATATTCAATTAGAGACAGTACTGACCATGGAAAACGAAAATAATGTTTGTTTTAACAATGATATTAATTATTTAGTGACCATTTTGTTCTCTATAATTTTCAAAGACTAAGAATCCTTGTAAGAAGTATTTAACTTCAGCTTCTGGGTCAATGACTGCATCCCGATCAGGTTTTTTGGCCAGTCCTTGACCAATTGAACAAATGGTGAGATATCGCATTGTTTTGTTTCTGTACAAATACTTTAAATGTTGTTTCACTGGGCGCGCGTTTGATTGCGTTATTTTTTTTTCAGTGGCGGGAGAAGTAGGGCAGGGCCTGAAGATAGGGATTGTTTTGTCAGCAATACTAAGAAAACAAATTTATACTTTGTTTTATTTTCAAATGTTTTCTTTTATTCGGGATGGATTTTTTCTATTTTTCGAATGTTGTGGCCTCGCTTGTTTCTTACACTTTTATTCATAATTCAACTTAAACAGAAAAGAGGGGTGAGAAGCTCATGAAAACGTGCGCAGATTAACTCCAACGTGTACTGAGTGGGTACAATATGTACCGACACAGCTTTTATTAGTAGTTAGATAGTTAGAGGTCAATTGGTTCGAAGGACATGCCAAGTTAACACAAAGTTCATAGCAAAAATTTCCCGAGCAAAAATGTCCACTGCACAATGTTCATGAACGGAATGTTCAGAGCAAAAATATCCACAATAAAGTCCACTGAATATTTTCTACAAATCAAAGTGTTAAACAAGCAGAAATGTAGAAAATGTCAATTCAAGTTCTGTTTGATTGAAATGTACTGTCTTCATCCATAATAACATTTATATTTCATTTTTAGCATTCTTATTAATAATAGAAATGTTTTTCTTGAAATTAAAATAAATTTTTAAGGTAATTCGCAATGGGAACTTATATTTTGTTCACACAACAAGATAAAAATTCTTGTGAGTAATGGATACACATGCATTCCCGAAGTAAAAATGGAAATAAAATGAGCTGGACGTGTTTCGAAAGGGGTTTTGTCAATGAAGTGTTATTATTCGTAGCATTCCTCTGAGAGTTAATTACAGTCAACATTATATGCAACTGGACATTTATGTACTGGACATTTCTGCAATGAAAACATAAATAACTTGGACGAAAAGTATTGGACATTTATACTACCGACATTTGCGAAGTGAACATTTATACTAACGGACATGTCCACGAATGGACATTAATTGGCCTGTGAACCAATTGACTGATATCCATTAGATAACACTTATCCGTTTGTCACCTTTTCAATATTCAGGAAATTTGTTTATGATTAGCCTCATGCAAATAGAAGACTTGTACAGGCAGTGTTTTACAGAAGACATTTGACCCTATTTTAACCCTATCGTAACTACGTACAACTGTTTTTAAATGTACAATATAATAAGTCAAATCGTCCTCCCCTCATCATTGAAGGATTTACGGACTAAAGTGTCTGTTATCTTTAAGTAAAATTTGCATTTAAATAATAAAAAAGGTAAAATATCGAATATATTTATTTTTTAATTAAAATAAAAAATTACCTTCATTATCTGCAAATAGGAACAGCTGTATCAATCCACATAATCAAAATATTTTATTATTAAAATGTTAAAAAATAGATATTTATTTTGACAAAATACATTGGGTCCAAAATGTACCCAGTCAGTAAAACTTAAAAAAATATTTAGCTTAGGAAACTCAGGATTAAACTTGTCCTTCGTTAATTGCATGCAGTTTCTACTGTTTATTTATGGCATATATATCGTCACACACTTCGTCAAAAGTCTCTAATATTTTTTCCTCTGTCACATCGAAAGTGGCCAAGTGTTCCTACTGTGTAAATAAAAAATTGTTACAGATATAATTGAAGAATTTGAAAGATGTGACATGGGTATTTGAAAGATGTGACATGGAGAAACAAATTTCTTAATGTAGAAAGGAAAAGTAAAAGTTTAACAAACTATGGAAAGACCATTAATAACATAAGAATCAGAAACAAGGGCTGATAATAGAAGAACTAGACTCTACTTAGAACATCAGAGATGAGAACATTAAGATCAATATTGGATGTAACAAGATGGGATAGATTGAAAAACCTAAATATAAGAAATGAATGTGACAATACAGATATAGCAAAATTTATAAGAAGAAGGAAAGAATAGAATGAGCTCGTTACCATATCGGACAGGAAAAGACTAATCAAGATTATGAGAGATTCAAAGCCTACAGGAAAACGCGACCCAGAGAGACCGAAGTAAAGTTGGACCGAGAGCTGGATTTCCACATAGGATGTTGGATTTCCTCGTAAAGTGTGAGGAAAAACAGGTGTAACCTTAATAAAAGAATAAGATAATTGAAGTATTATAACGAAAAAAATAGTTTTCCACTTACACTTTTCAACCATCCTAGGTAATCCATTGGAGAGGGAAACCGAGAATTCTACCGCGTACTTTGTTCTCTCCCAAATGCTGCAGGCGTTCATCCACTCGGGCAACTATACACAAATTCAATCGCTATTCACAACTTACAAAGAGTTGTATTTGTCAGGGTACCTATAAAATTAACATATATTCTATTCAATGTCTAATACAGATATATTTATTCAATAATTTTGGGATTAGCAGTCTTTCAAAGCCTTTTGACAAATAAGTGATTTTTTTAACACTTTGTAGCAAATATATTCAAGGTAGTTTAAATAAAATGAATCTCTATTATCAACATTTTTATACATTTGAATAGAAGCTGTAGAATACTTAGCTAAAATTTTCACATCTGGCATCAAAAAAATTTTTTAAGTTTAAAAACAGATAATGCTAAATAATAAATAGAATCTTTCATTGTAAAATACTACTACTAAAAAAACTTTTAAAACTTATTTTAATGGCAAATAAATTAAAATTGAAATTACACGCAAAAGAATGAACATAATATAACACTATACGGAAAAGAGGGAACAATCCGCAGCAATTTCTAATGATTCTGAAAGCAATATATACAATGTCGTATATGAGGATCACGTATTGGACAAGATCCAAAAGAACGAAAATGTGAAACACATTCACTGTTTAAGTGGCAAGTAAAATGAAAGATGACAGCCGTTTCCTACCTGTCGCCGGGGAGCCCGAAATTCCACTGCGACGATGTCGGCCGTGGTTAGCGGTTTAAATACGGAAGTGACCGGACCGTGGGCGAGGAGTGTTGATGGGCTGGCCGCCATCGGCGCTTTCGCTTTATTTTTGCTTCGCTGCGCACTTCGTCTTCAATGCTCGTACTTACAAGATATTAGAAATTTTCGCATCAAAGCAATATTTTTTTATATGCTTCCCATACCTCTCTACTTTTTCGAGACTTCAGTACATGCGAAGGTGTCCTTTCTTCTCCCAAAAATTTCACTGAGATAAACAAATTACCCAGTTTTGAGTTTCAGTTATTGGATCTTAGAATTATGAGGTCAAAAACAGTGGTGTGTTTTTTTAGGGAAACGTGTAAAAGCAGATGTACAGAACTACAAGAATGGAAAAATATTGAAGTGAACATTACTTTACTAAAAAATTAAGTACAGAACTGCCTCTACCCTTCTTCCATCATTATCCACGTTGCGATTATTTTCCAAAAATGCTGTCGCGATGGTTACCTGTAGCTGTTCTTGTTAACATTTCTTTCGAAAGTTTTCAATATATGCGTAGTTTACGTTCCATACATAAATCTGAAACCATACAAATCTTTAGGATCGAATATAAGGCGGTGCTGCAGGGTATGTAGGCACATGACCATTCTCCCTCCCCAGAATGTTTGGTGTAATTATGAGTAATTATTTGTGTAATTGTTAGCATGATTTGTGTGATTATTGTAGTGGACATTTATTTGTAATATTAGGTAACATAGCACTTGTGCAAAGTAAGTAATTGGTCTGAACCTGCTTTTTATGCATAGTACTGAAGAAAATCCATATCGAGACTAAAACGTTGACAATAAAAAAAATATTGCCATAACGTAAGAATAATCTTTTCTTTCATGTACAATAATGAAAAAACACTTTATAGTGTTACGAATTAGTTGTAAAGAGCCGCAGAAGCTCTGCGAACCCGGAAGTCCTATTCAAAGAAAGAAATGACCGCTTTGTCAGAGGAGCATGCGGAGGGAGGACGAGAGAAAGAAAATGGCCCCGCTATACTCCGATTTAAACATAGTGGCACTTCAGGGTCATAAGCTGAACGGTGAATGGGACATTGTCATCTAATTGGGAACTCAGTACCAAAAATTTACGTCGTAACGAAGCCCGGATTGGATGTCATGTCCCCCTCTCTGACCACCTCATGACCTTCAAGTGTCACTGTGTGTAAATTGGAATACATGCCAACCGCCGTGTATCTACGCAGCCAGCCCAGCCAACGCAATATGCAGCGATCACAGATATGTAGGTAGATAGATAGATCGATAGAAAGAGAGAGAGAGAGACGGAGAGAGAGAGAGACGGAGAGAGAGACGGAGAGAGAGAGGAGAGAGACGGAGAGAGAGATGGAGAGAGAGATGGAGAGAGAGACGGAGAGAGAGACGGAGAGAGAGACGGAGAAAGAGGGAGAGAGACGGATGGCAAGCAGAGTGAAAGAGCAGTGCCGTTAGCTCACAGCCTTCCTTCCCCCGCTCCCTCGCCCGTAGACGCCACGCCCAGTGCTGGCCAAAGGGGGCGGACCCGGAAAACGTTTCGGAAAGGGTTTTTCCGTATCTCACCGAAAGTTCCCCTGGCCAGGCAGATTTTTTTCGTTCGGAAAGATCTGCAGGTTTCAAACTCCGTTGCTTAAAGAACTTCAGCAGCAAAATAAATTTTGTTATATCTAGTAATTCTAGCGTACTGTAACTTAACATAATACTAAAGTCAGTAATTTGGCTGTTAACTTACATATAATCTTGCGTTGTTAAAAGTTACTTCTTAAACTTCTTTCTTTACTTTCTCGTAGCAATCCAATACGCTAACCCTGACTCCGCCGAAAATGAGGAGAATTAATTTTCGAAGAAAAAATATTCTTTTTTGAATACAAATTGTTGTGTATGAACTTTTTAAAGATGGTAGCGAGTGTAATGATACACGAAGATAGTGAAGTGGCCCAAGAGATTTATCGCTTTTCTGAGCTGATATACCTGTTCCAAACAAACTAATGGTGCTACAAATGGCACATACATTCTCGCACTCTTTAGTCTAGCTCGTCGGTATTGCCCCTCCCACTTCCCAGCTCCAATCTATCGACACCAAAATGACATATTTTCACGTTTTCTCAGTTTGTTCTGTCCAGTTCTAGTAGAAATGAAATATAGCTTAAAGGATATTATAGAAAAGTAAAACATTGGTTCTACATGCAAATTAGTTCTTGAGAAAATGTCGTTTGAGCTTTTCTGAAAATGCATAATTCTGATATCATTTTCACAGTATTTTTTTAATAATTGGGAAACTTCATATAAAATTATTTGAATAACGTGTACTCAAAAATTCAATAATGTTCAAAATACCGGTAGTATAAATAATGACATGAGGCGTATTTAAAAAATACATTTATGCAATTTTTGAAAAATCAAAATCATGAAAAATCAAAAGAATTCGTCAAAATGGCGTTTGAGTCGTATTATTCTGTGAATTTAGCTCTATCTCTTCATATATTTCAAGAAAAAGTTGGAGCCTTTTTTAGGTAGTCTTGTTTTATAAAATTGCTGTTATTTTACCCAAAATTACGTGAAAGATGCTCATATTCTGATAAAATTGTACAAGATCTCGTTTAAAGATCTGATTTTGAAGAACAGATTTCATCCAGAAGAAAAATATTTATCTTCATTATTTTATTTGTAGGAAGATGTAGAAAAATTTCAAAGTTTTGGAATTTTCGAAAATTTTCAGAATTTAACAAAAATCTAATTTTTATAAGTGTACTTTACTCTATCCGATTAAAAATAATTAAAAAGTTTCGAGACATTTTAAAAAAAAAACCTCTTACATCAATTGAGGAATATAAAATTTGGTGAGAATCCTTCTTACGGTTTAACCCCTAGTGTTGTTGACGGACGGACGGTCCGAGGGACTGACGAATAGAACGCACAGACGTTTTGCTGAAAACCAATTTTACCACAAGGACCTACAAAACGTGGCTTCTGTTTACACAATATGTATGAAGTCATTTACTACATATAAGAACGAGAATTTTTCTACTTTTTCGATATCAGTGCCCCACAATAAGAGTTCTTCTCTCGAAAAATCTCCGTTTTCTCGGTGGCATTAGATAAATTTCTCTATACTACATATGGACTATTCGAGAATGTAAAAAATTAGTTTGTTTGTTTCTTATCTTTACTTCACGGTTATTTTCGACCTGTAGAAAGTAAAAACGTGTTTTATTTTTTTGACAGAATATTATTATTAATATTACATTATTATTTATTAATAATAACAACAATAAATCGACATAACTTCATTATTCTTTAATCCCTTTAGAGTGTTTTTTTCCAGATTTTCTCTTAGTATCCTTAGAATTTAAAATCTATTAGAAAGGTTAATTTAAGAATGTTAGAAGAAACGTAGAATGTTGAACTAAATACGAAAGAAATTCCTGGCGATTTGGAATAGTCCCGCAAACCGCAAATTTTATTTAGTTATTTGCATCCGCCATATCAAACAACTTTATTTTTATGATAAGTGGAGAATTCACACTTCATCATGTACCTTATAAAAATTCAGGATTACTTCGAAAGATATTCATAACGTTTCAGGTACAAATACAGCTTTTTGAAAAAGCTTAAGTTGTATTCGAGTGTATTCAAAATAATGAATGGGGTGCACATGCATAACGTTTTAAATTAGACTAGTGAGAACCCGTCAAAATTTGACGATGAGATCTGAAATAAATGTAAAATACTGTACCCAGACTAATGTTCACAATATATTGCATTGTTTGGATCTTGAGGGTATAAAGAAGATATTTTGTGATGAGTTCCCAAAATTTTGAACACGTATGGCCCATGACCAGGTTGCAATGCAATATCGGCACAAAGGACATAGCACTATTATACTGAAGGATATTATTTCTAAAGTTTTTTGATGAGTCATCATTTCCTATAAAGAACTGTTTGATTTCTTCTGGCGTATTGCTCGAAGGTATACTTATTTTCACATTTAAGCAACACAGAGTAAATCGTTTGCAGAATTTCTCTCACATGGAAAGTACAAAGCAGAACAAAACTGACATTTCATAGACAATGACCCAATAGAAAACAAAATGACCTCACTATCACGACACCTACGCTGACTTTATCTTTCCCTGCGTCCAGTTAATGTATGTTTGCGTCTTTTGGGACGCGTAGACAACGATTCGAAATTCGAAATAACCTGTAAACAACCTCACTAAAGTATTACAACCGAGCAAAACCCACTGTGCAAATGTTCTCTACAAAATACACCACAGAAGCAAATACATGCAAACAGTCAACACCACAATGAAATTATTACACTGAAACAAAACCTTGACGAATTGTAAACAAATCTCAACAATCAAAACAAAACATCAAGCAGCGTGGACTCACATCTACCAGTATAACCAGTATAATGTAACTGTGTAATACCAGTATAATGCTCTAAATAATTATTGTTAATACTAATTACCTTTATAATATATTTGTAAAATATTAGATAATAATAGATATTGCAGAAAAATATAAATATGGTACCACAGACATCTGTCGGGATCTGTCACTTAGTTGAGTGACCAAGCTAACAAGCTTAAACTCAATCAAAACATCATTATTTTGTCTCGCCTGTATAAGATAAAAAATGCAGAAATAAAGGGTTTACTATTAAAAACTCACAGAAAACTCTCAGAAAAATTGCATGCGATTTTCGTCCACAATTTTTGCCACTGTAAGCACGTGCCTCCTGTACCTATGCCTAAATCCTCCCCTGTCTATTCATATTTCTACAAAACATCGTTATTCTGAAAATATCGTTCCTAACCTAAAGTAGCCTTAGAGATGGGGTTGTCGACCATTTTCTGTGGCGATATTTCCTTTAATGTGCCGAAGATACTGACGTCTGGATGGAGAAAACACATGACGTCCGCTCCTCTCATTAATTAGTTTGGAAAATTTAGAAGATTGCTGTGTATTCGTCTTCTGAAGACACGTTTTCCGTCTTCAGAGATTTTTCTCCTCAGACGCACCATATGGCATCTTTTCAGTTTTTTGATTCAGTGGAGAGATCATCTACGGAGAATACCAAGATTCGAAGGTTAGTATGGTTTTGTAATATATTAAATGGCCAACAGCCTAGACACATTGTATCAGACAATGCAGACACATTGTATCAGACAATGCAATATTTGTAATTGCTAGATAAAAATATCCTTAACTGCATACAAAATATTCTAAAAATATTTATAGTTTAAAGCGTAACGTACCCTAATGCAAATTTCGAAATTAACCCTTAGATTTTGACAATATATTCAATACATTTATTTACTACTCGATTGTTGTTCTTTGAAGTACACAATCTCTTCACGGGTCAAAAAACTGATGGTTGAGATTATTGGAAATACTTCCATTTATTGTTGTTTCATTCATAAGATCGACTATCAAAGGAAGAACAGTTTTAAGTCCTTAAGGAGTACTAGAATAGCTATTTTCATATTAAGTGCGCGTCCACTATAAAGCATCCACTTCCTTCACAAAATATGAACATTTTTTTCTAGAACTGGATAAAAATTAGAATATTTGATAAAAGTTTATAATTGTTTATTGAAACAAGTATTTTATATCTCGGGGTATAGTATTGTGTTACAGTCTTTTAAGAAAGACCGTTCACCTGACAACTCCCTTTTTGTAATGGATATTAAAAAAAGACCTACTTTACGTGGGGGCAGCAATGGGCAGTTCCTCTTCTTTTATACCCTTGTAGAATAATATATTTTTTACAATTAAAGAATGTGCGTTTATTTTATAAGTAACATTAAACGTTACTAATAAACATTTTCCTCTGAATTTCGGATGACTCATTTATGTAGGTACTGAGATAAATTAAGATTATATAAATTTGAATAAATAAAATTGTTTTATTAATGTACGCCATTTTAGGAACTTATGTAATAACAAACATAACAATTTGTAAATAAACACATTTACAACAATTATGTAACGTACTTCTCTATATTCATCACAAAATAAACCTCCTTGTTTGAAAAGAGTATAATTTCTCTTTGATAAATACGGTTCTCTTACGATTTTAAAGGAAGCAATAGGATACTTCAAAAATTCGATTTTTCGTTTTTTACATTAAAAATTCTGTGTCATTTTTTCTTTGAAACAAAACCAATTTCATTGATCTACGTTCATTGTAAGTTGATTTTTTTCGAAATGAAGAAAACCCTGCATGGGGGGGGGCGACACTGTGAGTTCGCGGCTCGCATTCTGGGTAGGTGCGATTTGGTCACAATGTCACGATTTAGTAATCGCATTTTTAAGAAGAGAAAGTATAATAGAAAGAGTAAACAAAGCTAATATGTTAACAATGAAGCAAATGGTCCTGATATTCGTGCGTACGGAACAGGAATGTATTAGGAAACTCTGAAGACCATTATCCGTAAGTTCAATATTTTCAAGTATAAGGAACATTTTCTCCGAAATCAAGAGCAATATAAAGCTGAAACTCTTCAGAGCTAATAATTATGTCGTTTTGTTCCCACTGAATCATTGTCTGTAAAATATGTACCCAAGTTTTGGAAATATTAGGATACATGATAAGAAAATGTGTTCCAAATAGTAAGTTTTAAAAAAATATAAACTAAATAATTATTGGATACGAGGGGAATGCATTCAGTGTATTTATTGAACTCCAATCCATTTCCCTGTCAAGTTTCAAGTCATATGATCTAATAAAGCTTTTATAGAAAATGCTTCTTTAAGAACAACAATTTAACATGGGAAAGGGAACCCTTTCCGGCACTCCTTAAAATGGAGTGAAGATTAATGGTAGGTAATTACTGAGTGAAACTTTGATGCCGTTCAGTACATACGTTGATAAAATGATACATTTTTTAGTTGTGTTGGATTTGGTAAGGTTCATTGCCATTAGAAAAGCACTATTGTAAGCGCTATTTTTACTTGCAAAGATCCTAAACTTGATGTGAAAAGTCTTCCATGGAGATTGGATGTATAAGCCCATTCTGTCAGTTTCCGGTGTGGTCTTGGATGTGGATGGTATGGTGATCTTTATATTTATTAAGAATCTCATTGATGATGAGGTTAGAGTCAGCGTCGTTCAAGTTAGAGTTGGAGAGATTCTTGGGAAAGGAAGCGACAGTAAATTTAGGTATGATCCAATATTTAGGTGTTCTATATCTTCCCACTGATATGTGTGGAATGTTATAGGCCCTGATGGTGTCTTTGGTGCTTTCGTAAAAGATTTTTGGGTATGATTGTAAGTGGTTGGGAGCAGCTTTGATTGGTGGGTTAATATTGTTAAGTATAATATTATGGTTGGATGTGGAGGCTTTGCTTATATATTTGATGGTCAGATAATCCCTTCGAAACTGCAGGTTTCCTTCCGAGGCTTCGATAAGGACCTGTTGGCGATATGTGAAAACATTCAGTACATATCTTAAGCGCTCTATTATGTACAGGATTCCATTTGTTGAGTAGGTTGTTTTTGGCTTTGTTATATATATATATATATATATATATATACATTCGTAGTCGCTACGGATTTATTTAGCAAGGCCGGACTGATGTCTCTTAAGAGACATAAATTAAAAGAATTAGTATTATTAATTTTTAGAATTAGTATAAATATTCTGTAGGAAACCTTCTCCTCGATTAACATTACGGCAGATACAAACGCTCAAGCGGGCCATTACATGAAAAGTATATCATTCACTTGTAAACATCCTAACCTACATTTCAGAGCTGTGAAATAATTTATCCGATATTTTATTATATATCGGAATTTATTAGCGATATTATCTTCATGTTATTGAAAGATGAAGTAATTTTTTTGGATAGTTTTAATGTTGTTTGTGTGTCCTGATCACAAAAGCAAATTCATGGGAGCATAAATCACACTTCACTCATGCACTGGCAAAAATTTCTTCTTCACTTTAATGTAAATGTACATTAAAGTAATTATCATGAACAAATATTACATTCAATGTACACATCTACATTAGGGTGCATGAGTCAAAGGTGTATGGTCATATCTGGAATGAATGATCTTGATGGACTGGTGATAAAGACTCATATCATATGATATGAATTATGAGATTCAGGGTTAACGGATGGCCCTGTACTTTAAATTTACATTGATTTTATTTTAAGCATTAAATTTAATGTCAGATATCTGAAACTTTTTAATGAACAAGGTAATTAACTTTCGTGTACATTAATACATTAATATTCATTAAATTTATTGACATTTCTGACAATGTAGTATTGTGGGGAAACTAGTAGGGTTAGAACGTTTCTACATTCTTGAGTCAGTGAAAGGCAGTGGACGTTTTGTCTGAGCGATTGCCTTGATGTCGTTCGGAACATGTCTCTAATGAGACGCGTACGTCAGAGCGTTTACAACATCTAGGCCTAGCTGTGTTGACACGGCAGATAAACTTGGTTTTGTCGCTGCAGACTCATTTCTTGAAACCACTCCATGGCGGCTTCATACATTGCTTTCTTTGAGCTTTTTGGACTACTGATTTGGGAGTGAAACTTTACGTTTGTCATTAAAAGGTAAGCATGACCCACGGAATAGACCACATCGCCGGCACCCGTGAAACGCAACATTAGAGGTGTAATCTCACAATAGCCTAGGCGGCCAGACTGAGCTAGGTTTTATAGTCAGTTTATTTTCTACAATTTTATTTAGCGAGTGTGCAACGTTTGAGTTTAATCGAGTGCTATAACGTCTTGCATATTTCATAACTTGAAAATATTGAGTGTCAATCAATCTTCTGTAAAAATCCGAGGACTTGGAATATTTTCGTATGTGAACAAGTCTATTTGGATGTGAGAAAATTCTTTGTGAATTTATTCTAGTTGATAATGCTTGTAACTAATGTCGTTTGTCAACCTTTGAATTCAACTTTTGTATCCATTCCAGTAAAAGTTTGACAACTTTAGTAGTTTTCTTTGATATTTTACATTATAAGTGGCTGAAATTGATCATTATGTGCAATTTCGTTATTCACGAGCGAGTTAGCACGAGTGTATAATTACTAACTAGCACATAATGGTCTTTCAGTCACGTAATAAATATTTTATAAAATCGGATCGTCTTTGCAACATTTCGAGCTTATTCTCTTCCACAAGGAGTAGGAGTAATGATGAATGTTTTCATATTTGTTTTGGCGGTACATTAACGAGTATATATGATTTGACAATCACTGCCTGTTGCGAGCAAATAGAAGAATTTAGTGTTAAAAGTGAAGCTGTTCTAAAGCTGTGGAAGATTTACTTCCCAGTAAACTTTAAGATATACATCGTAGAGAGGCAAAATTTTCAGGAAGTGGAAGAGAGTAAAATATTAAGAACGTATGCGATGAATATTAGCTTATTTTGCTACGAAAGTAAGTATCAATATTTAATGCAGGTTGAAGGAATGTATACGAAAGTAGTATACTTCGTTATTTGATGAGTTATGATAGGTTGGTTAGAGATTCTGGACGCGTCAATTGAAGGGGTCACCAGCAAAAGGTGCTAAATGACAAAAAACCTAATTTTACAGAAACCACAAAAAACGTTTAATTATCAAAATATTGATAATTCTGCACTGGTTTTGCATTTAAATGGTTTCTATTTGCTTCATTGTGTGTACAGCATCAACATTGCTACGTTTGATGAAGGTTATTACAGCATATTGGACATTTTAGGAACAATCCAGTGGCAGAAGGTGCTATATGTGCTAGTGATTGATTGATTGATTTATTCATGTTTCCGGGCGCGTCAACTGCTCTGGTCATTAGTCCCGTTAGTGTAGTGCATGTTTTTTTCTCGGGAGATGGCGGTGATCTTCCCCCGCTGGATGGCGAGATCCGGCACCGACCTACCGTCGGCTAGTGGGGTTTCCCCCTAACCAGGACTCTCCCACCAGCGGGGCACCGCCCCAGACGGGACAAGCTCTAAGCTCCCGGCCAGTCTCCCGGAATATGTGGTAGTGTAGTGCATGTTTGTGTGTGTGTAATGGGAGAGGATAGGACAAGGAATGCGAAGGATAGATCGCGCGCGGTCCGTGGCTCGTTTGATAGGGTACTGCACCGGCATTCACCTGGTGTTGATCGGAGAAACCACGA
Organism: Teleogryllus occipitalis; assembly: GCA_011170035.1. Classification (NCBI taxonomy): domain Eukaryota; kingdom Metazoa; phylum Arthropoda; class Insecta; order Orthoptera; family Gryllidae; genus Teleogryllus; species Teleogryllus occipitalis. The sequence goes on from BLKR01000731.1 coordinate 38,520, forward strand.
AAAACTACCGATCAGAGCAGCCGGCCGCTAGAATTCTCCTCCAGACAGCGACTGAATTCGACCTAGCTGAAAAGCTAGTGTCGAAAATCCTGCCGCCGTCAGGACTCGAACCTAGGACCTCCCGGTCAGAGGTGTGCTAGTGAGCACCTATTGAAATCTCACACAGTAAATAAAATATAATCTGTATTGAAATATTCAAGGAATTTGAAAGTAATTGAATGTTTAAATGCGTGTATTGTTAGGCAGTTCACACTAATTTGTCAAGTCAAACTAATGGAAACCAGTTCAAAGCAATTTCAGTCCAAAGGACATTCTTGCAATGTGTTCAATAGTTTCGTTTAATGCTCTTGGTGTGCAGCAGGGGTGAATACAGCCGATTATTTTGGAGGGGGTCATCATAGATTTTTGTTCAATAATAAACATACCTGTTAATATATTGTATATTGTGTTTGTAGCGTATATGTGATAGTATACAATATGATTGTTTAAATAATTACTCAATAAATTCCATAAATAAATCTTGTTAGATAAAACAAGGTAACGAATGAAAACTCTAGGCCTTGGTATGCCGTTCCCTCCCATTGAATCCGCCATTTGTGTGGAGTACCCACGGCAGATAGCACCTTTTACATCTTACTTTTTATACTATTTTCCAGCGTCTTTGATCTTCGTATCCTTCACCCTTTGCCGATCATCATAATTTACCTCCTTTTTTTACCTTTTATAAGGAGTTTTACGACGTTCGTTGCGGGTGGCGTGGGCGCCTTGTCCGCCATTTTTATGCAGATAGCACCTTTTGCATCTAATGTCAACTTTCCAATATCGAAAACAATGCTTTGTATTAAGTGTACGCTCACCAGATTGCACTAGCGGCATAATTCCCTCTCATACAACCGTTCTACATTCAAATGTAACTTTCGGCGAAAGTGTCAGTTAGCACCTTTTGCTGCTGAACACTTCAATTACTGGCGTCATTAGTTCCGTAAGTGTAGTGCATGTTTTTCCCTCGGGAAGTGATCTTTCCCTGCTGGATAACGAGATCCGGAGCCCACCTTCCGTCGGCTAACAGGGTTTCCCCAACCAGTTATTTCGCACAAGCAGGGCACCGCCCCAGCCGGAACAATCTCTAAGCTTCCGACTGGTCTGCGCTAACAAAATTTCCCGAATCATTCACCGAATCTAGTAAAATAACAGTGAAGAATTGAGAAGTTATGTTTCCGTTTCTGGGGTTGCCCAGCACAGAAGTGAAGTGTAGATTATTACATTTTCCGAAATGTTTGTAATGAAATAATGTTTGTAAAGAAATTAACTGAGAAACGAATGTGGGGCCGAAGACTGCTTGAAATTTATAAAACCTTTCTTTTGAAATTTAGACAAACTGAACTTAATAGGCCCAGTTCGATTTTAAATTACGTCTTGGACTTTGTAATATAGAAACAGTAGCTACGAGTAGGATGATTAAGAATTTTCGAAGTTACAATCTAACTGTTCATAAAATAAAATTCCCTAAAAATCTAAAAAAAACGCCCCTCCTCCTCTGAGATCGACACGTGCCCATGGCCGCACAAAGGCGACCAATTAAATGCGCTGAAATGTAGGGGAGGGATTAGCTGGGTCCAATCCACGAAAAAAAAAACAGTGGAAAGTTCGAGAAGCGTAGGGCTTTTCTAAAGGAGAGGGATAAGAAGCGATGGAGCAACAGACAGGGAAGCGAAAAGACATTTGATATCATAACTTTGAGCGACACGAACGTAACTTGGTGATGAGATGTTGAGAGATCTAGACAGACTTCATGTCGTGATTTTGGATGAGACAGATCAGACCTGACCAGTGTCAGTACTATCTTGGCAGATCAGGCGCGGACGCGGCTGGTCATTACCTGTCGGCCTAGACAATTCGACCGTCCACCATCTGCCAAAATCGGAATTCATTCCGTCGACGGGCCGGGCGGACGGACACCCGAAAGGCGCTCAAAGGAGTGCGCCGCCCGTTATATCGGCTGCTTGGACGCGGGGAGGTGGCGTTTGACGGCCTCACCTGGCGCGTCAACGTCGAGATTCTCCACCACGAGAATGGTTGCGAACAGCTGCTAATTCCTGGGCGCGTGCAACGGGAGCACGAGATTCCTGCCAGGTGCGAGGCCTTCCGTCAGCAGAGCACCGCCGTGACGTCACAACCGGAAATGCCCTGGTAACGGCCCGCGTGCGTGCAATCCCACCGAAGCGAGGTAACCCAAATTATCATCATCATGATCATCATCATCATCTGTATTTGTCCATTTCCATTAAAACTAAGTAACATTTCTGGACTGGAGAATGGAAAAGAGTGGTCAATTGGACATTTGTATTATGTTTCTTGAATTTAATAAACGCGTTTACGCTATTCAGAAGGATGACATTTAAAAACAAAACTCCAATAGTGTATCATTTAAATAGTAGTTTAGTTAGCATACTACATTCCTTCGACCCGCCCCTAACCCTGAGGTTCTCAATGCCGGAACCGAATGGCAGGTAGGATACACACTTGGCGCTCCCTAAATCTAGCGAGTTCAACCTGAAAGCCACTTTACTTACCGGTGCAGTCCGTAGAAGCAAAGGGTTTAGTTTAATAAAGACTTAAGATTTAGAAAGTCTATCAAAAGCGACTTTAAAATATTATGATACGTTTATTTTCCTTTTATCGAACATTACACGTTAACATTCACTTACTGTACCTTGACAATACAGCACAATCTGAAGAAACAAAAGTAACTTAACATTAATAAACGAATTATATTAAATATTTAAATTATAATCTTTGATCTATAGTTAAAATGAACTTACAATACTTACATTCTTGATACACTTAGTTATGTGTGTGCAAGAAGCCTGAATTTGAGAAGTACATTAAAATTATAATTAATCTGTAGCAAACATTCTTTATTAATCCGTATTCAAATATCATGTAAAATGTATAGAATTATACAGAGTTGATAAACGATTTTAACAAAACATTTATGTTAAATACCATTTGGCATTTTAAAAAATATTCATCGCCCTAGCCATTTCTTAAGACCCACCAGTGGAATCAGCTCAACAGCGGCAGCACTTTTTACGGTGACCGAGAACAACTCGAGAAAACCCTCCGTATCAAGGTAGCGCTGTTCGCGGGAGCGAATCCCATTACGTCTGCGGCGTTGCTTGCAAGTTCCGCCAGATGTCTCGCGCGTCGCGCGGCGGCTCGTTGAGTCGCTGGCAGGGCTCGCAGGGGATGGCCTCGGAGGAATCGGGCACCCTCGCGCCCGGCAGGTCCACGGCGATGCCGCCGAAATTGGAGGAGCCGTACGAAGAGCCGGAGTGTTTGTCCGCGTCCACCAAGGCAAAGGCTCTGCATATTTAGGGGGGATATGATAGAATAAATAAAAATTAAAAGTTTTTAATTAAAAAATTTAATTGTTTTAGTTGTTCTGAAAAGAGTCAAGACTGCATTTGCACACTGTATTTGCGTAGTTGCAGTGGCGCAACGAAGATTTTTCTTTGGGCGTCTACTTTGTGAAGTAGTAGTAGGTGTCGTGTCCAATGAATTGATGTTTTCGTATAGAACTTCTTTTCCAATATACGATGGATTTAATTTTTTATTTGCTTATATATTATTTGCTTTATTTGTTGTCTACACTAGCTTTTCAGCTGGGTCGAATTCAGTCGTTGTCTGGAGGAGAATTCTAGCGGCCGGCTGCTCTGAACGGTAGTTTTCCGTGGTTTCTTCGATCAACATCAGGCGAATGCCGGATCAATACCCTAATAAACGAGCCACGGACCGCGCGCGATCTTTCTTTCCTCTTCCCTGTCCTATCCTCACCCTTATTTACACACATGTACACTTTACAGGCACTATACTATCACACATGCCGGGAGACCAAGTCAGGAGATTAGAGCTTGCCCCGGCTGGTGCGGTGCCCCGGTGGTGGGAAATACCTGGTTGGGGAAAATCTCCGCAAAGGGACGTAGGTTGGCCCCGGATCTCGCCACCCAGCTGAGGAAGAACGTCACCACTTCCCGCGTTAAAAGCTACACTCGCTGGAGGAATGGCCTTAGCGGTTGACGCGGCGGGCATCGCTAATGCATGAATGCATGAATGAATGGATCGGGATCCGTGCCTGTCGAATTCAGCTGCTGTCTGGAGGAGAATTCTAGCGGCGGGCTGCTCTGATCGGTAGATTTCCGTGGTTTCTTCAATCAATACCAGGCGAATGCCGGAGCAGTACCCTAACAAACGGGCCACGGACCGCGCGCGATCTTTCCTTCCTCTTCCTTGTCCTCTCCTCTCCCCTTACACACACACTTACACTAACATGCACTACACTACCACATATTCCGGGAGACCGGTCGGGAGCTTAGAGCTTGTCTCGGCTGGGGCGGTGCCCCGTTGGTGGGAGAGTCCTGGTTAGGGGGAAACCCCACTAGCCGACGGTAGGTCGGCGCCGAATCTCGCCATCCAGCGGGGGAAGATCACCGCCATATCTCAAGAAAAACAACATGCTCTACACTCACGGGACTAATGACCAGAGCAGTCGACGCGCCCGGAAACACGAAAAAGTGAATGAAGCGTGCCTGTCGAGGATGGTCTCGATGGTGGTGACGGCGGCGCGGCGCGGGTCGGCGGGCGCCAGCCAGCCGGCGTCGCCCACGGCGCCCACGATGTTGAGGAAGGGCCGGCGCATCCAGGGCGGCGACAGCGGCGGCTCCGGCTCCAGCGGCAGCGCCGCCGTGCGCTTCCACCACTCGTCTGCGCGCAAAGTGGCTACTTCCACCACGCGCACCCCCTTCCACGCAAGGCCTCTTAGGGTCGCATTCATGAACTTGACTTAAATCGAAGCTTACTTTGAAAGCTGACGTTCACTGTCGAATAAGTGGTATTCATAGACAAAATTTGCACAAATTAGGTTCTGGTGGAAGTACATTTAGATAAGTTACAATCGAAACTATGCATTTCACAGTTGGCAGAATTGTGTCTGTCATCATTTAATTTCATTGGTTTTCGTATTCTCAGTTGTTTCTTGACCAGAGAGCAGGCAGAAGCGCGTGTTATTTCGTGAGTGCAGTAGCTTATTCTATTGACTGCAGTGTAATTACTTATAACAACTTAATAAATCCATTGGATTTAAATACGACCATGATTTTTATTGGTTCAATTATTAATCAAACGTTAACGACGGAGACATTTCGGGTCAAATCATCCCAAGGAAGTCGTATTTTCAAACTTTTCTTCCAGTTTCTTTGTAAATTGTTATAATACATATAAAAGGCAAGTTACATTGTAATATGCAGTTTTCTATTTTTCTGTTTAGAATTTTCTGACGAATAGACTAAGATGAATACAGTTCTTTTCCCACTTTAAGCCTCAATAACTTAAAAATTACTCTTCCCAAAAATAATTCAAAAATAATAGGACCAAACCCCAGGTTAAGTGTGTGGTTGATTTCACATGGATGGATCCTGTAAAATTCAAAATGTCAGCATCTGAAGGGTCAATATACAGAAAGTTGTTTTTTTTTCAATTTTTTCTTGTTACTGCAATTCGTTTGCTTTAGGAGAGAAAAATCATTGCATTCAAAGAAAATAATGTGAATTGTCTGCTCATTGAAAACGAAATTTTGTTAAAATTTTATAGCAACACAATACGAACATAATAGAGAAACAATATTTATTAGACCATTGATATTCATAGCGTACTCAAGAGCTTCCTCGTTATCTTCAATATATCCTCTACGAAATGAAATGGTATATCCATAATATCAGCCATTCTGGAAATCTTCTGATCTCAAAGTTTACTTTCTAAGGCTCAATAAATAAAATCGGTGACTTGGAAATGAAGTTGCTTTCTAAGTTTACTTTCCACAAAGTGACGACTATGAAATGGAAATCGCTACTTACAAGCTTCAAAGTGTAAATCAAAGTCTAAGTTTTGTTCATGGATACGGCCTTTAGTCGAAGCGGAAACGTTCACCCGGACCCGAGTTTCTCTGCGGCACTCACGTCGTTAGTGCCAACGTGGGTGCAGTGAGGAGGCGGTTCAAAACTCCTGATGGCCGGATTCGCTACCCGCCGACTCTTGGGCAGGATTGGGCGCGGGACGTGTTCCCAAACCCTCATAAAAAGCCGACAGGGAGCATGAAGCAAGTTGCCGAGATTCCAGCGATACTCACGTCGATAGCGTCAGGGTGGGTGCAGTGAGGAGACGGGTGGGAGTCCCGAGATACCCAGACTTTGGTCCGGACGGCCCCAGTTAGCCATGTGTTTTCGTCGTGGAAGTGCCCAATACTCATGGACAATTGAATAGGGATTCGTCACGGCGAATGGTGCGTGGTGCTCAATTAGTAAATTGCTTGCCCGGGTGCTAGTGCTAACTCTGAGCTGCTAGCTCTGAGCTGGCAGAGTGGCCTCTTCTTAATTCGAGAGAAGCCTCGGTGGGTTGTAACTCACGCAGGTCATATACTGCAGCGACCGTTTGAATTATGAACAGTGTGAGGAAATTGGCTTTTCCATAGCTAAGAACCAGACTGTTTTAAGTACAAGTTTCTAACAAAATGAATTTCTGTTTCATTGTGTTCTATGTCCCCGTTGAAGTGAATCACCCAGATAAACACTTTCTTTAATATTATTTAACGACATTCACGCCCGCGTCGGGCTTGCATCTCTGTGCTTCTCTGTGCCCGAACATCCTCCTCATTCACCAGATTTGCACCCTGTGACAATTGTCTGGTCTCAAATTGAAGACGGCGATAAAAGTAAAACCTCACAACACCGTACAGGATATTTAAGTTCGACCGCAGTCTTAAAAGCAAAATCAAAGAATGTCTACAGTAAATGGTTTGAACAATTTTTGAATCGTTTTAATCGACGCTTTGATTTAAATGGTATTTTGATTAAAAATACAAAAATCAATGCGTCATTTTTTTTCTCTCTACCGCTTTCACGGTACAGACGAAGCTATGTAATGATGCGCAAAAACAAACGGCGTATTTTCGGCAGAAAAACTCTTATTACAGGGCTCTGATAACGAAAAGTAAATAAATCCAGTTTCTAAATTTAGAAAACATACTCTAACACATGGTGTAGCCAGAATTCATGTTTTGTGGGTCCTTGATACTGAAAAATCGATTGACGGCAAAACGTCTGTTCGTCCGTGAACAACGTAAGCGGTTTAACCGTTTAGTCGATTTTCTCCAAAATTGATATTCCCCAATCGATCTGGCTGATGACACGGACCGTAAGAATTTTATTGAATGCTTAAATAAGTATCGTGCATCTTGGGTTCATTTATGTAGAACGTTAATACCCTGAATTCAATGCCAAAAGCCGCTGTTTTCGTTTTGTTTAAGAGTTTTTGCCATGGTGGTTGAAGCGTACCCTTGGCGTGCGAGGGCGTGTGCAGGAAGTCGCGCGAGCGCAGCGGGCGCGAGGGCGGGCGGCGGCGCGCGTGGCACACGAAGGGCAGCCCGGGCCGCGGCGGCGGCGGCGGCGCGCACACGGTGCACTCGTGCTCCGCCTCCTTGCGCGCCGGACGCTCGGGGCGCAGCGGCGGCGGCGGCTGCGCGCACCCCGCACTGCACTCACGCACTCACGCACTCGCTCGCTCACTCACTCGCTCACTCGCTCACTCGCTCACTCGCTCACTCGCTCACTCGCTCACTCGCTCACTCGCTCACTCGCTCACTCGCTCACTCGCTCACTCGCTCACTCGCTCACTCACTCACTCACTCGCTCACTCGCTCACTCGCTCACTCACTCGCTCGCTCACTCACTCACTCACTCACTCACTCACTCACTCACTCACTCACTCACTCACTCACTCACTCACTCACTCACTCACTCACTCACTCACTCACTCACTCACTCACTCACTCACTCACTCACTCACTCACTCACTCACGCACTCACTCACTCACTCGCTCACTCGCTCACTCACTCACTCACGCACTCGCTCACTCGCTCACGCACTCACTCGCTCACTCGCTCACTCGCTCACTCACTCACTCGCTCACGCACTCACGCACTCACTCGCTCACTCGCTCACTCGCTCACTCACTCACTCACGCACTCGCTCACTCGCTCACGCACTCACGCACTCGCTCGCTCTCGCTCACTCGCTCACTCGCTCACTCACGCACTCACGCACTCGCTCGCTCACTCGCTCACTCACTCACTCACTCGCTCACTCGCTCACTCGCTCACTCGCTCACTCGCTCACTCGCTCACTCGCTCACTCGCTCACTCGCTCACTCGCTCACGCACTCACGCACTCACGCACTCACGCACTCACTCGCTAATTCGTTCGTTCGTTCGTTCGTTTATTTATTTAATTTACTAGCGCTTTTCAAAGTGGACAAATCAAATAAGACACTACTTAACAAAAGAAGAACATTAAGCGTACATGTTATTAAATGTTAGAGAAGTGAAAAGGAGCCGTTAGTTTGCACATTAGTGACATGACGTGGATGAAGCTGTATGAACGACGAACGGATCATTTTAGACTTCATCCGACTAATGTTGGTGTTTGCTGCAGGTAAAGTGATTCTCCGAGTGCGAATTGTCTACTGCGTTCGAAAGAAATATTTCTATACACAAATGAGCTCAAAATTATGTGTTGCTTATACTCAAAGTTTTATGTAAATCGCTAAGTCCATAACGTTTTCATAAACTCGGAAATGCCTAGCAATGGTCGAACAAAGTATATAATGAAATTATGTTAGGTTGGGCGGTATCGCGTAAGTAGCCGTAGAAATTTCCCACAAGGAGTCTGATTCGTGTTTAGCACTAAATAACCGCTATACCTCGTCACCATAACGAACATCACCTACCTAGCCACCTTGTTTTGAATAATGTCAACATCATTCAAAGTTTGAAGCATGCTTCGATCCAGTTCCTACTTCGGACTTTCTCCCTTATTGTGGATAAAGTAAACATTAACCGGCTAATAATTAAACGGGGCTGAAATCTGGATAGTTGATATAATAAACCGAGTGGAAATCATGGAAATGCATTATTACAAATTAATTCTCTCTGTCTCTACATTCGCAGCAAGTATCGGTGTCTTAAGGAAGGTCGGTAGCGTAAGAATTTGGAAAGATTTTAAAATGAAACCATTAAGCTTTGGATAAGATTAGCAAGCTCTCATCTTATACATAGGTATTTTAGAGAGCAATAACAGGAAATCGATCAGCGCTATTGGTCTTTCAAAGTTTAACTGTTAATAGAACGCGCTGGCCTTGATGGTATTTCTGTGAAGATGGTTGGAATACGGGAACACGTGAGATGGAACAGTTAATTTCTGACAGACTTTTGGATATAAAAAGACAAGATAACGTGGCAGCAATGGCCAAAATATGCGCGCTAGTGGCAGAAATTCACACTAGTCTAGTATGAGGTTGTGAAAGATGATCACACACTTACTAGGGACGAAAGAGGGGGTTACGTAGGGCGGGTACGAATCCATCGTAGATTGAAAGACTTGAGTAGCAATGGCATCAGTGTGATTTGTGGCGATATTGAAGATTGGATGCACATCCTTTCAAATCGCTATGCTACCGAAAGACAAAGAGGAAAATGGATGGGAATGGGGAACTATTACTTCCCACATAAAAACCTAACGCTTGTGCAGAATGTATTAGATAATAGGTTTCACTTCATGAACAATAAGGAAAATTTCTAGGAGAGGTTGAACTATTAGGGAAATGGTAATTAAAGAGAATGAAAATAGCACTGGTTAGTAATTCTAGCGGAGACTAGAATGGAGAAAAAATAAATAAGTTAATAATTAGATAAGTAGACAATAAATAATGTTACGTTCTTGCTTGTAATGAACTTCCGTCCAGACACAGTGTACGCTCTCATAGGCACCCGCTATTGTGTTTTCTTTCAATAATTTCAGTTGCCACTGCTTTCCGCTTACCCAACGTTGCTCCCCGTTCACCTCACTCAAGAGACAATGTCACATAAAACATTTAAAGTTCCAACAAAAAGAAAATATACTGTTCATAAGTTCTGGTTTGCTAATCAATCGGCAAACAGTAAACTACTCCGCTTCTACGAATATTTTGTTTAATATTCTGGATGCTCCGATTAATTATATCTCATACCGTCCCGGTTTTGTCATTCTAATTCGCTATTCTAATCGCTTGACGACACTATTAATTGGGAATTTAAACAAGTATTTCACTTTACTATCGGCTTAATCGTCAGGCGTCCATTGCTTACTACCTCTAGCCAGCGTCTCCCAAAACAAACTTGCCTCCATAGCAATTCCATAACATTACTGAATTGTTCATTCTCTTACGAATTGATACAGTTGTTTCAATTTCTATATTTTCATTTCGTAACGAATAATAAGTAATTAAGTTAGTAAGTTTATAAGCTAATAAGTTACTAAGTAACAAGCAAATCAATAATAAAATAATGAAAGAAGTCAGGGGCGGATCGAGTCTATCATTTTAGAGAGGGCCATCATAAAATTCTGTTAAATAATAAACATATTTGTTATATTCTATATTATTTTTTAGTGAATATATGATACTATTCAATATTAATTTCTTAATAATTACACATTTAAAACATACATATTTAAATTGATTGATTGATTGATTTTTTCGTGTTCCCGGGCGCGTCAACTGCTTTGGTCATTAGTCCCTTTAGTGTAGTGCATGTTTTTTCTCGAGAGATGGCGGTGATCTTCCCCCGCTGGATGGCGAGATCCGGCGCCAACCTACCGCCGGTTAGAGAGGTTTCTCCCTAACCAGGACTCTCCCACCAGCGGGGCACCGCCCCAGCCGGGACAAGTTCTAAGCTCCCGGAATATGTGGTAGTGTAGTGCATGTTAGTGTAAGTGCGTGTGTAAGTGGAAAGGAGAGGACAAGGAAGAGGAAGGACAGATCGCGCGCGGTCCGTGGCCCGTTTCTTAGGGTACTGCTCCGGCATTCGCCTGGTGTTGATCGGAGAAACCACGGTAAACTACCGATCAGAGCAGCCGGCCGCTAGAATCCTCCTCCACACAACAACTGAATTCGACTTAGCTGCAAAGCTAGTGTCAAAACTCATGCCGAAAATATTTTCTTGAACCTAGGACCTCCCGGTCAGAGGCGCTGCAGCGACATCAGTTGATGCACTGAGCTACCGCTCCCGGTCATATTTAAATGAAATGTGCCAAATGAAAGAAGGTGTAGGGGGGGGGCTGACCGAGACGTGGAGGCCGCTGGCGCGCGTGGACGGGCGGCTGCGGGAGGAGGGCGCGGAGGCGCGGGACGGGGCGCGGCGCTGGCCCACGCACGTGCGCTCGCACTCGGCCTCCTCCGCCGCCGCCCCCTCGCCCTCGCCCTCGCTTTCGTCCCAGGGCGCGGGCCCCAGCATCGACGCCCGCAGCCACGCCACGCCCACCGCCGCCTCCGCGCTGCCCCCGCCTGCGCAGCACGCGGAGCACTCCGTCACTTTGCTCTCTCCCTTCTACCTCCGTGCTTCACTCACTCTGCTTCCCTCTCTATGAGGATTTATCTTTCGCCCCCTTTCTATCTCGGTGCTTCACTCATTGTTTGCTCCCTTACCTCTGATCCTCCTTCACTTTGCTCTCTTCTCTGGGAGGATTTATCCATAGACCAAAGAGGCATGATCTTTACTCTATGATTTATCTTTCTCTCCCTCTCCCCTTCTACCTCGATGCTTCACTCACTCTCTTTCCCTCCTTACCTCTCATCCTCCTTCACTTTGCTTTCTTCTCTGCGAGGATTTATATTTCTCTTCCTCTTCCCCTCTACCTCGGTGCTTCACTCACTGTTTCTACCCTTCACTTGGCTTCCCTCTCTATGAGGATTTATCTTTCTCTCCCTCATCCGCCCTATCTCAGTGCTTCACTCATTGTTTCCCTCCTTACCTCTGATCCTCCTTCACTTTGCTTTCTTCTCTAGAGGGCTTTATTTTTTTTCCCTCTTCCCTTTTACCTCGGCGCTTCACACACTGTTAGTGTCCTTCCCTTTGCTTCCCTCTCTATGAGGATTTATTTTTCTCTCCCTCTTTCTTTCCACCTCGGTGCTTCACTCACACTGTTTCTCTCCTTGTCTCTGATTGTTCCTATGTTTGCTTTATTCTATATCACTAATTGCTCTCTCTTTCTCGCCCCTTCCCCCTCTATTAGCATTACGACGTCCCTAATTTTTCGACTTTAAATTGCTTAATAAACACTCGCTAAAAATTTTGTAGTTACCCTAAATCATATCCCGAACCTTGCAGATCCGGGAGGGAAGCTGAAAGTTAACAAAAATGACATATCTAATGTTGACTTCTTACATCAAACATATATAGAGAGACGTACCGAGCAATGGCGGGCCTAAAATACACTCGCATTTGTTCAAAGCTGAGAAGTCTGTCAGAGGATTTGTGTTGTCTGGGTCCATGATGAGGCCTCGAGCAGACTCCATGATGAGGCCCCAAGCAGAAGGATCGAGAAGGAATACTCGTGTCCCGTTGTTTCCATGGTATCTTCGCTGCTTGACTCATTCGATTGTTATCGTCAAAAATTGGTAAAACTCATGACGGGCAGCGGGAAGTATTTTGGGGACGTAATATTGAAAACTTGAAATATACGCAAACTGTTTAATAATAATAATAATAATAATAATAATAATAATAATAATAATAATATATTATTATTATTATATATTATTATATGACGAGTTTTCACAATTTTTAAGAAGAAATAAAAGAGGTCATCTTCGTCAACATATTTTTATTTATCTGAATTAAAAAAATACAAAAGATCAATTGTATTTATTCTACCCCTGAAGAATATGATTTCTTCGTTTTAAGTTAGTCATTAATACTGAAAGGCTGAAATACGTTAAGACAATGGTAGGATTCCCAGCTTACGAGTAATAATGAGGCTTGTATAGGCATATTTCGTGGATGTGATTTTCTCCCTTTTTTTCGTACAATTCTGCCCTCATCAAGCCCTGGAAACTACACGTGTGTATTCAGATTATCCCATTTTTCAGGCGCGAATGGGCGTTTGAATGAAAGTATAATATTTTTAGGGAGCAAGAAAGTCAGAATAAAGTCCCTATAATATTTACTTGTTCCATTGAAAAATATGAAGGGAAGAATGAGACTTCTGCGTATTAACAAAAACTACGCCGTTTGCGGGGAGACTTTGTCTGGAGGCAAAAGGAGAACGAAGTTTTCGAGCGTAGGAGCACAATATAATTTCGTTGAAAAAATGATCAATCCCTTTCAAAACAAATTACAGCTTTCACACTTTAAAGCAATATTAGAAAGTTTAACAATCTAAGAATTATACACTAGTTATAGAAGTTTATGTATACTTACCCTCAGAAAGAAAACTGGTGTGGCAATAGCAGTCCGTGGCCATCAGCTTCTTTCCGAAAGAAAAAATAAATTGAGAACAAGGAATAAGTAAAACAAATTTAAATTAATTTATTTTATTGATTGTCCTAGGGCATTTTATGAACCGTTTTGCGCGAGAGGGATGCATTTTCACCGATAATCTATTCAAAAAAATCAAAGTTCTTAAGGTAGTATGTTTTTTAGATCGACCAAGATTAAGTCTCACCAAATATACTTTCATTTAAAGTAAAAATATCTGTTCTTGAATATCTTAATAAGATTTAGCCCTTACCGGCCCAGTTTTTTAATAATAAAAGTTTAAATTAGGAAAGGCTCTATTGTAAAAACTTCGCGGGCAAAGGTATTTTTACGTTATTGAAGTTACATGGTCAAAGTACCCGTTGCTTTTATTTAATACGTAGTAATTTGTTTGAGGAATCATTTAATGCAGCATACGGCGTCGTGTGCCCTCGGGTTTCGAGGTGGGAGAGTGGGCGTATTATTATCCGAGAAAGTATTTATTCTGTCATTCAGCCACTACACTGAGAAGAGAAAACGTCTCTTGGCAGAATGTGGCCACTTTCAGCATTTATTCTGAGATCAGTTTATTTACTTAAGGAAATCTTATTTATTAATTATTTTCAACAATAATAACTACTTTACTGGACAGTTTCCATAATTATTATGTATTGTTATAAATAATGAAGAGCTTGGCGACGTTTCTTATCTATCTCTTGGTCCGCTCTCATTAAATAATTATGTTATGCCGCTGTTAAATTAATAAATCAATAAATCAATAAATCAGTCATAACTTCTCTAACTACAATATCAAAGTTGTTTCCTAAGCATACTGGACACAACCGCGTAAAGAGACGTCTTTTTGTCCACCCCACCGTGCTCAGCGCGAGAAGTTCCCAGCGTGTGAGCCACGTACCTGCCCGCATAAACACTTGAATGGGAGAAACACGGAAAGAGGGCAGTTGCCGCTGCTTATGACCTGACGCCCACCTCCTCCGCTGTTCCGACGCGTACGTGCCAGGCTCGGTAGTCTTGAATGGAAGCGAAGATACGTGGTTGCCAAGTTTCCCAAGCAGGAGGGTGCAAGATAAAAGCAAGATCCAATTTATCCACAGGTATTCGTTCAAACAAATATTTCTGGGCGCGGACAGCCAGAGTAACAGATCCCATCGAGCGGATTCAGGAACGCCCAGAGAAAAAATATTTTCTGCCCAGATCCACGGGTCCCTCAATTTGAAACTAAAGTTTGACTCCATATTGAAAAATTAAGCATTCTTCAACGACAGTTAAATATAACTTCATTTAAAAATCTTTATGGAAAAAATGTGTATACTTATTTAACAATTATTACCACTACAATTATATTTAACAATTATTATTACTACTACAATTATATATAACAATTATTACCACTACAATTATATATAACAATTATTACCACTACAATTATATTTAACAATTATTACTACTACAATTATATTTCACAATTATTAGAAATCGTGATAATATTCTCCTTTAACATTACCTTTTATTTAGGAGTTACTGCTTAAATCTTGAGAGTTTTCATTAGTTGTCGGTTTGAAGTAGAATTACATGTTTGGTACTTGTTTTTTCTCCCCTCTGGGTCCTCCATTAGAGCAGGGCGTGGGGCACGTCGCCCCACCTCCGGGTGGCCCTTGGCCATGAGGGCGATGACGTCGTGCGGCATTGGTGAGGGGCGTGGCGCCGGGGTCGGCGCCGGCCGCCAGCAGCAGCGCCGTCTGCCCGTGGCCCAGCGACTCCTTCACCTCCTCGGGAAGCCCTTGCGCGCGCCCGCCACCAACGTCTGGCCCGGCGGGACGTGGATCTACGCACCGCCACCATTGCAACAACCTAGCACTTTTTACTTCATCGCTACCGCTTACGCAGTATAGAGAAAGTTACGGAATGCTGCGAGAAAAAAAAACTGCGAATTTTCAGCAGAAAGACGTCTTGCTGGTCCCTGGTAACGAAAAAGTAGCTAAATTTAGAAAAAGAATCCTCTCACTTGGTGTAGCCGGAATCTATGTTTTTTGGGTCCTTGATACAGAAAAATCTAATGACGGCAAAACGTCAGCAACGTGGTCAACAACACAGTCGGTCAAGAACGCTGGAGGCTAAACCGTTCAGCCTATTTTCTCCAAAACTGATATTCCCCAATCGATATGGCTGATGTCACGACCCCTTGATTTTAAACATATTTTAATTTTGGAAGGTACTTTGCGAGAAGCCCCTGGGACATTTTCAAAAACAAATTCATATTTTTTAATTAAATTTTGTTGTTGGATAGTGTGAAGGACATTTAAGAGAATGGTGCTGGTCTCCTTTTCATTGAAAACCCTGATTTTTCGAAAATTGCAAGAATTCAAAATGTTTTCAGCGTCTTCCTGTAACTACAATTATGAAGATAGCGATTTTTTAACTTAATGAAATTAGTTCCTTAAAGATAGATTTGAAATAAGTTCGTGTACAATTTTTCGAATATTTGAGTACTTTTCGCGTAAATTTGCGTGAAAGTACAGGCATGGAAGTACGTGCTGTTTTAGCACCACTAGTTCATCTCGCAACCCACAACAATGCACCGTGGCAATAAAAATTCAAACCTCAGAGTTTTTTAAAAGCTCTGCGATTTATTCCCAATGAATAAATTCGTAACAAATTAGGCATTCTACCCATCAAAAATTATTTTCTACAACTCTCCACTAAATGTTATTCACATTTAAACCAGATATCATCTTCACTCCATTTCCAGCTAGGAAAACTTTAACTCTTACCCGAACAGAATCAAACGAAAACTTCCAAAATATTTCTTTCATCTTCCTTAATCTTTTTCGTTAACAATAAAACTCACTTACAGCAAATCAATTTAATTTTTCATACGATTCATTAGCTACAACTTGAAACTCCTTCAACTCTAAATAAATTCTGTATTTCTTAATCTTCTGCCAAAAGTCTCAGGCCAACGCATGTGAATATTCAACAAATAAAAAATCCACAGCGTACACTGAAAGGCATCCACAACTTTTTTAGCGTATACCAATGACGAACCTAAGCAATCCTAAGTCGCATGCCAATGCCTGGCATCCCCACTCTTCTTCCTAACATTACTAACAATTTGCGTCATTTTGCAATTATTCTTTCTTAAATTTCACTGAACACAAAAAAATTTTAATATTTTATAATATTTAAAATATATAAATACATTTTCATTTTTTTAATGCAATATAATCTAAGTGATTACATTACCTTACTTTCGATACTAGTATTTTTTTATTTGTTTATGAAAAACAAACGGTATTTTTAATTTTTATTAAGAATTGTCACTAAGATATTCACAAGCATCACATAGAATGCATTCTATTTTAAGCACATTAACGCGTACAACTTGTTTTCTTTTCATGGAGGAAGGTAAACAAGCTTTTGAAAGGTACTGTAAATTCCAGAGGAATAGGACTACGTTTGTTTGTTTTTAGTTGGTAGTTCTAACAAATCATCTGAGGACATTTATAGTCCCCACGCTACTACTCAAGGGTTAAACAATATCAAGTTCATTTAAACAACGGAAGAAGAGAATTATCACACCAAAAATAATTAATATTCGCTGACAAGACTGTTCGAAACTCGAAAATCAACCCGTGTTGAAACTCTGTCGAAGTTAAAACTAAGGTATCTTCGCGTTCAATGGCGGCCGGGAAGTTTTGAATTAGGAGGATCCAAACAATCTAATTTTTTTTTCGTTTTTAGAAAATTTCTTGAATAAAGGGAAAATTATAGCAGGCATGGTTCGATCGATTTCGAAGCAATGAGCTTTGAATTCTACACAACGCAGCTTTTATGCAGGATGACTAGGTTCAATTTGTCCACGAAAATAAAAAAATAATATTTTCAGCAAACAAAACTAATGAAAACAAATGAAAGAGTCAATGTTCTTAGCTTAGTTAACAGATGCGAACTCTCCCTTAAAAAATAGTACTAAAAACATTGTCTCACCTAGCTCCCGGTACCCTCACTCTTCCGTTTGAATCCATTGCCTTTGCTTGCACCAGCTACGGACGGCCACGGTGGAAATGCGGCTACGCCAGCCTTTAGATATGGACTCCATTCCAAAAACATTAGCTCACGCGTATGTTGTGTACAATTTTGTTTCCTTTCAAAATAAGCGCTCGTGGTGAGCACACATTACAGGAGTATTTGCTGAACGAATCGCACATTCTGCAACATTGTTTCCATGATTGATCTTTCTAGGGAGGGCCCCGCCCCCTTCCACTAGTCTTCAAAGAGCAGCCCCCACTAGTCACGATCGTCAAAACTAATAAACGAGTATTAAAAAGATGTAAGAACTAGATTATAATGAGCATTATTGCTTCAGTGCTATATTCCAAATCTACTCCCAAGTCAATATTGTTGAAAATGTTGCTTTTCCGAGCGGCATTGCACTCTTGATAATAAGATGTCAATGTTACATTGAACTGCGTACCAAGTAGATACACTCGCATAATGACAGTTCCCTAAAAGCTGGGTCATGTAGGTAATTACAGCGTTTTAGGCTAAGAAATTTCAAAAGTAAATGTTAAGCGTTTTATTTTTTTAAAATGAACAACATACAAATTACCGATTGAATATAAATTCCATAGAAACATTTTTAGGCAAATGTATTGCCCCCCACACACACACACACACACATGGGCAAAAGTCCAGTTTGCCCTTGATTGTAGCTTCTGATGTACCCACGCTGAATTCCCATGTAAATCTATTATTAGAATCAGAGTTTTAAAATGTTTTTTTTTCGCTCACCCACCCATTCCCACCAGCTTATTTCTTCCATTATAGAGGGAAACGCAAGATTCTGCGAAGAACGTTTTCTCTCACGAGATGCTAATATCATAGCCCTAGACATGGCGATGTTACTAAACGTACTACACAGGGGCAGAGCCGCCTTTCACAGCTTATAAGGGAAAATTTGGTCAGGGGTACCAAGACAATTAACACACATTTTTGTTCAATATCTGTGAAAATCAAAAAGGCCAATGAAAATGTCAGTAATTTCTTGACTGCATAAATATATTTTAAAACGTGTTTACAATTTATAAAATCACGTATCGCATCGTGGAATTGTCATTTATGATCTTGATAATATACTTCTTACATTTATTTACAATTCAAATGAATTTTCTTTGTAGTAAAGAACTGCAGAAAGAAATTTACTGTGAAAAATAATTTATTCTTGATAATCGGAAATCACTCAATTATCCTTCAATTTCATTAATTGGATTTACATTCAATCTAATGCACCCACAGATGATTTTAAGACATTTTACAATGGATTAATGGTTATTTTATCAATAATATTAAACATTGCTTATAAATTCTTCTTTTTCTCCAGAAGAATGGCAGACACTTATTATGTAGACACCACCATTAATTAAGATTCAATAAATTGGAAAAAATAGATTGGCAAGATTAACGTATTTCAGTGCAACTTCACAAACATGTGTATGTAGTCACACAACATTTTCAATAATTCTTTACAATACATATTTTTCTCTAAATTCATTGTAAAAGAATTGAATTCGTTTGTATGAAAATTATATAATTTCTCTTTGTTAGTCAAATGCATTTATCATCCTACTTAAGGATTTTGGTGGGATTTTCCAATCATATTAACAATATTTTAGACAACCTGAGTACATCTTCAAATAGAAAGATTCTCTTTAATTAACATGCTCACATGAAATGTAAAGTACTCTAGTGGCCCAAAGCATGAAAACAATAATTTTCTTTTATACTAATTTGAATATAACTTAATTATGATAAATGTACTTTGAAGTGATTTAATTTTGAGAAATGATTCCAATATTTAATATTTTTCATCAGATCTTCACATGTAACCTCAGGTACAAATTATAAGATATATTCATAACACTTTTTTGAATAGTAATTCATTTGATGAGACAAAGAGGCTGAGTCTTTGAAGACAGATTTACATCAAGTTCCTACAGACAGGAATATATAAGACAGATATTAATCAGAAAATTCACATTTTTGAATACATAATATTTATGTAAATCCATAGCCATACGCACAGGAGAAGCCGGGGGGGGGGGGGGGTCCCCTTGAAAATCTTGAAAGGTGCTCTGTAGCCTTTCACAATAAAACATTTCATTTCCCAAAATACGTTCCATCCCTGATTTTTCTCTTTTTAACCTGACAATTAGGGAAATTGTTGTTAAATGTTTGGGAAGGAAGTTCCCTGAGTCATCTGGCAACTCCATATATGGTTCAATATAAAATCAATTTTATCTATTAACTGTACCGTTAATCCTATAATTTCATTCTCTCGGTATATTTTATTCATTTACTACTAAAGTATGTCATGAAAAAAAAATTAAGGGAAAAGGCCCCAGAAAAGCCACTGGCCCCTCTTTTTGTTTTAGACTGCACATTGCAATGAGTGAATTTAAAGTCAGTATCAATGTAGCTACTTTCAACAAGATTTGAGGAAATTTAACGATTTTATATATAATGTACAAAAATATTACAAGCCCCAAAAGAAGCAAAAAGTCGATTATTAACCCTATTAGATTTAAAACATTAATTACATAGTAATTTGTTTTCATTTTTATGATCATCACACATTTATCATTTATGATTTTTTTTCCAATTTTTTAAAAACAACATATTTATTTACCTGATATATGTTTTTTCCTAGAATAAATAGAACATTTGGATATGTTCTGTTCTCTAGCTGATGTGGTCAACCTTTTCCCAGAAAAAACATCACTGGAACATTTAATTAGTACAAAATTAATAATAATAATAATAATAATAATAATAATAATAATAATAATAATAGTATAATGATAGTAATAATAATAATAATAATAATAATAGTATAATGATAGTAATAATAATAATAATAATAATAATAATGTATAATGATAGTAATAATAAAAGAAATAATAAACGTAATAATAGTAGTAATAATAATGACAATAAGAACAATGATAATTGTTTAGATTAATTATGTAATAACGTATTAATAAGATATAATATAGCAATAATACATAAAATTTATATAATAATATATTCACAACATGTTAGGAATATTTACTGAAATAATTTTACACACGTTGTATGACATGCACTTACATTAGATTCAATAACTCTAATAATAATCGGTATATTATTTTATATCTCAATATATTATAACTCATAGTTGCAAACGTAAATCATCATAACCTTCATCACAATATAACCAGAATCAACAAATTTCTTTTGTACTAACATTAAACAGCAAATTGAACAATTTCCTTCTTTCATGAAACTAATGTTATTACATTAACATGATAAATTCATATTCAAAGTACTATGTTTTTCAATATTTCATAATTTAATTCAATTTTCATCATAAATTACATCACAATTTGTAATTTTGTCTTTTTCAAATTCTGTAGATTTTATTTAACATAACACTATTTTCTTTCTAACACCTTCATCTCTTACCAAATTGTATTTTCTTCCTATATGTTTATTTTTTTGTGTGATTTAACAGTTATAGCTCAAACCATATCAGATTTTCTTTCAGTCTGTTGTATTAAAGCATTCATGGTAAGTTCTTGAAGTGGCTTAAATATCCATTTCCCTTTGTATAAAGCATCACATAAAAACAACTAATTTTTGTTTGTTTTTGTTTTTCACTTTCTAACACACCAATGATTATATATTCTTGAATGTATCCTAAAACTGATTTTGAAACTTTCATATAGGACTGGCTAGCAAGTTAGCTAAATGTAATGTTCCTAGTTGCATATCAATTTTTAATTACATATTCTGAATATGTTGTTAAGTACCTCAATACTCTCTTAAATTTTGTAGAGACTTTTCTTAGGATTTTTAGAATAGAGTGCACGGCCGGATTTACCTACAAACAAAACAAGTACTGGGCAAACATACTACATGTAAAAGACAGTTCTGTATTTCTACCTGTTAGCAAATATGGTACACATCCTAGAACTTCTAAATACATTTTTTCTCTTTTATTAGCTTCTTCGTATCTGTCTTTTTTTTTTTTTTTTTTTTCCCCCCTTATACTTAAGGTGTTTTTTACACAGCAAGAGATATTTTCAAATATCTTTAAAACACAATCAATGAATCTTCTTTGATTCAGTGCAAACCATTTTCTTTGCTTTCTAATTCAATTCCAAGAAAAAAATCTTTCCATTTATTTATTTAATTATTATTTCATACCTTAATTGAAATAATTCAAACTTCTACCATTTTCTATTACTTCCTACATTAATTATACATTTATAAACATGGCATCCAATTGCTAAAAAGTTCTTTCTTCAGTTTCTATAAAATACAAGGATCATTTCTTGTATGTTTCTGTACTCATGATTGTAATTTCTTACCTAATTTTTTATATCAACACTTTCCAACTAGATGCCCATAGATGTTCTTCCCTAATTTAAGAACTTTGCCTTTTAATGTGATAACTTCTTCCACATAAACATTTATATTTAATTCTCCATTCAAATATGAAATTTTAATATCTATTAACATTACTACATTTTTTACATAGAAATTGTTAATACAATATTAAATGCTTCTAGTTTCAACAATAGATTGTATGATTGATAACCTATTCCAATCTATTTTCAATTTACATTGAGACCAAGCCCTTCTTTAATGCAACTAACATTGATATTTTAGCATGGTAAAGAAAAGAACCCACCCTCCAAAGCCAATATTTTTTGTAATTTTACTGAAATTATTAAAAATAATTCCTTATATACATCTTTTCACATCCAGGAAGAATTCTTAATAGGAATATATTCATACACTTTTTACTTTCACACTTATTATTTCATGTTAACAATTACAAAACTATTTAAAAAATGTGAATTGAAATTGTCATTGGTCTGATGATTAGTTCCATTGGTTTTATATGTCATCGTTTTTCCTACTTTTGAGCTTCCATTTCCTTTGAATTATTTTATTATATTTTGATTCAGCAACTATTTCCCGTGTATCATATTCTTTTAATTTTTAATATTTTCTATAAATTTCATTTCCATTCTTTAATATTAATTGGCTAATTTCAATTCTTTTTTGGTAATTTTTAAGATGTGTTTCTTGTGTCAAAAAAGTTGAATATTTTAATACTAGTCATTTCACTCTTTAAGAACTTGAATTAATTTATAGTAATTGTTTTTTCTTTCTATTGCAATTCATCTTTTTTTTTTTTTCCCCTCCAATTTCATCAAATCTCTTTTTGACTTATTTTATTTTCACTTTGAAGGTAAAATAAATGTTTTTTATTTCAGTGTTCTTGTTCATAACTTGATACTCTTATATACGTAAAATTATCTCTATTAATAATATCCTAGCACACAGAAATTGCAAGAAAACCTTATACCCTCTGGAGTGTTACCATTTATAGGAGGCATGTAAATTTTATTAGATACCCAGGAACCCAAGAAAAATCCAAAAGCAATGCAACTGTTTCAATTCTCACTGCAAAATGCAAATATTTAATTGAATTATTCTGCCCGTTTCTCATTCTGTTAGTAATAACTGAATTAGTATTCTCAGTGTGTCACTACTTACGACACCTGACATCATGTGGCATCATGTGGCAGGTTCCAAGAAAGATGCTGTCCAACATTAAATAGTTGCTATTCATGTGTTACATTCAGAACAGCAAGTTTTTCTTATTATTGGTATGTAATATGTATTATATACTATATAACTATTGTACAATGTATATATTATTGTAGTATTTATGACTGTTTTAAAATATTTAATTACCTGTATTGTTATATAAGAGTATTTTATTTGTTGTTCTTGAGTATTGTACATGCTAATATTTGGAAACCAAATTGTATACTTCTGTTCAGCAGCATTTTTGTTGCTGAAAACTACTTATTTATAACTTTTTGTTCATTGTTTTTACAAACTCTATCTTCTTCTGTAAAGTAGACTGTAATATCTTGAATTTTATTATATTTTTGATCATCTATTTGACAAGCTGCCTTTCTTCAGAATCCAATTAATATTCCTTCAAAATTTTTTTCATCACATTTTTTTCTACTAACCGAACCTCCTGTTTTGTCAAATATTTTGCAGCCACTTTTCATGAGGCTTTTTTGTGTTTCTTTTGTGGTTGTTGTTATTGTTGTATAGTATCCCTGAAAGGGATATCGCTACATCGTAGAGTAGGGCCTGTTGTTCTTTCTGTCTATATTCCCTTTACTTTGATGGTTTTTCATTGCAGATTTACTGGTAAACTTTGTTCAAACACAATCTACTTTTTGGTTTCTCATTTTCTATTTTAACCTTTTTAATTTTACTTATTTATTTTTTAACATCAAAAAACAACTAAAAACAGTGTGTGACATACTATAGGTAAAGTATTCTGTGTACATTTTCTTAAATTCTGGGATCTCTACCCTAACACATATCCCAAGTTGAATTATGAATACAGGTGGAAATAAGGGTTTTTGGCAAAAATTGATGAGAAAATATTAGCTCACCTGGAATTAAAACTATTTGCAAAGGGAAAAAGCTACAGATTTTAGCTATTATCCTTCATCGTGTATTCGTGAAGGAATGAACTTACTGCTATGAGGAAATGGAGAACGTTAATTTGAATAAATATATTTCTCAATGAACCCTATAAAATGTGCACAGAGAGTGAAGTTACATTTATGTCCAGTAGGCAAAAAAGGGGCCATCTCAGCATTCACTTAAATGATCAAGGTAACTAGATGAATAACCTTATCAAGATGGAGGTAGGAGGAGGCTAATTCATTTACTTAAAGAACAGATATATAATATTATCTTCTACAATCAATAATTATACTCATTACATATTTGCTTCCTCCTAACTTTCTAAAGTTGGACCACAGAAATCTATGTGCACGTGTGTTCTGTATTCTAAATGAATTTTCTTTTCAACTTTTCTGCACTAATGTTTTTAAGAAGAAAAATCTTTTTAAAAGTTCTTTAATTCATAAACTTACCTAGTAAAATTATTTACATTTCAGTCACAATTTGCTTTTGTAATTACTTTATTTTTTAATGTTGGCCAAACTTCTTACAAGTTTCTCAATGAACGTGACCCATGTTTTGATGCCATGGGTTTTAGATTTATTTATATTAAAACACAATTAATTTTTATTTACCATTCTTTATGAGTGAAATCCAATCCTGGAGATAAACATATTTTCAAATACACCAGTTGTATTTATGTCTTTCTTTTTCAAGTCGTATATTTTAGCTCCTTTACAGACAAGCATTATTTTCTTCTCCTTTTTTCTCTTAATTTGGTATAGATAATAAGTTTTGTTCAATCCTAAAATATGCAATATATTTCTAATATCAATCTTAATAATCTTAATTTTGTTTATCACTAATTTTTTAGGCATCATATCACACATTATTACTAGGGGAGAGGATTTTTAAGCCCTAAAAACTTTAGAAATATGGTTTTAAAAATATGCATTTATGACCTAAAAATTCTGAAATATGCTTTAATATGCAATTAAAATTAACAATATTTCATTTCCTCTATAAACCTTTCTTGATAAAATTATGGAGGAGCATACTTGGAATGATAAGATATATTTTCATGTAAACATAATATAATCTGCCCTACTTCACAAGAGAAATAATTGAAGTAAATATTCACCTTAGTGAAGTACATTGTATGTCTTGTATTTCTTCTGACTGGTTTAAAAAATATGTTATCAAGAGATATCCTACATTTGCACAAGAATTTTATCACCAATAGAAAACACAAAAAGAGAAAACTGTGACAAGCTCTTTCAAATCAACGCTCACAAATAAATAGATTTCATGAAAAGATGAAAAGTTTTATAGATAAATCTCCATTTTAATGAAATATGCAAAATATGCTCCTATAATTACACAAATATGTACCATCAGGAAAAATCGGCCAATTATGCACAAACATGCACTAACATATTAATCTACATAGCATCATATTCTAACTAAATGTCTTAGAAATTTCATTTAGCTCTGCACCGAAGTAACGGACAAAAATATGCAAAATCATAAAAATCTGTTTCCTAACTATTACTATTTGTTTATAAAATATTTTTATGCTTCTTTTGATACTTGTGACTTAAATTATTATTTTCCATGTGGGATGTTTCCCTTTTACTTTTGCCTTTGTTCCAACATTTTTAATTTTCTCACATATTTCTCACATAGTACAGAGAAAGTATTGTACTGCTGCTCCAAAAATTGTGATTTTTCAATAGAAAAATTCTTATTGTGGAGTCCTTTTATCAAAAATATGGATAAATCTTGCCCCAGAATAAGTAGCAAATTATTTCCTCTAACACATACTGTTATCAGAATCCATGTTTTATGTATCTTTGATATGTGCACAACATAACATGATATCAAAGCCATTTTTATGTATTGTTTTGATTTTCCAAAAATTACACAAACATTTTGTTTAATTTCTCTCACATATTTTATATTTACATTAAGACATTTTGATACATTATTTCATTGGTGGGTACAAGTGCTTCAAATTGTTTCTTATGAAGTTTCTCGGAAACTCTTCTTAAATCACATTTCAGTTATACTTTTAGGGGACTGGAAAATTGAGAAAACCCAAGGTTCTTCCTAAGAGAAAAACAAGTTGCTAGCAACTTACTAAGTGTCAGAGGTTTTCATGATTATTAAAAATGTACCATTCTTATAAATTCCCTTTCTTCCATTCAAGCAAAAAATTTCAGATATTTTTCAAAAAAATGTCAAACTACTTATATTACAGGTATAACTAAAAATGTTATGTATTCAGAATGAGTAGATAAAATTAATTAATGACTATAGGAGTTACTCAAAGTTTCTTCCTTACTATTTAATTACACAACTAAGGTTTTGAAATTCTGCATGATATTCTGGACGTGCATATGCAAAAAATTGTTCCAGAGTATGGTAGTTAATGCAAATTTATTTTGTAATATTCATCAATTAATTCTATCACAAATCATTCATGCACTATATAATACACTTCATGACATTTTTCCAATTTCAACGAAGTTTCATTATCGTTTCTCATACATTCTGTACAGTAATGGGTAAGGAAACCCAGCTGTGCTGGATCATTTACCAAAATCATGTATTAGATAACTGGCATGCAAAGGGTTGCCTGAATTTTGCGTGAAGATGCTTCATAGTAACACCAGTAATTGCACTTTGTTCAGATGTTGAGGTGAAAAAACAATTATGTACAATCAAATTTACAATTTTATTGAAGAAAGATTCAACAATTTCCATGTTTTAAGAATATGACTTGAGAACGCTATTCTTTCTATTAAATCTACCGATTTGAAACTTAACATCGTTACTCAATTTTGTGATCTAATTAACCATGTTCCTTTGCAATGTAGAGTATAGTGATCAGGGTAACAAAAGAAAAAAAAAGGATTTCAAGAGGAGTCATTATCTAAATAACTTGTTTTTCTAAAATTTATTTCTAAATTCTCTTTTTGAACCCTTACAATTGCGACATGAAATCTAATATCAGCATACCAAACTTCAAAGACAATAACACATTGTACAACAAGGGCAGATTGTAAAATTTGCATAATTAACAGGAAAACTTCAACTTTCAGAGACTGCACTTTAACGTAAGTAACATTCTCACTCATCAGACGAACGAAGACTTCAAGTCATTTAATCAAAATACACAAATTACAAAAGCATTGTAAAAAGATAAAACAAAATTGCAGTAAGGATACTTCTAGAAAATACAATAGCATAAACCACACAACAGTCTTATACGTTACAATTTAGAAGAACAAGTCTGTCAGTCAAGATTTAATAAAACATTACCAATTAGTCATAAAAAATCAGAGAAATTCGTTTAGAGACAGTGAATAGAATTTGGAGACATAGAATCCACTCAGTTAAGCTGTGTCATTTTTCTTGACAGGAGTGCGAAATGTTACAATACATGAGAAATACACAGAATTAACTTGCGCTAGCATAATATCAGCCATCCTTTCGCTTCATCGTGGCAAAGTAGATTCAGTAATTTTTTACTTGACCTGTTGAAATTATATTTGAAAGGGCTTTGAGTTCGAGTAAAAAATGATTGAATAAATTTCTAACATTTCGGCCGTATATGTTCAGTGTTCATGAGGACCACCAAAGTAAACATAAAAGTTATTTACCCTTTAATTTAAAAAGACAATAAACAAGATATACAATATGAAACAAGCTATTATATCTAGAAAAAATCGTTACATTAAAGACTATTACATCAAGAGAAGTATTTTTCCAAATGTAATCGTTTTGTTTTTGTATGGTAGTTTTTGCTAGTTTTAATGTTGGATTATAATGTAAATAGCATTTACATGAATTATTTTAGTCCTGATAAAATACGAAACTTCAACAATGTAAATTAAATCAATCCTTTATGACCCAAACTCCAGAACCTTGCAACTATAATGAGACAAATCTAATGCAACCGATGCGAGGAACAATTCCGAGCAGTGCTTGCTCGTACATGGTCATCTCAACCGTCGTGGTTAACCGTCATGGTCACGACAACCAAGTTGAGATGTCGGTGTTGCGTCAGGCCCGAGCCGTGTTTGCTCGTATGCCGGCACTTCAAGCGCCGGGCTCTAGCTGTGCTTGCTTTTATGCGGCCGCCTCAAGCAACCATTCATCCTGTTGTCTCGAGGCCTAGCCGTGGTTGCTCGTTTACGACCACTTCAAGCCGTTCGTCCCGTTGGGGCGAGGCCTAGCTATGCTTGCTCGTGTTCGGCGACTTCAAGCACCTTTCGTCCCGTTGCCTCAGAGCCTAGCCGTGGTTGCTCATTTATGGCCACTTCAAGCTGATCGTCCGTTCGCGGTGGGTCTAGCTGTGCTTGCTCGTGTTGGGCCATTTCAAGCGCCGTTCGTCCAGTTGCCTCAGGGCCTAGCCGTGCTTGCTCGTTTATGGCCCCCTCAAGCGCCGGTCGTCGCGTTGCGGCGGGG
The DNA here is from genome assembly GCA_011170035.1 of Teleogryllus occipitalis. Classification (NCBI taxonomy): domain Eukaryota; kingdom Metazoa; phylum Arthropoda; class Insecta; order Orthoptera; family Gryllidae; genus Teleogryllus; species Teleogryllus occipitalis. The sequence goes on from BLKR01000731.1 coordinate 66,944, forward strand.
CCTAACTGTGCTTGCTCGTGTTCCACTTCAAGCGCCGTTTGTCCCGTTGCGTCAGGGCTCGTTTACGGCCACCTCATGCGCCGGTCGTCGCGTTGCGTCAGGTCCTAGTCGTGCTTGCTCGTTTACGTCCACCTCATACGCCGGTCGTCGCGTTGCGTCGAGGCCTAGCCGTGCTTGCTCGTGTTCGGCCACTTCAAGCGCCGTTCGTCCCGTTGCCTCAGGGCCTAGCCGTGCTTGCTCGCTTATGGCCACTTCAAGCGCCGGTCGTCGCGTTGCATCGAGGCCTAGCCGTGCTTGCTCGTGTTTGGCCACTTCAAGCGCCGTCCGTCCCATTGTCCCAGGGCCTAGCCGTGCTTGCTCGTTTTCAGCCACTTCAAGCGCCGTTCGTCCCGTTGCTTCAGGGCCTAGCCGTGCTTGCTCGTGTTCGGCCACTTCAAGCGCCGTTCGTCCGGTTGCTCCAGGGCCTAGCCGTGCTTGCTCGCTCGTGGCCTCAAGCGCCGGTCGTCGCGTTGCGGCGGGGCCTGGCCGCGTGAGCGCAATCAGTCGCTCTCGCCGGCACCTGGGAACGCGGCTTGGCCGTTGACGGGCACGAGGGGCAGGAGCCAGCGGCGCACGAGCGTCGTCACTGCCAGGTCCGAGGGGATGAGGCCGTCGTGGTCCTGGATGCTGACGTCAGCGCCGGCCGTGAGCAGCAAACCGATGCAAGAGTGTTCGTTGGCGGCTGCCGCGTGGTGCAGCGCAGTTCGACCACGATCATCTACCTACAGACATGGTGGAAATTAACCTTTTGGTAATACTGTACTCTAGGACAGAAATTGAAATATTATGTTACCTAACCGTTCCCAAAAAGTGAATGCTGTGTGCTGTTTAGCACCATTAGTTTAAGCAGAAAATGACATCACATGTTTATTATGTAAAGTTAAATATATAAATTAAAATTAAAATTTTAGATCGAACAAAATATATCAAACAAATTCTAATGTTTGAAACACTCATTCAAAAATTTATGGATGGACCTCGAGCATTTTCTGAAACCGACCTTATCTTAATAGGGATGTGTTTTCTCCTAATAACATAGGCACACGAGACAATATGTTGACGCACTAAATCCGAAGCCAGAATGGCATCAGCACATTTAGTCGCTTGGGAACTAGCCACTATGCTAGTGAATTTCAAATTCAGGGCCATTTCGTCTAGGTGTAGAGTTACATTTTATTTAATTGGAATTATTGAGTTATCTTGTAGCTTATTTTGCTTTAGTATCAATTTTCCACTAAAAATTAATGTTTTCCGAGGAAATTATGGACTGTACAAACCAGACTTACTGACCGTACATCGATGCGCTGAATCTGAAGCTGGAATTGCGCCACACCCTCCAGTTTTTTTAAATCGCGAAAAAACAGAATTTCTACAATTTACAATCTCGATATTGTAAATTTTCATGAAGGTTTTTACAAAAAGCACACAATTTCACAATTTACTATCGTGAAATGGTAAATTGTAAATTTCACGGAGGTTTTTTGCGATAAAAAAACAACTGGAAGATGGCTTTGGATTCAGCGCGTTGACATACATAGAGAAACATGTGTCAAATCTTTGAGTCTGACAATTTTCTTTGTTTGCGTGCCTGTGTAATTATTCCAGAAATTTGACTTTGCAAAGAAACCGAGGAACTTTACCTGATCCAGGTCAGCGCCGGCAAAGAGCAGAAATGCGAGACACATGGAGTCGCACGCGGCGGCGACGTGTAGCGCAGAGGGGTAGCCGCTGGGGCGGGCGTCGGCAGGGGTGCCTCCGTTCACGAGCGAACGGACAGTTTCCGAGTGGTGGGAAAGCACAGCGCGCCGCAGAGCCAGGGCAGCGCTTTCAGACTGGAACTGAAAGAGGAACTGGTGGTTCTAAAGCAGCACGTACTTTCTCGCCAGGATTTTCACGCAAATTTACGCGAAAAGCACTCGAATTTTCGAAAAATTGTACATGACATTATTTCAAATCTATCTTTAAGGTACATATTTCATTGGGGGGAAAATCTCTATCTTAAATATTGTAGTTGTGGGAAGACTCGGAAAAAATTTTGAACTTCTGCAATTTTTGAAAATGTAGGGTTTACAACGTACATGAGACCTGCACCACACTCTTAACCGTCATTCACTATCCAATAAGAGAATTTAATAAAAAACGATGGAGCCTTTTTTTGTAAATTTGGAAAATGTCACAGGGGCTTCATAGAAAGAACAACCCAAAATTAAAATATCGGTTTCAACTTCAAGGAGCTGCCACATCACCTAGATTGATAGAGGAATATCAATTTCGGAGAAAATCAGCTGAACGGTTTAGGCGCTTGCGTTGTTCACCTACGGACAGACAGACGTTTTGCCATCATTAGATTTTTCGGTATCAAGGACCTACAAAACATGAATTCTGGCCACACCATGTGTTAGAAGATTGTTTTTAATTTAGCATCTGGATTTATCGTTTTTTCGTTTCGAGGACCCTGTAATAAGAGTTTTTCTGCCGAAAATTCGTCGTTTTCTGCGCCTTACATAATTTTCTCTCTAGTCCGAAGCGAGAAAGTAAAAATCGATTCGATTTAATGTTCAGTTCGGTTAGCTTTGACTGGAAGAGTATGCCCACACAGAGGGGATGGAGGCATTACTGGCAGCAATCGCCATTTACATGCACCTCAGCTCGCACGAAAATAGTTTTGCAAGCGAACGACAGGCAATTTCATTCTACGAATACGACTTATCGCGCGGCACACATTTCTATTCATGCCTCGGTGAGCAGGCGCAGATTGTAACTTATGCAGATTACAAGGTTGATTAGAGGTTATGAACATGGCAATTATCGCACTTTCAATTGACATCCACACAAGTGCTGATAAAAAAGTCTGCCTTAAATAGTATTCTACTTGTACAAAGGCAATAATGCTTCACCGGAAGTACGTCCGCTGTCACCGATAACTCTGATTCTGATTAAAACACACACTAAAATAACATTCACAGTAATGATAATACCAAAACTGCCTAAAATAGGGCGTTATTTGCATCTTTGCGTGATGCGTGGAACACGTCTGTATGCTACAGAGATTTCCCCAATTCTGATTTTAATTGAATTTTTCTGTGACGCAAATGCATAATGCAAGTTAAGAAGATGAGGGCTGATTGTCCAATCGTATTAACGGATGCGAAAGATTCCAGAACATTTAATATGCTAGTCACGGTTGATACAGTCTAATTTCGATTATGGGTTCATTTTTTTTAAACATTCAGCATTAATTACGAGAGAAACAATATATTTTGCGACAACAATTTACTACGTTTCGCAAACTTTCGCGTCATTAGCTAGATCATCAGAAGTTGGTTAAACAGGCGAAAGAAGTTCAACACATTAACACCGATTCATTGTGTCGTCAATATATTGTTTATATTTTGGATTTATTCAGGTATATTTTTCAAAAGAACTGAATAATATTAAATTACAAAATGCGGCGGAAGTGTTCGGAATCGAGTGCAATGGTTGGTGGTGCAAGAACATAAACCAACAAAGAAACTAGAGGTGCTGCAACAGCACATACTTTCTTGCAATGTTATGTTATCGTTACGTAATATGTCACATTTCTTGCCTTTCTTACGCTTCAAATATCACTTTATCGCTTAAGTAAATGAAGCGTGATAATAGTTCTTTTTTAATTCAAAAGTTTAGAAGAAAATTTCTGTCATTTAATTCAGTATATTAAGGTATTTAGTTTATTCACGAACATATCCGATGCTTATTTTAACCTTAAAATGTACTGTAGAACGTAAGCAGAATACGGGAAAGTTAAGAAATTTAAAGTTATGAAATAATATGATCCATCGGTGGCGGCGGCGGTAGCTGTGGCGGTGGTTCCTTTCACTACAGTGCGTTGTTGCCAACGTGGCATTAAAGCAGCAATGGACGATTCGTTTGGTACATTTCACGACGCAGTTACACTGGTAGCGCAAATGGTTGGAAAAATATATTTATTATTAAATACTATACTTTTGTAATATTCTTCAAATGTGTGATTCAAATAATTGAAACTGACAAAACCTAACCTAATGGACCTGCTCGAACCCATGACTTGAAACCTCACTTGTAAGCTTTACTCTTTATACAAACCTTCCTAGAATGCAGTCCTTTGAAGGGGATTATTTGCTTATCTATTGCCCGATATTTTTCATATTCAGTAAATTACGAAAATACTTAATTAAGATGGTATAATAATCCGTGGATTTGATTTAAAGCGTCAAATCCTTCTTCTCCCCTTTCTCTGTAAATCATTGCAAAAATGTAATATAAAAAATATTCTTCGAATCTATTGCATATCAACTGATTAGCCACAGTTGATTGATAGGTTATACTATACCAATGCATTCTTCTGAATCGTAATGGAACGACGCCCATATAAATATAAACAGAATCCAATAAAAACTTTCTATTCAGGAACGAACAAGGAAATAAAAACTATTTTAAAAAAAAAAAATCAGGAACAGACTACGGTTTTACGAGAGTTGACATTACGCAACAAGAGTTAAAAAACTGTACGTAGTTGACAGACTCGGAAACAAATACCCATCCTACTCGAATGTATATAACTAATCCAACTGCCATGCCAATGAGAGAGCCATAAAAGAGTAAATATCTACATTATAAATTTTGAATATACCCATTAAGTGATGGAGAACTTTGCAGCCTTCGGCCATGTAGAAGGTGCCTACGATTTAGTTAGAGACCGGGAAAATACAAAAACTTCGAAACTGATTAAATTTGACTGATAATTGCAAATATTTGATTGTCATTCTTCCTATTCTCATATTGCGTGAACCGACTGAATAGTCATACTCAGTGCGACAATGTTTACGACATAGCTGAAGTAACCGACAGCATCACTCCAAGGAAAATACCTCCCGCTATTAAATATTTCCCATTCACTTGCGTTATGACTGATTGATTATTCTGGGCGCTTCAACTACTAGATTATTCCCGTAAGTGTAGTGGACTTTTTCTCCTCGGGAGGTGGCGTTGATCTTCCCCTGCTGGATGGTGAAGTCTGGCGCCGACCTACCGTCGGCTACCGGGATTTCCCCAACCAGGTATCTCCCACCAGTGGGGCACCTCCCCCAGCCTGGACAAGCTCTAAGCTCTCGCCGGTCTCCCGACACGTGTGGTAGTGTAGTGCAGGTTAAGACAAGGAAGAGAAAGGATAGATCGCGTGCGCGGTCCGTGGCCCGTTTGTTAGGGTACTGCTCCGGCATTCGCCTGGTGTTGATCGCAGAAACCACGGAAAACTACCGATCAGAGCAGCCAGCCGATAGAATTCTCCTTCAGACAGCCGCTGAATTCGACCAAGCTATCAAGCTAGTGTAGAAAATCCTGCCACCGTTGAGACTCAAACCTAGGACCTCCCGGTCACATCACTGAAGTCACTGCAGTGGCATTAGTTGATGCCCTGGACCACATCTCCCAGTGTAAAGCGTTATGGAACAGCATCTTTTTTGGTATTCTTTTTATATAAAAAAATGTTTTACTTTTCGCTCGCATACACTACACTACGAGTATGTTATTACAATATTTGTGAACACTTATATTTTTTCATTTATAGTTATACCAGAATATTTTATTTCAGGCTCTTGTGCGGTGTACTATTTTTGGTATTTTTGCTGCTGCAGGCCACTAGTTTTGGAAGTAAAACGTGAGTGAAACTAGTCAAGTTAGATCGTAAGCCTATCTGCATTTAGCATATAAAAGGATTACATTTTTTGTTCGCCATTCTAGCGTTGTCTTAACGCAACTAAAAATTTCATAACTGTGTCCAGAGATCTGATTGTAGCTGACAACTAAATAATTTGAGCGATATCGCACACCAAAATACATTTGCTTGAAACAATTTAATTTTCTTGATATTCAAAATCTATGAAAGAGAAAAAAGGTCAATTTTATATAAATCACGGCGTTTAAGATTTTTTATGTATAATTGGTTCAAATTTTACTAAAATTGTATAATTTTCTTTCGTATTTTTTATAGTGCACTGATATTAGATTTGCAATGTTTTATCTTACACACTGCTACTGGCCTGTGACGGAATATATTAAGAACCAATCTGCTCTTGGTGACAGGCGAAAATTAATGGTCGTGGCGCATCTATCGATATATTATTTGTTTTACGCATTGTGTTAATATTTTCCAAACTTTGCAAGGACACTGCGATATTTCTGAAGAAGAGCCTGTAAAAATTTCATACCTATTCATATACTACTTTTTGTGGGATCGCTATGTTAGTTGCGTGTCGCTGAATTCACCTTATTACTACAGATGTGGTATAAGCAGTTGGTGCACAAAATGCACGCCTCCCGGACACCAGAACGCAGACCTCTTTGATCATAAATTAGTCGAGGGGCAACACTAGCGCCCTTATCCTTGCATTCTAGTCATTTAGACATATTTCCAATGGAGAGTTTAAAATTGAAATATCCTGTCTGAGGGACAGATTCCCAGGCTTAAATGGCTCAGGGCATCAATTTACGTCATTGTAGTGGTCTAAGGCTCGAGTCCCGACCTAGCTAGATGCTAGGTCGAATTGTATGGGGGAGAATTCTAGCGGCCGCCAGCTCTAATCGGTAGTTTTCGTGGTTTCTCCAATCAAGAACATGCGAATGCCGAAGCATTTCTTTAACGAACCGGAACTGCACGCGATCTTTCCTTCCTCTTCCTTAGTGTATCCTCATCCCCTTCTGACAGACAAGCACATCTCCCGACATATCGGGAGCTTAGAGCTTGTCCCGGCTGGTCCAGTTCTTTGCTGATGGCAGATACCAAGTTGAGGAAAACGCGGAGATGTTGGTTGGCGCTATATCTCGCCATCCAGCGGGGAGGGGGAAATCATCTCCCGCGATAAAACAGTGCACTAGTCTTGTGGAAACTAATGACCTTAGCAGTTGCGCTCGGAAACATTCAATCACCTCCATCAACCTAGCCAGCGCACTCACCACTTCCGGGCGCGCGACGGCCATGAGGTCGATGATGGCGTGGTGGCCGCCGGCGGCGGCCCGGAAGAGGCAGGTGTCGCCGCGGTGGTCGAGCGCGCCGGGGTCGGCGCCCGCCGCCAGCAGAGACTCCGCCACCTTCTCGAAGCCGCGCTGCGCCGCCAGCCACAGCGCGGTCCGCCCGCGCCGCGTGCGCGCCTCGTCCGGCCGCGTGCCCACGCCCAGCAGCAGGTTCACCCGGAGCCAGTCGCCGGCCCGCGCCGCCGCCAGCAGCGCCCTCCCAGACGGCTCGCGCGGCGGCCGAGGCAGCCACCACGAGCGCAGCTGGCGCAGACAGGGGCAGGAAGTCGTAGGCTTCCGCGGACGGAGGCGTGTGGAGGATCTTGGCTGCCCGGGTGACGCCGCGTCGAAGGTTGGGTTGCCGACGTTTCGACCATCTTTTCGTGGTCTCCCTCAGGGCTGGTCTTGTCAGGGCTGGTTGGGAGACCAGCCCTGATGAAGACCACGAAAAAGATGGTCGAAACGTCGGCAACACAGCCTTCGACGCGGCGTTACCCGGACAGCCAAGATCGACACTGGCAGGAAGGTCAGGCCCCTGGCCAGAGGATAGCCTTCGGCGTGGATAATATCGTTCTGGGCTGACGTAGTGGCCCAACATAAATCAGATGATGTAAACGAGTTTCAAGTTTTCACCTTGTATTGAAATGCATTATTCTTGCATTCACACTTCTGATGGAATGCTGTACTATAAGATTTGCTGCTGTTGCTCTGGAAAGGTAGACCATTCTCCAATTCTTGACAGTATTAACTCAAAATTGGTTGTTTTTTTTATTGTGCCACTATTGCAGTCCACGAGCGATATGATATCCTCATTTTATACAATAAGATATCTTTCCATTTACTTTTGTTTTCGCATTAAATATTTGCGTTTTACACTTTTTGCACGTCTATTTTGCGAGGCTTATCAGACGTCAAGTGTGTATAAAGTTGATTTCGGTTGTCTTTAATAAATTAGTGTACCATATGATATAACAATGTTCACAGCATGTGAGGACAATAGATGAACATGTGTTTATTTCACAATTTACACCAATTTAGATCGAAGCGAATTAATCATTAATTTTAAATGTTTTGAAAGTTCATGAACATAAGCCGAATCTAAGTATGTTGATGTTCATTTAAATTAGCAACTTAATTAAGACATCAACCTCTTGGGGTCAATTTAAACTTGATTAAGGGTTGATGATTTCGCTTAGAAAAAATTGGGAGGTTGACCACAGGTAAAAATGGATCCCTTCATCACTATCTACCTTTTAAATCCTTGTTATTGTTATCATTTTTTAACACATTTCAACACTCGATTCCAGGTAAGTTTAACAAGTAGGCGAAATGCGTTTCCCGTTTTACCAATTGACAACCATAGATACTTTCCATGAAGTAATTATAAATGATATTTTGCCGGTTCAAAGAATTCACTGCCCCAGCCGGGAATTAAACCCAGATATTCCTGTTTTCCGTGACAAAACGAAGCAATATCATACATTAGAGGAAAACTTAATACACGAGTATTAACAAAGCGCAAGAAAAACGAATAGTTTGTTAAAACTAACTAATAGTTCGTTACGTACGCGTAAACTTCGTGATTGTTTTGTTGGAAATCTATTCTAATATCAACAAGAGTTACTCAAAATACGACTCGGGGATAGCAGAATTCTTGTTATTTTCCTTATCGCTTCGCGAGGCGGATAGCGTTTTCACAATTTCACATTAAATCGTAAATTAGTTAATGTTTTAACTGCGCATCACATACACTGGCGTAATGAAAGTTTTCTACAAATTAAAACCTCTAGATAACTACAATACAACTATCTCCTTTAAAAGTTGTTATTGGACTTTTATCTTACTTCATAGAGAATATGGGTGCAAATTGCCGATTAAATACAATAGATTCCATCTAAACATTTGAAGTCGAGTTACACCTTGAACTCACGAGCAAAAGTCACCATTTCTGTTTCTATCGCTTCAAAAGTGGCATAGATCCCAACGCCCGTGTAAATCGGTCATTATAGTTTTCAAAAAGAGTTTTACTTACCCTTTCCCGCCAGCCAAAGTTTTCCATTGCAGATGGAAAACGAAGATTCTAACACGATTCTAGCACGTGCGTCGTCACGAAATACGGTTGGCGTAGCTCTTCTCTCGCTGAACTTGGACTGTTTTTCGCAGCTAAGACAGGGCAGCTTTGTCAAGGATACCAATAGCATCAACATATACTTTTATACATTTTCTGTGAAAATCTGGAAACGTAATGGAGTTTGCAGCAATCTCATTATTCACTAATTCTGTGATCTCATAATTATGTATATTAATGTATTATGAAACGATGATATAATGATGGGCAGGGAGAGGATTATTATGCCCTAAATAATCTTGAAATATGCTTTCAAAAATATGCATTTATGACCTAAAAATTCTGAAATATTCACTTTAGTATGAAATTAAAATTAACTTTTCTTTTCCTCTATAAACCTTTTTTGATAAAATTCAGGAGAAGCAAACTTGGAAGGAAAAGATAAATTTTTGTGCAAACATAATATAATCTAGTTTACTTCATCAAGAGCAATCATTGAAGTAAATATTCACCTTAGTTAAGTACATTGTACGTCTTGTATTTCTTCTGAATAGTTTAAAAATATGTTATCAAAAATTATCTTACATTTGCAAAAGTATTTTATAGTCTATAGAAAACAAAAAACGCGAACTGTGACAAGCTCTTTCGAATCAATGAACGCTCAAAAATAAATCGATTCTATGAAAACATGAAACGTTTTATAGATTAGTCTATTTTAATGAAATATGCAAAATATGCAATATGCCTATAATTACACGAATATGCACTAACAAGAAAAATCGGCCAAATATGCACTAATACACTTTTTTTTCAAAATTCATGTAGTATATGACTTAGTGTAGGGATCACAGAATTTTGAAAATGTGCACAGAATTAACTTCTCCCCATAGCACGTCATACACAGTTTCAACTGTTTTTTGACGTAAAATAAATAAATATATTAACCAATATAGCATCATATTGAAAACAAATATCAAGAAATTTCATTTAGCTATGCACTGAAGCAACGGATATAAATCTGCTTAACCTAATGATGGGTCTTAATATACGAGTGTGAAGTAATATAATGATACGGGCTAGAAACGAGCAAATCTTCAGTATTCTGATTTTCTTCTGAGTTTTGGAAACCTGGAGAAGACATGTGCGGTTTATTGACACCAGCCCACGGTTTGTCTCGGCACAGTATTTACGAAATCTATCCTAACATTTAATAGAACTCTGACTAATGATTGATTACTTCTCAAGTGTAAACTTTTTTGTGATTGATCAAACATCTACATCTATCATCATGCACAAACATCAGGCATCTAATAAGGGAATTATACAATGGGAGTAGAAAGAAATAATTGTACATGTTTTCGTAATTTATAAAATCACATGCCGAAAGGAACATTTTTGTCGCAACGCAAATTTGGAAGTTACTGTTTTGAATCTTGAAAATATTTTCCTTGCATTTATTTTTACCTCCAAAAATTTCTCTTCTTGTAAATTGGTTATTAAATGATTTGAAAACAATTGTTTTAAATGATTGGAAGTCTTTGATTCACTGTTCCATTTCATTAAACGTAAGGCACTTATTACATTTAAAGAGATCAACAATTTTTTTCATTTAATGAATATGTGGTTAATAAACATTTTGAAAGAAGCATTCCCCTAGGATAATATGTTTTCATGTAATTATAAAACACTAACTCATAACAAACTAGTGGTTCTACAGAATGGCACAGACTTTCTCATACTAGTTAGTTTTCTAACTGCTTTGATCTGGGTTAGTATTTCGGACTTGCCACATACTCTTGCCAGCTTCCATCTATCGCCGCCCATTAGGTGATGTACAATTTTTCGAATACATGAGTACATTTTGCAACATTTTGTGAATTATAGACAATTTTTAAACCATTATATTTTTGAAAAAGGCTCCAATTGTTCAATTTTTCTTTCCTCAAATAGAGCATTAAAAGTTTAAAAAATGGCGTTTGTCCCATTTTCAGCTGATCTAAAGTAATACCTTGCAGGAAAATAACTCTTTTTGAAAATTTGATTTTCAAAAATATAACAAGTTAAATTAATTTATTCATTAATTTACCATACCCTCATCTTTCAGTCTATATTACATCATTGAATTCATTCACCACTGAAACATACAACATTGAATATTGTCAATTAAATATTTGTTTTGCTATTATTAGTATTACATAAATTCTATAACACGCACACCATTTAACAATTTACTTACGTCATAATATTTATTAATATCGTTTTTTGTATGTCTGATTTATATGTAAGTATCTATACATGATTTCAGAGCATTGATCTTTGATTTCCCATTGTAAAGAAGCTATTAAAAAAAATTTTATTTCATCTTTTGGACAAATTTTGGTAAAAACCTTATGAACCCTTTTTCCGTGTACCACTTAAATCATCTAAACTGTTGTTTTTCAATCAGTGATCACAATCTACTACAAAAAATAAATCGGGATATAAAAATCGCAATAAAAATATTATCGAGAGAGCGAAGAGGAATTTCGAAATATGAGTTGCGACACGTGATTTTATAAATGACAAATACATTTTATAGTATATTTGCAGTCAATATATTATTGAATTTTACATCTTCATTAAATTTTCACATTTTCACAGAAATTGTATAAAAGGGTATTCTGATTGTGTTGGTATCCCTGACAAATTGTACCCTTTATAAGTTGTGAAAGGCGCTCATACTCCTGTTTAGTAGCACGAGCGAATATACGGTCAGTTGCAGTTCGCGAGGTAACAGTAGAATCCGCCAGTACAACTCGCAATGGAACAATCAACCTGGTGGAGAAGGGTAAGTGGGAAAAATACTTTTATAATTATATTTGATTTATATGGAAACACAGTGTAAGTTGTAGGTCACATTTTAAGTAACAGAAGCATGTAACTTCATGACTTTTCACGCTGTACTGGGAAGGACGCAGCAGAACATTCAAACGTTTGTGCCGCTTATTCCGAAATGGCTGGGACAGGCGATTTGACAAGCAGATTTGTCGTTAAGCTCGAAATATTTTCAGCCTTAGAGATTGACATGTGCCGAATTTTGTAGTATTTTTCTCCATGAAAAGAGGAGAAACTGAGTTTGGTTCTCAGAACTTCACGTGGGGGTTAGCTAGTTTAAACGAGATTTAAACCAATTCCTGGATAATCGGTTTAACACAATTATTTTTTGCATAGATTCATCAATCACTTCTTATTACGTGTATTCAAAGTTTCAAAGAATGTTGAAGCTCAACCTTATCATATTATATATTCGTACTTCGGGAATGGGGGCACTATACATTACTGCCGTGCTGCTATGTATAACTTCGAAATTGCGGAAGTTCTATATTTCTGAAGGGGTGCCTGAGCCATGCTTTCTAATAATATCAACTGTTAGCTAGAAAATGTACGTAAGTAAGACGGTAACATCATTATTATAAGCTGCTCTAAAATATGGGAACGTTGCAATCGTGAGCCATAGTGAGAATGTGTATTAAAGGTTTTTCGCAAAATTATAGTTGGTCCATTTCTAGGGCTGGATAACCTTGAGCCGCTAAGAGCTACATGAAACAGGGCTTTTGCTGCAGCACACTAGAAGCGTTTCAAAAGCGTAGATACGAATCAAAATATTGAGAATATTAGGTAAAGTTTCGGGCTCGGAATAAGTTACAAAAATACGGTGCCATGAATAAATCTGAACTGCTTGCCACATTCTCTTATTATGAAATGGTTATTCATAATTTTAAATTAATGACTCTTTCCAATAGTGTTCCCAGCTTAAATTAAACTATTTTTTACCTAGTTTCCTATAATATATACTTCTAAGATATAAACGTCGCATAAAGTTGAACAGTAGTGGAGGCTGAGAGATTATCCCTAGAAACCCAAATTCAAAGACGAAACATCACCTGTTTCGAAAATGTCATAAACATTTGCATTTTCTATTGCAATATTTTTACTGGATTTGCATGAACATGGTATTATTTGCTTTGCCCCATTGGTGTACGATCAGAGTTTAGGATAAATGACGGATTCGATTCTAAATGGTTTGTGATGGTGGAAGATTAGAACATGTTGCCCCCACATGTAATGAACTGATTGGTTTCTGTACTGGGTAAGATGATTGTCAGCATTGTTGTATTTGCAGAGTCTCTAGGCAGGAGATCGACGGTTCTGTTCTCGACAGTGACTGATTTTTAAAAACTGGCTAAATATTTACGTAGAATTCAACCGATCTGCAGGGAAATTCTGGCGGTCAGGTGCTCAGATTAGCAGTATTCCCTTCTCTTTCCAGATTAATATCAGGCGCAACTTTGGAGCAGTACCACAGTACTGTATGTCGCGATCACGGACCGCGCGCGGTCTTTCCTTCATCCTTGTCCCAATCCTCTGCACACGCACGAGTTTAAAACTTGAAGAGGATGGGGGCGGAGACATGCTGGCGAAGGTACCTGAAGGGGAAGTGTTGCAATCCGACGGATAGGTCGGAGCCACATTTAAAGTTCCTGCGGAGAGCAACGCCGCAATCTCCCTGGATATATCATGCTCTAACTTACGGGATTAATGACCATGGCAGTTAACACCCAGAAACGCTTATCAATCATTTATTTTGTCCGTAGGTAGGTCCAGTCGAAATTCGCGCCCCACGCTGTCTCCTCTGGATGTATCATGCCCCCTACCTTAAGGGATTAATGACTATAACAGTGACGCACCCAGAGACACTAAATCGTCAATCAAACATTAATTTTAGTGTCCGTTGCTAGGTCCGCTCGAAATTGGCACCCCACGCCGCCACCTCCCTGGGTACATGGTGCACTACTTTAATCACCATAGCAGTTGACACGCCCAAAAACTGTAATAATCGAACTTCGATTTTGTCGGTTGGTAGGACCGCTCGAAGATGGCAACCCATCCCGTCGCCTCTCTGGATGTATCATGCCTCCTACCTCAGGGGATTAATGACCATAACAGTTGACGCGCCCAGAAACTCTAAGAAATCAATCGTGAATCAAACATTGAGTGCCAGTCGGTAGGTCCGCTCAAAGTCGCGCAGTCACCTCCATTGATGCATCATGCAGTTGAACCTGAATGCTTGATTCAGGTCCGCTGCAAGCGGTCGCCGTGGGGCGAGGCGCTGCTGGAGGCGGCGGAGCAGGGCGACGCGCACGGGGTGCGCGCGCTGCTGGCGCTGGGGTGCGCGGCCGACGGCCCGCGCACGCGCCACGGCGAGACGGCGCTGTGCCTGGCGGCGCGCCTGGGCCACGCCGACGCGGCCGGCTGCCTGCTGGCGGCGGGCGCCGACCCCGGCGCCCACGACGCCTCGGGCGCCACGCCGCTCACCCGCGCCGCCGCCGCCGGCCACCACGCGGTCATCGCGCTCGTCGCCGCCGCGCGCCCACACGTGGTGAGGGCGCTCTCCTCTCCTCTCCTCTCCTTTCACTTTCACTTAGCGGATTCGGCGCTAAAACGGTCAGCGTACCGGACTGTTATACCAGTTGGCGGGTTCAAACCCGATCCAAGCAGTGCAATTTTAAGGGCGAAAAAATACTTCGTACGCCTTCCTTCGGAGGGGAAGTAAAGCCGGTTGTCCCATGTAGTAGATTTACTGCATGCTAAAGATCAAGCCTAAAAGAACCCTCTGAGCAAAATTGAGATCCGCCTGTTTCGTCACCAAAGATAATACCTCCTTTCTCCACTAGGTGGTGAAAGGAGCGTAGCGAAATTTGCGTGGTTAGACGGAAGAGCGGGCCTGATGGCCCGAGTCTCGCCACGTAAAATAAGGCATTAACTACTACTAACTACTTTCCGTGATTGGAAGGCTTAATGCATCGAGGTGTTAACTCGTGTTTTTTTTTTTAGTTTTGTCGCCAAAACGACTTTTCTAAGATTCCTAATAGTTGCTTTTCTACTTTTGATGAAAATCGTAATATTTGTTATGTAATTCCCAGTGACACGAAAAAAGTTCCATGCAAGCTTACTAAATCTCAAATATCTCTTTTGGCCATTTTTCAAGTTAACACCTTTTTGCACTACGCCCTTCGATTAATAGCAAAAGCGCATTGATAGAAGGTAAAATGGGCTCTACAGACATTAATGATTACCAGGGCTCGGATTCTGATGATTCATAGTTTCATTCGTGCATTCTATACGTAGCTAACTTGCAAATGTATGTTTCTCACGATGTATAGTAGGTGATAGAAATGTATAGTTATTGGGTAATTTTTTGTAATTTTTTACATTTTTCAGTTTTAAGTGTCTTTTGGGATCTTGGTAATTTTTGGTTATATTTACGCATTTTGTTTCCTTTTCGTGTTTTTTATTAGGGATGTTTCGTGAATTTACAATGGCATACTAAAATAGTTTTTATGTGTCAGTTCATGACGAAATTCGCTACTACAATGGGGTTCCGTTTTTCGAACTCTCAAAATTACTCGAATCTTCGGAATCATCAACTTGTCAAAAAATTAAGTCATTCTTCTGTAAGTGTGTCATTTTTAGGTCATCAGAATCAGAGCTCTGGTGATTGTACTAGTCGAGGTATAGTTGAACGGAAGTTAAAACTTAATCTTAAATTCTACACAAATTACGAACATTTTATTGACATAAATCCCTAAATGCACTAGTAACGCGTATTGGCTCCGGAGTGATCCCCGCGGCCCGTTACCATCTCTTGGGCTATGGACCCGCGTAGGATCTTTCTGACGAAACCACTACAAATTTACAACCGTGCCATCGAATGTACTGCGTGTAAAGTGTTTTTGTGGTGAACGATAGTGCAGGCTAAATTTTTTAAGTAGTGTGAAGGAGTGTTTATGTTGTATCGTACGAGAAAGTGTGTCGTGTCTGCGTGTAGATTTCGACAAATGTAAGATTCGATTAGCCTCCGCCGCCAGGCCCATTGCGGGCATTCACGGATGAGGTGAACCGAGGTCTCTTCCTCACCACAAATGCTGTTGTCCGCTATTCGTATTCGTGATGTTTTAACTTTGGTTGTATTTTTGTTTCCAGTTGGTGACGGAGGCCGGGGCTCGAGCCCTGCGCCTGGCAGCGCTGAGCGGCCACGCCCACGCCGTGCGCGAGCTGCTGCATGGCGGCACGCCCGTGGCGGCGCGCGCCCCCGGCTACCCGTCCGCGCTGTTCGCCGCCGCCATCGGCGACCCCTCCTGCCTCGCCGAGCTGCTCGACGCCGGCGCGGACCCCCACGAGGTGAGCAAGCCTTTAGTGTCTGGAGGGTACCACGTCTTGCCAAGGGTAGATTCAGAAAACTATTCAGGAACTTTAAAAGGTGGCATGAATTGTAAAGTTAATTTAAATAATTGGGGAAGTAATTTAATTTCTAACTAGTGAGAACCTGTCAACATTTGACGGTGAGATCTGAGATAAACGTAAAATACTGTGCCCAGACTAATGTTCACAATATGTTGCATTGTTTGGATCTTCGGGGTATAACGAATATATTCTGTGATGTGGAGTTCCCAAAATTTTGAACACGTATGGCCCATGACCAGATGGCAATGCAATATGCCCACATACTTCAATAATACACCAAATGGCACAAAAGAAAGAGCGCTATTATACTGACGGATATTATATCTAAAGTTTTTTTATGCGTCATCTATAAACAAATTTGATTACTTCTGGCATATTGCTCGAAGGTAAACTTATTTTCCCATTTAAGCAACACAGAGTAAACTCGTTTGCAAAATTTGTCTCGCATGGGAAGTACAAAGCAGAACAAAACTGACATATCATAGGCAACGACCCAATAGAAAACGAAATGACCTCCCTGTCACGACACCTACGCTGACTTTCTCTTTCCCTGCGCCCAGTTAATGTAAGTTTGCGTCTTTTGGGGCGCGTGGGCAACGATTCGGAATTCGACATAACCTGTGAACAACTTCACTACTTCGGTACAACCGAGCACAACCCACTGTCCAAATGTTCTCTACAAAATACATCACAAAAGCAAATGCATGCAAACTGTCAACGCCACAATGCAATTAATACACTAAAACAAAACCTTGACGAATTGTAAACAAATCTCAACAATCAAAACAAAACGTCAAGCAGCGCTACCATGAAGCAGCGTGGACTCGCATCTAGCGTTTCATACAATTGATTTTGAAACAGCCACCCTTTGGAAGAAAACAATTGACTATTGATAAGCGTGCTATTAAAGAATGATTTAATTAATTAAATTACACCGTAAATGTTGGTAAATCAACACAAACAATATCTGATAACAAATCTAGAAATCACATTCTTTCATTTAAAGGAAAAAACACTACAATCGGTTCAGTAGAAGCACTAAACGAAGTCATGGCAGAATACCTTATTTTTTTAATATATAGATTTATACACTCTTAGAAATGGACATGCTTAAAGTTGTAGTAAAACTATTTTCCTTAAAAGTTAAAATTGGGGTTGCGCTAGTTATCAAAGGTCATAAAAATGTTGCAAAAGGGCAGCCATTTCAAAAAATATTGTGCATAGAATTTAGAAAACCACCTTTTAAACTTCTCGACGTAATGCAACATTAGTGTCAAAATAAATTAGAGATTTTCTCCTTTACGGTGGAAATCAACGAGAACAATCTTCATACGTTCAAATTGTTTATGCTTTCAAACATTTTACATCCCAGAATCCGAATATAAAAAGCCAGCTCACTACTCACGGGTTTCATTTAACCCTTCTCACATCGCGAGATGATGTCTGGTATTCCCACTCTTTTATTTACTAACAATTGCTATCTTTTGCAATTTATTCTTCGTGATAGGAAATTTTCTTGAATAAATGTTAATTCTTCAAATCTGAACTATATAAATGGAATTTTAATAGTTTAAAATGCAATTTAATGTAAGTGAGGATGTAATTATTGAATGCAATATAATCTGTGATTCAACAGGCGTTAGTTTCACGTACCAGATCACTTAATTCATAATAATTTTTCTTATTGGTCTCCGTAAAACCTCTGAAACAAGAGTCCCAAATAATTAAATTTTATGCATATCACAGACGAATCTGGACGCCCATGGAGATTGCAGGAGTTCCCCTCTCATACAATGCGTTCTATTTTAAGCACATTAAGGTGTAAATAAAAGATTTTTTTGGTGGGAGGTAAAAAAGGTTTTTAAAGGAACTGTAAATTCCAGAAGACAATAGGGACAATATTATTTTATTTGTCGGTTATCACAAACGGCCTACAGACGCTTTTATTCTCCGCGATTACTTGAAGGCTAAAAATATTAAGGTTTTTGTAGAACTTTTTGTTTTTAAAAAATAAATTGGAGCTCCGGCTTTTATAAAATAATAAAAATTTTCCAAAAGGGTTTTAAAAAAAATTTAAATCTCCTTTTGAACTTTCTCTGAATTCTACAAATTCGACATTTGTATCTTATGCAATAGTCTCAATTTTCTCCTTCACAATGGCAACCTGCCACGAACAGACTTCATATGCCCTAACTCGACACGTATCGAAAGGTTACATTCCGGAATCAGACTATATGAGAGAGAGAGAGCCTGTCAGTGCTCTATTTCATGTAGAAATTTCCATGACGTCCGCAGGTGGATGAGGAAGGGCAGACGGCGCTGCACCACGCGGCCGCCGCCAACCAGCTGGCGTGCGCGCGCATTCTGCTGGCGGCCGGCACCAACCTGCACGCGCGGAGCCGCTGCGGCCTCACGGCCACGGACCTGGCGGGCGCGGACGTGGTGCGCCGCCTGCTGGCGCCGCCTCGCGCGCCCGTCGACGACGCCCTGCACGCCGCCTCGCGCTTCGGGGCGGCGCCCACCGCGCGGCCGGTCACGTGGCCCTGATGGCTTTGCGCCCTGCCCCGCCCGCTTGCACGTGGCTCTGTACTCTTTGGCACTTGGCTCGTGCGGGCCGACAGACTGCGCTCGCGCTGCTGGACCCAATGGAACGGGAGGCGGCTTCAAGTGACCGTGTACGAGCGAGGCTAGATCGAAGGCTAGATCGCGACGGTTGTAAAGGGGTCGCATTGTTTTCATGACGAACGAGTACTAGAAGCGGCTGTTTCACATCGGGCGCATGTCACACACTTTTGATTTTTGTACGGTCGCCTCTAGGGTACTCGAAGAAAAGAAACTTGACGTAGCTTAGCCTTTGAATCTACAATGTATTAAAATTTATAAAGCTCAATTTTATCCTTAAACTTGACTAGCTCGTTTCCTAAACCATAATTTCAAAAATATTTGTTTTAGGCATATGTTCTGCTATTCTTGCTGCAAATTAGTTAAATTTTAAAGCTTTTAGATTTTGTGTAAAAACTTTCCTAAAGGTTTTTTTTTCTTACTCATGAAAATGTCGCTGTTGTGCAAAAAGTTAATCTTTTAAGCTAAGTTTCCTTTTAAACTTATATTTTTATCCTACCTTGTTACTTTATTTGCTGTTTGCTGCCACGACCAACTAAATTGTAACAATTGTAAATATTTTAATTAACAGGCTATAAATAAATACATTATTCGTATTAATTCGAAATAGTTAAATTTGCCACCTTACTTTTTTTCCCTGATGCCCTTCTTCGTTTAGTATCTTACTCATTTGCTCATGGGTAAAATGGAAATTTCTCAACTAAGCCACAAACAAGATTTGTTTCGGAAATGGTTCTAAGACAAGATATCTCTTCCAATGGGGAAAGTTAGTTCTGATATTAAATGAGAATTACAAGAAAAAACTTAGTCAATTTAAGTATATTTAAAGCAGACGTTTTGGCCTAAATTGTAAGGCCCTCTTCAGTGTCTGTAAGTTTCCTAGGTTATGTTACACCATGGTGTCAAGATATAATATATAACCAGGCACTTCTAATCTTCACCAATGTTGGTCTAAAGGACCATATTAAAGAGGCATAGAGAAATGCAATGCAATTTAAAGCTAACCTGCTTTCAATATACTTAAATTGGCTGGAATCATCGTTTTTTCTTGTAATGTTTGATTTATCCAGTGAATCCTGATTTATTAAATGAGAATGCTAACGTGGGCTTGCCTCCGCTTTGGTTTAATATAGCTGGTCTTGTTTCTACTGGGAATATAGCTGGTCTTGTTTCAGAGAGCAAGATCAGCTGTATTTCCAGTAATGACCAACAGTACAGACCTTTAAAAAATGACCTTTTACTGTTACGAACCAAATTTTAAAAGGGAAAGGTGTTTATTAGAATGAACATAAGCCATCTGAAGGACTTTTTAAGTCATTTGTCTTAGCCAAATTTCTCTAAACATTTGTTTTAATAGGGTAAGAGGGCGTTTATTTGTGTAAGTTCGAGGTAAGTAGTGAAGTTTGGACACGGGTAACCATTGCAAGAAGCTTTTTTTCCTAGGGCTTTTATCCAGCCGGTTGCCCTTTACGCCCCGAAGGGACGCATATTCGACCATACACTAGACCAACACTTGCTGGCTCCTCTGATCTGGGGTCAGCAGAACGCGAGGCCTTCCGCGACAACACACACACAAAGTCAAGGGACAAACAGCCATGCCCAAGGCGGGACTCGAACCCGTGACCCTTCGGACCGAAGCGCTGAGTCGGTACTCGCTCTTAGCCACCTCGGCCATCCAGGTCGACATATAATTGTAATACATTTTGTTAAATTGAAATTAAATATTAAAATTACAGAAGTTAGTGCTACTTTAATAGATACTCGTCATTGGTAAGACCATATCTATACTCTATACTAATATATAAAGACAGAAGTGCGTTGTCTTCCACCGCGGTAATCTCTGAATCTACTGTACCAATGCTGATGAAACTTTTGTGCTAGCATCCTTTAAAGGCCTGGAGTACTATAGGCTATGATTTACAAACATAAACGGTAATACATTTTCAAAATAATTACTTTTCTGGACATTTTTCGCCTAGCCTTACGTCACAGATTCAAGAGTGCATCAATGTCAATAGTTTAGCTGCGCGCCACCAGAGGATGACGTCTGAGATTTACTACTGATTTCATCAATGTACAGAATTATTGCGAAATTCATTAGAGTTTGAATAAGGTTATGTAATGTCCCTGTGTGAATATTTGAAGGAAAGTCGTAACTGAAGTGGTAAATAATGTCAATGTTCATGTATTGCTCTTTGCCCGTGTTATACACTAAGTGGCAAGAAATCAATGTGAGTTTGAAAGTTCTTAATAATTGAGGTAGGTTGAGAGGATAAAAAGTACAATAATATACAGCACAGAATATAAAGTAATGTACAATGTACAATATACACATGTCGTATACAATCTAAACGTCGTCTTTTACAGAAATTTGTGACAACTGAATTGTTTGACTAAACGAGTGTCACAATTGTCAAAACATATTACAAATGCCAAGAGATGGGCAGTCTACTAAAATTTGGAATCGGTTACTCAGAGGGAAGATCGACTTGCTGAAGTACTTACTCGCCCAATTGTAAACAATATTGCAAGAAGGGGAGAAATGTGAATAATTCTCTAAGTAGTAGGGAAGCTGTTCATTAGGATTCTCAATTTGACTATTTACACAGTTTTTAGGTTCAAAATGGTAAAATGGAAAATGTGTATATGTTTTCAGTCCATTGAGTAAATGTTTTTCTTCAATATGCGAAGGCAGTTTGAAGAGTGGTGTGTAATTTAGGAATGATCATTTACATATTAAGACTAATCTGTACAGTTGTTTGTCGTATTAATTGCAGTTGTACTTTTTTTCTTCTAAATGCGAAGAAATTTAGTGCAGTGGTTGGTAATTAAGCAATGGTCATTACAATATTAAGTGTAATATGTGCAGTTGTTTTGCAGGTCACTGGCTCCTAATGAATGAATGAATGAATGAATTCATATATATTTTTCAATAAATAATTGAAAAAAAATAATTTATCTAAAAATATTTTGTCTAAGCAAATCTGGGAGTTCTTTGTTTCTATTTTTCAGTATTCATGTTCATATTAGTAAAATTAAAAATGTTTGTATGTTTTCAGCCCATCCAGTAAAAGTTTTTCTTCAATCACTTCATTTACATATCAAGACTAATCTGCGCTATTGTTTTGCATATCAATGGCTGTCAATGAATGATTTCATCCATATTGTTCCATAAAATATAAGAAAAACTTAATTTACCTAAAAAAGTTTGTCTGAGAAAATATATAAATCTGGGAGCTCTTGGTTTCTATTATTCAGCTCTCACGTTAAAATTGGTACAATGGAAAATGTTTATTTTTCTTCAGTCCACCCAGTAAAAGTTTTTCTTCAACATTTGAAGGAGTTTTGTGCAGTGGTATGTATTTTCGGAATGACCATTTACATATTAACACTAATCTGTAGAATTGTTTGCACTAATCTGCAAAGTTGTTTTGCATATCAATTGCTCCCAATGAATGAGTTCATTCATATATTTCAAAAAAATTAGCAAAAATTAATTGGTCTAAAAATATTTTTGCCTAAGCAAATAATATCTGGGAGTCTTTGGTTTCTATTATTCATATTTCAGGATCCATAATCTCTATCACTTGAGATAAAATAATGATGCTAATATTGTTTTGTTATGTGGCTCAGTGCATTGTCAATTTATTATTTACACATAATGTAATGTTGGTGGATCATGTTTTCTATTGTATCAGTCGTATGATGAATTGATTTACCTGAACAAATAAGTTTTATACTACGTGTTACTATCACACAGGACATTAAACATATATTTTTGTCATCTTTAGAATTATAAAAACTGGTAATTATGTTTCAGAATAGATACAAGTATTTTCATTTATTTTTATGATTATGAATCATCAATTACGTTATGACATCTATAACTATTACTCCGGATCTACCTACTACCGTACCCGTGCATGAACTTCCGAATGTTATACTCAGCTTAAAACAGTAAGTGCCTTCAAGGTCACGAGTTGACAGATCAATTTCAAAACTTTTTTTATGAATACAATAGAAGAAAAAATATAAAAATAGGATAAGTTTTACAACGTGACAGTTTTGATAGTGTTGGAATATACAAAACTCCACAAACATTTTATATGTGAGTACAAGTATTTTATTTTGTAGTTTAGATTTGTTTATTGCTTTTAGTTATAAAGTGAATGTTTAGAAGCTGGAACATCAAAGAAGAAAAATTTCATTTTTTGTGGGAAAGTGGGCGAGGTAACCTGGAAATTTCTAAATGGGGGCCAAGAGAAGACAGCTATCGTGGCGTGGCCGGGCAGAGCATGACAGGGAGTAGGGCAGAGAAGGGATACAATGCATGATACAGAGATAGGTCCCGCCGCAGGGCATGACAAGATTGAATTCCTCTTCCTGTATAATAATTTACTGTAATAAATGCCCGAGCAACGCCGGGTACCTCAGCTAATTATAAAATAAAGTAATCGGTTTTATTTCCCCTTCTGGAGGCACATATAAATGTTTGAGATTGTTTGAAGACCTTAAAGAAGCTGAGACTTGGAACTATTGTTTGTAAGTTTTAATTTAAAAGAATTGAGTTAAGAATTTATTGAACTTTTTTCATAATATTGGAAAGGGAAGCAATAGATTTCAATAAAGAACAGAATTTAAGATCATAAAATAATAAATAGTAAAGTTTTTTATTAGAAATTTGAATATAAATTATTGCTAACACCACGTTCACATTTTTTAAAAAATATTCAGAGTGAATGTTGTGAAGCCCTGTGAACTAGAAAATGTGTGGGATCAAGATTTATTATTTTCTATGATGCGAACACAGAAATGTTTATTGTTATAGTGTATAATTTTGACACCAAATTTTGAAAAAGTTTAACATGTTCAGGTGAATCTTCTAGGAGAAGGACTGGAGGGAAAAGGGTTTAAGAGGTCACATGTGAATCTCATGCATGGAATATATTGGTAGTTGTGGAAGTTGCGATGTCCTAGGTGTCTTATTACTGTGTATGATTTTTATTCTGTGTAAGACAAATCTTCAATTAATCACTTCATGCTCATAATCACCTCTACCATCATCCATACTCTCAAAGGCAAAGGCACACAACAACTGCTGTCACATGCCTGGGGAAGTAAATGTTACGAAGGCATTTAACTACGCACCTTCGCTCACTGATCGAGTATGGCGTTCATTCTTATCTCTTGTTCCCGATTCTATTTATTACATACAGTACTAATACGATTTTTAAAAATATTTTATAGTTTGATGCCTATAATGGCTCTGTATTATTGACTAAGTAAATTAACTACGAGTAAGTGTTTTTAATCATTTCTCGACGTCTCAAGCTTGATAAAAGAAATTATTGTATTTTTGCCAAAAATATTTGGCTTTTTTCTGATGAAGCGGTTTTTAAATTAATTTAGAAATACGAAGATATTAATATTTATTATTTAAAAATAATTGTATTAATATATAGTTATGAATTAAACGTTTTGTATTAATTATGAAGGTACATGTTGCGAAATAATCACGTAAGTAGAATAAATCATTAATTCCTGTGCTCAGAGCCTAATAACACGAAAAGAAAAAAATAAGGAAGAGCAGTTCTTGTAAACAAGATGCATTTCAAATAACCCTCAATGTAAAATTAGCTGGTTGTGTATAAAAACGCCGATGGCTGTCCATACAAGTTGCCATTGAAGCCACCTTACTGGACTTTAAGTGGATCCTCTACACTGTGCCGAGTTGGGGTTGAAAATCCCGTATTGTTTAGACTCGAAATCTAGGACCCACAGATCAACGATCCTGCAGAGGCAGCAGTGTTGTCGTTGAGATATCGCTGCTTTATCCAAGCTGTGTGTGTGTGTGTGTGTGTGTGTGCGTGCGTGCGCGCGTGCGCGTGTGCGTGTGCGTGTGCGTGTGCGTGTGCGTGTGCGTGTGCGTGTGCGTGTGCGTGTGCGTGTGTGTGTGTGTGTGTGTAAAGTAGTAATACAGGATTGCTATTTTTCTTTTCTTGTGATCCTTGTAACTCAACGAGTGTCTATTACAGCAAGAAAAGTAAAAGTAATTATTCAGTAATTTTTAAAAAAAACTATATTTGTTAGGTAATATAAGGGGCTCCCAAATAAAATTAATTTCTCGCTGTATTACTCTAAGGAATAATTAATAATAATAATTATTATTATTATTATTATTATTATTATTATTATTATTATAGATACCTGGTCACGATTAGTGAAATAGTTGCATATGAAGAACGACTGTGACCAAGTTGTGAAATGTACAGTATGCCCAGCAAGTGTTATCTCTTTAGGCTGTTTGCGTAGTTCACTGTCTCGATATCTCCAGCGGTTAAAGCAACTGATCGACTTCCCGATGGGGTAGTTAATTCTTTGAATAGCCAAAAAATATTTTATAATAATAATAATAATAATGTGTATTTTATAATAAAAATTCACGACATATATATAAAATCTTTTATTCGTAGTTCAAATTAATATAATAAAAGAGCGGTTGTGCAGACTCCAGATTATCAGAAAAGTGAACTAACTGTACTTCTCCCCAATAACACACACGTTTTAACTTATTTTGACACAAACAATAAAATTAACAGTTTAAAATGACATTAATTAATAACTTTTCTAGCATTGAATAGACATTACTATAAACAAAATTAAATTGAAATATATGTAATAAAACATTATCAAGATTCTAAATGATAATTGCTGATACGTGTTGCAATGGGCTTTTTTGTTATAAATTATAAACCTCCCAATTCGTTTATAAATATATTTATTTAGACAGACTAATAAAGGAACATTGTTTAGTCAAGGAATGACTAAACAATGTTTCTTCATTAGTCTTTCCAATTTTCACAGAAATTGAATAAACGTATTAGCAGATTATGTTGGTACCCCTGACAAATACCCTTTACCCTTTATAAGCTGTGAAAGTCTGTTTCTTCCGGCCAGTAACGCGAGCGGAGGTACGCAAGCCGCATTTTACAAGACTAGAAAGTACGTGGTAGTGTTCTCGAGTTTTATCATCTGCAATGGATCTGGAAAACTCATACTTGGGGAGAAAAGTAAGTGAAACTCTTTTCATATCAATGTATTAATAATTTACAGCAAGTTTTTTCACATTTGGAAAGGGATAGATGTGTACATTTTAGTGAATTTTAGCCATGGGCAATAAATTTTGACTCTAATAATTTGAAGGAATTTGATCAGTAGTCTGTAGCAACTATGTAGCAAACGATTATGAATTAAACGTACACTGTATATACACGATAACCTGGGTAATTTTTGTCGGGATGATGTTTCGGGGAGTTGCAGCAGAACGTTCGATAGTTTACGACTAATATTTATAAAGTCAATTTATTAGAAACCATTTAATATAACTTATTAAAATATTTGAAGTGGTTGTGATAATGTTGTGATCTTCTGAAGACGTATGATCATTTTTCCATTACTCAAGTGAATTTAAATAATTTCATTCGTCGTTCCATGTTCCAACGTCCCGTAATGAAGTAAATCTGAATCAATAAAAATGGGTAAAAACGAATCGTGTACCATGGGCGTTAACTGGTTCTAATGATCTCAAGCGCCAAAAAGCCCTCGCGTTTTGTTGCCACACGATCATTAGAACCATTACAACGTCGTTAGTGCACAAATTACTATAATCATTTATCGATACATAATTGCTTGTTATTAGCATCAATAGTTAGATATATATTGCGTAACTTACCTGTACGGGGAGTATCGTGGCAACGAGGGAAATACGAAAACAATCGAATAATGCTACATGTTATGTTGTGGAGGGAATAGTGAAAGGCATTATGGGAAGAAAATGTGAATACAGAAAAGTTAACATCTAGTTCGTTAGTAAGAGTGTCAATCTGAATCATAAAATTGTTATAGCTATTAACAGATCTACAAATGTTAAGTGTTATTACTGCCGAGGTCAAAAGTTAAGAATCGAGGCGGAGCGTAGCGGGGCCGAGGAGTGTTGCTTACGATATATCTATATAAACACTATTCGTAGACCGTGGTTCGAGGAAGATGGATGCAAATAATTCTCCTAAACCCAAAGAAACGACGCGTCGTTCGGTTAGCAAATTGGCGCGTTGACTTCCAGTGGAGACACCTTCCCGTCATCAGTCAATAAAATTACCAGAGTAGTTTCATTTGGTGGAACGTGAGGAAAATAAGGTTAATTTACCTAATATACAGTTTTCTAATTGTACTCTTAATATTACTTAAAAATAATTATTCCCCAAACCACTGTGAATTACTTCTGAACTGTTTCAATCGGATACGTTTCGTACATGGCTATGTCTCTTCCTTAACAAACATTTGACTTGAGATGAATGGACGGTTGTTTACGCTGCTAAGGATGTTAAATTTCTTAACGTACAGTTAGGCACAAGCGCATTTAACAAACCTGCAGGGTTGCATGTTAACAAGGGTTGAAGACGCACGTGACAGATATAGAAAATAAAATAAAACCTTGCGCGTTAAGGCGCTATTGCTCTCGTGCGCTAAAAAGGCCGTGCGTGTGCGCGCGCGCAGGTGTGGTCGTGGCTGGCGCCGCGCGCGGCCGAGGAGGCGTCGGGCGCGGCGCTGGTGGAGGCCGCGCGGCGGGGCGACGCGCGCGCGGTGAGGGCGCAGCTGGCGGCGGGGGTGGGCCCGGACGACGCGCGCGCCGCCAACCGCCAGACGGCGCTGAGCGTGGCGGCGCAGCTGGGCCACGCGGACGTGGCGGAGGCGCTGCTGGCCGCGGGCGCCGACCCCATCATCGACGACGTGGGCCCCACGCCCCTCTTCCGAGCCGCTTTCAGAGGGCACCACAAGATCATAGAACTCATGGCGGCTGCGCGGCCCGAGGCGGTGAGTACCCTAGTAGTCCTGTAAATGTAGTCCATGTTTTGCATGCGGGAGGTGGCCGGAATATTGCCCCGCTGGATGACAGATCCGGAGTCGACCTACAGTCGATGATTGATGGGTTGTAATTCCGGGCGCGTCCACTACAGGACATGCGTCCCGTAAGTGAAGTGAAGTGTAGGTTTTCCTTGGCAGGCAAGAGGCGATCTTCCCCCGCTGTATCACGAGATCCGGCGCAGACCTAACGTCGTGTAGAGTGTTTTACCCAAGCAGGTATCTCCCTCAAGCGGGGCTCCGTCCCAACCGGGACGAGCTCTGAGCTCCCGGCATGTGTGATAGTGTAATACAAGTGTGTGTTGTGTGAGGGGAGGTCAGGACGAGGAAGGAGAAGGAAAGATCGCGCGTGGTCCGTGACCCGTTTGTTAGGGTACCGCTCCGGCATTCACCTGATGAGATTGAAAAAAACACGGAAAACTACCGATCGGAGCTGTTGGTCAGTAGACGCTGTTCCGGCGGAGAATATTTTTGATCTAACGATAAAGTAAAAGGATACATAGTGCGATAGGGCTACATACACTCATCTTTGGTAATTTGGCAACGCCTGAAATGCCTTCGGCGTTCCTTTCACTTTTCCGACCATCCGGCTGCGTGCTCTGATTTCGTGCTAGAAGTATGTGGCTAATTTTGGTTGCATGAAAGAGAAAGCACTAATTCTGTCACCATCACTCTTCAAAAGTTGCAGTCACTACATTGAAGTAAACCTCTTTGCAAATAGTAGTCTCTTTAAGCATTTACTCGAAGGTCAGTTTGCCGTTGTAATGATATATATTGATTTTTATTAAATATTTTCAATAATTTACTGTTTATTTTCTTTTTGTTAACATTTTCCTATTTGTTTAATATGCAGATTCCATAAGAAGTTTACTATAAATAAATAAAGAAGACCTCGGTGGTTTCACGAGATATCTTTGATTTCCCGCCGGCTTTCATTAAACAATGGTTATAATGCTGTAAATAAATAAATCAAGAAGTCAGTCAAAAGTTTCCTCCAAATCTTCAGTATTACTTTTTTATCTTACGCATACTGGACAGAATCGCCTGAGAGAAGTTTTCATCCTCTCCCACAGAGCGGCTCCGGGAAACTTCACATTTACTCAAAATTGAAGTGTAAAGAATTATTCACCTAATTTATGAAATGGGAACCTTTTCACCCCCTTCCTTCAAGTCCTTCATTAATTTTCTAGGGCGCATGGCCTGCGAAAAAATGTTTTATTTTCCTTGTATATTTTTAAGGTATGGGTCAGACGTCAAAAATTAAAAGCATAATTAATATAAATACACTTACCATACGTCAATGAATTTTTCGAACATGAGAATTTTCGCATGTGGGCACGAAATGTAAAATATTTTGTTCTTGAAATTTTTCTCTAAAACGGCAAAATTCTTTTTTAAAAAAAATCTTTGTATCAAGAGACATTAAAAAGGCTGCCAGTCCCATTTTTAGCGAGCTCTTAAGTTTTTCGAAAATTGCAAACGGTTAAAAATGGCTTCATTAACAATGGTTGTTCAAAAAAAATCAGCTCTCCCAGATCATATACAATTATTGGAAAAAACGAATAAGTTTTAGCGTAAATGTATGCTTGAGATGAATGAAATTTATTTTAAAAAATATCACATTGCTCATTTTTTTCTTCGAAATTTGTCCACGGATAACAAAAGGGATATAAAAGAATGGTGCGGGTCTTTTTTTCCTGAACTCCCTAAATGTTAGAACATTGCGAATTTAGAAATGTATGAAAGTAGGTGATGCAGCGCCGTTGTTTGTTTTTCGAGTTCCGGACGAAGTTGGCCGCCGTGGCTCTCCGGCGAGCCGCCCTCAGCGGTCACTCGCTGGCCGTCCGCGCGCTGCTCCAGGGGGGCGTCCCGGTCAACGCCAGCGAAGACGACTTCCCGTCCGCCATGTTCGCCGCCGCCACCTGCGACGCCGCCTGCCTCCGGGAGCTGCTCGAAGCCGGCGCCGACCCCGACGAGGTAACCGCTTTGCTTGCCCAACAACATTGCTACTCTTGACTGAAAGCGTCACACTTCAGCAAAGGGCGGATCTAAAATGTTCCAGTACCACCTTTAGGATCATAGATGGAATTTTTGTTAATTTTTTGGATAGTCTTCATCGATTTGTATCATATGCTTTGTTGTTTTTTTTTAATTGGTACTAAACTTTCATGTGGTTTAAATTGAATCTCGCCAACCTTTCTTTTTGAAACTGGTTTTGCTCTTCTAGATCCAAAACGGTCCTTTTAGAGTATCTTGGTTATGAACAATTTTTAATTTTCGCCAACTTTCGTATTATAAAGTGTTCCTATGTCTGGTTGGTCCCCAGCCCTCGATTGGGCTACACTTCTACTTTGCATAGCTTTTCCTTAGTTTTTAATCACAACTTTTTCTTTGGAATAGTTTAATTGTGCTTTGTCCCGTCATAGAAATCCTAATAATGCTTGTCTTGCGCAAATGCTCCAAATGTCCCAAATTCTTCATAGTAAATCTGAATGATCTTGGCTGTCCGGGTGACGCCGCGTCGAAGGCTGTTGGTGTGTTTGGCAACACAGCCTTCGACGCGGCGCACCCGGACAGCCAAGATCATTCACAAGACTCCGGCCGCGGAAGCCTACGACTTCACTTCAAAGTAAATCGGCAAGGATGTGCATCCCAGAACTGTGATAGTAAACCAGTTCGTTTGAAACTTTTTTTTATTACGTCGCAACTCAATGGGAGGATGTGTTAACGACGAACCCCCAATCTCCTTTTTAGCGAGTCTTTTCATAATTTCTAACGTTTATTAAAAAAACTTGTCAATTTTGGAAAAAACTATTCGAAACGGTCGCCGTTCGTAATTGCTTTGTAGAAAGTTTTCTTACAACCAGCCATCTCCCTAAAGAAGTTAGTATCTTATTTCGATACTTCCTGATGAACGATGTGCTCGTACAAAGGTCGTACATTCCGGGCATCTTGGCAGATGTTAAATTAGTTTCAAAATCCCAAACATATGTTCATACTATACTTACAATTTTTACACAACTTGCAAAATAGGATTGGAATATACTTTCAAATGTAAGCAATTATAAACAATTGCTTCAGTAATTTTAGTTTATTTTGCGGCCCGCCGTTAACCCCCCTTCTCCCATTGTTCCCCGAACATCGAAATTACCTTGTTAAACTAATTTTCTCCTTTCTTAGGTGGATCAAACGGGGAGAACTCCTTTACACCACGCTGCCGGCGTCGACGACGTGGACTGCGTCAGGGTGCTCGTAGCAGCCGGCGCGGACTATCTCATCGAGGACGACTTCGGGCGCACGGTCTACGACGTGGCAGTGTCCACTTACATGCGCGACCTGCTCATGTCCCTGCCGCCGGAGCCGGTGTCAGACGCCCCCTTTTTCGGCGACGGATCACACCCCAACGCGGACCTGCAGTGACCCCGGTGTGAAATCTTCCCATTCAGCCATTCGTGCAAGAATAGCTCGGGCTCCTGGTGTTGAAATCTCCTGTCGTTTACACGTTGAAGTGGTTAGCAGCAGCGACAGGTTTATAACCGATGCAACCGTTCTAGGCTTGCATTTGCTCGTATATGGCCACCATTTTAGCACTTTCGAGAAGAAAAATTACTGAATTTGACTAGTGCTTTCTTTGCATTCTTGAAACTATGACGTAAGAAAATGTGGAATTGTCGATTGTAAGATTGGAGATGTATTCTCCCAGTCATGAAGCAGGTCTTTGAAGGCAACCTGTCCAGGTTATGGTCTGTACTACTTGTGTCCTTTACTGCGCATTAGTAGGATATGGATCACGGGATGGGTCAATTAATAAAACCCATTAGTTTGCCAACATTTCGGGATATGTAATTCCTTCATCAGGGCTTACTAATACACAAACTGGTCATTCTTCATGTTCGCCTACAGCCCAATTCCAATATAGTTGCTAAAGCACACAAGTCCATTGCAAGTCCGACCAGGGCCACGGCCCGAAAGTCTTTCTCCCACTTTCTTTCGGGTCGCGGCGCTGGTCGGACTTGCAATGGACTTGTGTGCTTTAGCAACTCTATATTGGAGTTTGGCTGTACGCGAACATGAATGACCAGTTTGTGTAATAGTAAGCCCTGATGAAGGAATTAAATATTCCGAGACGTTGGCAAACTAATGGGTTTCATTAATTGACAGATCCCGTGATCCATATCCTATCCTACTACTTATAAACGGTCCACAAACGGTCCAAACTATCCATATCCTACTACTTATAAACGGTCGTTATTTCAACAATGGTTACTGCGCCTTGTTTTACCTTACTTGTTTTTTTAAATTTGGGTAATTATTCCGCTGTTCCTTGCTCAGACGTGTCGCTTATGTACGAAAGTTTTTAAATATTCAACTTTTCCTGTTAAAAATTAAAGATGGGTATTCTGACATTGCCTTTATGCACTTATCTCCCTTGTTCGTTTTTTACTAAATTAGGTTGATACTAATTTCATGTTTCTATTGTAAATGTTGTTTGAAGGTTAAGAATAAACACGTTCATCATAAACCTCAAATTGTACTATCTTTCACCTTGGTTTATCCTTTACCAGAACATTTATTGCGATCTTTCGAATCTTGTACATCTGAATATTTATATTTAAAATGCTTCTGATTTATTAAAACTACTATTTTACTACCTTAGAGTTCTTTGGGCAATAATTAAACTAGTTCTATGGAAAAAAGTTTTCCTTCTCGTATTCTGGAACCAGGTTTCGTGGGGGGTTACTTCCCTTGGGAATTTACCTATAACAGCTCAATATACATTATCAGGAAGTTATTTAGCCCTTTTCAAACGGGGGTCTCCTCAATATCTGCTTACAAATAAGCCAACGAATCTAGTCTGTTGCCAAGAAAGCTCGTTGCTATCTTTCATTCGTAACTCATCTATACTGTCAAGAGAAAGATCACCTCGAAGACAATTACTATAAATTGAATCTTTAATATTCTATATTGTTTGTAAGGTTTTAATGTAAATTTATTCTTCATCCTTATGTTAAAGGTTTGTTTTATAAATATTCGATTGTTTTTAATTAAATTTATCCGAAAGACCATTTTATATATTCTACTTAATTATTTCATATTGTTCAAGTTATTTGTTTTGTAAATGTCACAGGCATAAATTTAAAGTAAAGAGAAGTACTTCATCATAGTTGTAGAACAATTTGTAGATAGCAAGTGAAAACCATGAAAGTACAAAAAATGAAATTCCGAAATAATTAAGGCACTGTTTCAATAGAAATCTAAACAGGTTTGTGCAGTGATATTTTTATAATAACCTTTTAGATTATTGAAAATTTTGGTTATATCAAAACGTTTTTATAATTTGTTTACTTGAAAAAAGTTTTGAAGTTAGAATTTTGTGATAACGGGCATGTCCAAACACACAGAAACTAATTGGTCCAAGTGTACATTCTAAAAACAAATAACGGATCAAGTACAGAGATAGTAAACAACTGATTTTCTATTAAATTGGGATGTTGAACTTGCAGTGAGGTATAGTGAAAGATTGATTGAAATGACAGGTTTATTTTTAACTCGTACAAACAAAAATTCCTGCATAGCGAGCCTACCAAATCAATCAACCAATCTATGTAAGTCTTTGTTCTTTTCTCTCAAAAATGGAATCTTCTTGATCTTTCTTATTTCATATTGTTGTGCATTTTCAATGGCTGAAGACTACTTTTAATGTTTTCCATTTGAATTTTTTCAGCACACTTTTGTTGCCCCTTGGTTCCATATCATTAAACTTTGTTTTAATGCTGATTACATCTGAATTCCTGATTTTAATCCATTGAGATTTAGAAGTTTCGAGCTTTCTGGGATATAAGCATAACGTATATGCTTTTCTAGAATAACAAAACGTTCCTTTTTCATTAGAGTTGCCATAAAAGGGTTTTTATAGCATGTATTGGCAAGTACTCGAAGAATATTCAAGGGAACTTAAAATTGTACCACTCTTCTCTTCTCGGTTTGTGTAAAGTCTCCAACACAAGGTAGATGCAAGAGACCAGCCACAAGATATTTTTAATCAATCTCATCAAAAACATTATTGCAAACAAGACAACTTCTGTTGGCGGTTGCTTCGCCAATATTTCGTGTTTCTGGTTATTAACATACGATTTTTCTTCAGTGTATGATCTGCAAATTCTTCTCGCTTCTTTCTCCTTTTCTACGTCTTTTCCTCTCATTACACTGCAGCAACTATAGATCACACATTTAAAATAATATAATTCATTATATAATAATAATTTAATATTAAAATAATAAAATTCCTTCACAAAAGGCACGATGCGCAATAATAGCCAAAATGTTTAGCTTTTTCCGCCTTTGCAAATAGTTTTTATTATGCGGAAACTAAAATTTTCTAATAATGTTTTTACAAGAACCCGATTTTTATCTGTATTCATAATTCAACTTTGTATTGGTTAATGTAGATATCTCAGATTTCACGACAAAGTGCACGGAATCCACTTATACCCATTGTACTTCTCGCACAGTTTTTAAGTTTGACGTTAAATAAATAAAAGCAAGACACATTCGGGAATATTAGTGCCAGATGTAAGTTGACAGCATTACTCTATTCTTCATTACTAACGACGTTATAGGAACTTAGGACAAAAAGTTCAGACAAGCTTTAGCGACTGCCAAATTGCATAATGCATTTCAAACGTTGGATAAAGAAGTTGCATAATATATCAAACTAGAAAATTGATGGGACATTTTTAACCTCGGTACAAGTCAAGAGTAATCAAATATTCAGAATTCAGTTATAGATTTTCTGGCCCTGAGCGATGCTTGCTGTCTGAGGTTTCGTTTCGAGCTTAACATAACCTTAGACGAAGATACGATTTTGACGCCCTGTTTGCGAGTATTTTCTTCCCTTTCTAACATTTCCTTTACTTCCTGCGGGATTTGTGGATGTTGGTAAAAGTTAATTGTTAGTCTCGCACAAAATAATCACTTTGTCTGCAAAGTTGATTTTTATCAGCAGTAATTGTGCTGCTTGTAAGGAGACTTTGATTCGTACATACGTGCACAATTTATGAATGAATAAGGTCGTATCTTACGTCTAAGGCAATTCATAACGTCAAGGTCCGTCACGTGACCTCAACATAACGCCGCTATTTTACGAGTTGTGATAAAACTCCCACATACACATCGAATTAATTTCTTAGCGAGTTCACAAGAGGTTTCAAACGTTTTGGGAGGCGTCAGAAAAAATTATCCATTTTGAGTGAATTTTAAAATCTCTTGCTTCATAGCATGACAATTATTTGACGTGTTCAAAATGGTTTCCAATGCAATAATTCCTTGATTTTGGAGGTTAGATTACTTTAAAATATTCGGAATGCATAGCCGGCGAGTATGTGTGTTTATCAGTTCTTAGCATTTTCAGCTTCATCCATGCATCCGTACACGGTCTCTGGTACAGTATGCGATTTGGCATCCTTGTGGAAAAAGACTTCACAAGATTATTTTTTATTCATTTTGTCAAAAACAGTCAAAAACTGTATGTGACGTATGGGGGAGAAATCATCTGCGCACGCTTTCTTGATTTTCAGAATCCCTTCCCAACAATTTAACTATTAATATTTGAAAGATGAAAAATAATAGTAATAATAATAATAAATTTAAAAAAGCGAGAGATTAACATTTCAAAAACTTGTAATTTTCGCTGCCGAATCATAGAAAACTTATTTTTAGCGGTAAAGGAACGAACAGATTTGATTTTTCTGTATTGCTAACAAAATAGAAACTCATCCTTATCTCTACTACCATTACAAGCAAAAGGAAAGTTCAACAAAACGTTCGCATAGTGAAGCTACATTTACGTCCAGAAGCAAATCAAGGAGCCATCTCAGCATTTGTTCAATGGATCAGGGAAACTGGACAAAAATCCGATCGAAATGGGGGTCATTGACCCGGAATCTGAATTACATTATTTGTTACAGGCATATTGAGTCTTTTTTAAAATTAAATGTAAACTAATTCATTATACATGTAATTCATTATACATATATTCATTATACATATAATTCATTATACAACTTATTCATTATACATTGTACTATATCTTGGTTTTGTTAAAGAAAACATTATTTTTCTTTTTGACGATCAGTATAGTCTCTAACTGTATAGAAACAGTTTTGCAGCAGAAAAGATTTGTCCCTTTTAGCTCGACGTAACTCCAGTAATGTTGTGTAGTACCGGCAGTCACCGTTCTGTCACGTGGTTTGCGCGATATTGCAAATCGCCGCTCGCTTCTTGTCCCTACTGAAATGCTGTTGCCCATCGCGCATTGATCGTTCTTGAAGCGTAGTAACAATGTACCACGGTGGAACCTCGCCTAAGAATAAAATTTGTGCATATCGAAACTTCAAGACAACGCAAAGTGAAGAAGTATGTCTGACGGAAATTGCACTGAACCCCCAAATCCCAAAAAGAAAAAAAGTAACCGGAGGTACCTTCCCCAAACTAAATAGGAGCATTATGCATCGGGAGTACCACAGGGTGGAGGTTTCCTCGTTTCTCTTAGTGTTTCGCAAAGTATTAAGTACAAATTTCAACCTACATTTTATCGTCTGATGTCGGAGAGCTGAAAAATATTACTTAATAAATAAAAAATTAAGTGAATTAAACATGTGCACCAGGCTTTATAAATATAACGCTAGTAATGCCAATTCAAATGACTATGGCTATTGTTGTGTAATACTATAACATTATAATATAAAAGAACAAACATTCTGAAATCTTTATAATTTTATATTTGTTTGAATTTACTTTCACAAACTGCTGCATAAAACTGTTCTGAAATTTGGTGAACAGTAATGTTTTATTTAAATCATGATTTAGCAATAACTCAAACGAAATGTATCCAACAAATTCAAACAAATTGTAACTGCACAGATAACATTTCACTTTGTTACAGTGGATACAAAAAATGCTGGAATCTTAATCTCTTGGTTATATTACATTTCTTTACCAAAATATATTTTGATAGAAACAATCTTGAAAATGTAAATATTTAAGGCGAAATTAAATCCACAATACTCAAAAGCACAGATTTTGTTTTAGACAAATTGTCCGCTGAGAGCATAATCTTGTCCATTTCCTTATGATACACACACACACACACACACACACACACGTAGCGTGTATGCTTCAGAATAGGTCAGGGGTGAGATGTATCTGTTGACATGAACAAACAAGATATCAACGTTCAAACAAATAAGTTCAAGGGTTCATATAAATCGGAAGGCATCTGATGAGTTGTTAGCTATGTATGAATTAGAGCTTCTACATTCATACAATACTTATTCAAAAGGAACAAATAATCGGATGTGTATGCGAGAGTTGCATTAACGGGTCCAACTATGACCATTATCTTGAATCACGTACCAATCTTTTTTAATTAATTTTATTTGAAGTCTTTGTGACCCTCCATGAAATTAAGCTTTCGGTGCAACACGTCGCGATCAGTAAAACTGGAGATGCGTGTCGCATTCAGCTTGCAATGCCATAGGGCGTAAATTAAAATGCAAATACAAACTAAAACAAAAAGGGGAGGGCGAAATCAATGGAACAAAATTTCCATATTTTTAACGGAGTTAGTTGACCCTAAAACTCGAAATTTATGCAAGTTTACTTTATTTTGATTTGGATCTTTGTCCTCAAAGATCGCGCGTGATCTTTCCTTCCTCTTCCTTGTCCTATCCTCTCCCCTTACACAAACACTTACACTAACATGCACTACACTGCCATACATCCCAGGAGATTGGTCGGGAGCCTAGAGCTTGTCCCGGCTGGGGTTCCCCCCGCTCGTGGGAGAAACCTGGTTGGGGAAACCTCGCTAGTCGCCGGTAGGTCGGCACCGGATCTCGCCATTTAGTGGGAGATCACCATCACTACACAATGAAAAAACATGCACTTCACTTACGGGACGAATGTCCCCCCGAATGTTGACGCGCCCGGAATCATTGAATCAATCAATCGATGGGAGGTCGGCGCAGGATTTCGCCATCCTGCAGGGGAAGAACGCAGCCACCTCCCGATGGAAAAGCATGCACTACACTTATGGGATACTGACTTTAGCCGTTTACGCACCCGGAATCGTCATCAATCAATCTACAAATGCTTGTATGCCGCGCTGCGCGCTTCTTCCACTCCCAAACCAAATGTTCCAAACCAGTTCCAGTTCTTCCAGTTCCAAAGCATGTACTACACTTATGGGCTAATGACCCTAGCCGTTGACGCGCGCGGAATCGCTATCCATCAACCTACAAATGCTTGTGTGTAGGCTCCTTCCAGTCGCAAACGAAGTGGTCGGCGCTGGGCCTGCGGCTCCAAGGAGGCGGTGCGGGCGGCGCTCTGCTCGCCGCCGCCGTCTCCGACGTGGCCTGCGTCGCCGACCACACGCAGAGAGACCGCGACGGGCTGACGGCGCTGCATTGGGCGGCGAGGCGGCTGCGTGCGTGCCCGCCAGCGAGGCGTGGTCGGACGGCGTGCGCCAGCTGCTGCAGCCGGTGGAGCGGACGCCGTCCGCCCACGACAAGACGACGATCCGCCTGCGCCGGGCCCGTCGCCCCAAGCGCGCTCGCCCGAAAAGCGCTGCGCCCGCAGCCTTCAGCCGCCTCCAGGCCCTCGCGTGGGAGTTACAGAGGCCGGGTATCGACTGAGGACTCGATTCTCCAAAGTTTAGGTTTTAAGATGGCGTTTAATTGATTAATCGTGTTTATCATCTTAAATGCATATGCGCTAATATTGCACACTAACAGATATTAGAACGTCTTTTTTAAAACCTGCTTAAGAAGCATCTTCAAAATGTTTTTTTACAATATTAGAATATCCATTTTAAGATATTATGTAGTGAAAGTAAAAGTTCTTCAATGTGCGTTTTATAAGAAGCCGATAGTATTATTCAATTCTAATAATGTAGAAGTATTAAGACGCATGCTTAGTGTGAAGGAAAACTCATGGCATGAGCGTTTTAGTAGA
Source organism: Teleogryllus occipitalis (assembly GCA_011170035.1). Lineage (NCBI taxonomy): Eukaryota > Metazoa > Arthropoda > Insecta > Orthoptera > Gryllidae > Teleogryllus > Teleogryllus occipitalis. Next base: position 105,918 of record BLKR01000731.1, read on the forward strand.
CTAAAATTTTGTATTGGCAATTACTTCACAATGGCACGGAAAATTAGAAAATAATCTTACATTCTAAATTTTACTTTTGAAATACTTTCAAAAGTGTACGTAACATTAATTACAGACGTAAATGTGAAATACAAATTTCATTTGAAGAAAATATCTGTCATCAATGGATGATGGTGTATAAAAAATGTCCAAGGTTTGCATTTTTCGAAAATTCAACAGAAAACAGTGGAAATCGGACCTCTCCATCTTTATAAGTGTATTGCGCTCTATTCCTATCAGATATTTAAGGAAACATTGGGAGCCTTTTTTAGAAAATTTTGAAAATGAAGTACTCCTAAAATTTAAAGTATTATTTTAAATATCGCTAGTTTTTGTTAAGTCGGGCTACATCGGTCGGGGAATATTTGTTTTGGAAAAAAGACCTACTAATAGTTAACACACTAGTGGTGTTCACAGATAGATGGTCGGAAGACGGTCGGACGTTTGAAAAAAAATTCTTATTCGGTATTAAAAAATCACAAACGTCGATTCTATGAAAACTACGTGTTAAAAAAAGTGCTTTACTACATTCAGGTGCAAGGAAACCCCTCTTTTCTGGTTCAGGGAACCACAAAACGAGTTTTTCTGTGGAAAAATCGTACTTTTCGTCACAATATTGTATAATTTTCTCTATACTAGCATGTATATTATTCGGTATATACGAATGTAACGAGAAAATCAAAAGTTTCTGATCCACAACACCTCTTCCTCGGAGTCCTGCTGTCACATGTCAACTATGTCGTAAACAGTGGGTATGAGAATTCAGAATTCAGTACCAGAATTGGCGAAATAACACAATTAGTAATTTAGTTGCTATAAATAAAAAACGGCTACTAATACATAAATATTTCTCAAAATTAATTCACTCCCAAATATAATAAGCAATGCATATAATGACAATAACACAATTGTAAACGAACAATTAAACGAATTGTATTGTTTTGATGATGTAACCCACTAGAGAGATTATCATTTTATCGAACCAAGTTAGCCAAGAGAAATACTTCTTCAATATGTAGATGGTTTTAGGTTTTAGAATGCAATCGTAAACAATTTTTAAGATGTGTTTTGTTTTTAAAATATTGTTAATGTTCTTGCTATATGCCATAATCTTCTGTGAAGATAATTGTGTTTCACATACACAAATTGAGTTATTTTGTGGTGATTTTACAATATTTTATTTTGTGGTTGTATACATTTTAATGTAAATAAAATTTGGAATTTGTAATGTGCGACTTCATATTTGGTAAGTGCAGTAAGTTTCTGACATTAAAATACATTAATCATACCAGTTGATAGTTTCAAATCAATTCAATCATAATAATTGTGTCTACTGACCTACTACCTAATGTGTCTTCTGACCCTTAGGTAAGTAAGTTTTACATTCTCCGTTATACAGCCATAGATTCTTTAATTGTAAAAAATCTTTTTTTGGCCTTTCTTCACAACTGTAAAATATCTATATTCGACGATGAATCCAATGAAAAAATAAATAAATGATTTACGCTCATTTGAACATATTTTTCAAGCTGTTAAGAAACCTTAAAACAAAGAAACGAAATCAATACATAAATTTAAAAAAATATTATCGGGATTCTAATACTAATTTCAAAATACGCGTCAAAATAAGTGATTTTCCTTGATAAGTGATATAATAAATACATTTCAAAACAGTTTTTCGCAATCAAGGAGTTAGTGAATAATGTTTCTTAGAATGTTCCCACTTTGACAGAAATTAAATAAAAGTGAATATTGATCGTGTTGGTAGCCCTGACAAAGTCTACTCTCTATAAGCTGTAAAAGGCGGTCAAAGCTCTGCCTAGAAGTAGTGGGAGAAGAGCTGCGCCAGATGCATTTTCCGAGAGAACACCCATCGCTGTAGAATCTCCGTACTCATCTGGAATGGAAAGCTTAAGCTGGTGGAAAAGAGTAAGTGAAAAACTCTTTTGTCTACTGCAATAATTTATTTACATGAAAATCCAGTGTTAGGTTTTGGCCACTACTGATGTGTTAAAAACTTATTCTTAAGTGAATTTTGGACTATGATGGCAATAAACATACCAGGAACATAGAGAGGCAATAAACATACCAATAAAAGTTTGAATTTTGTTTTCAATGAGCAGTGTCTCTGAGATGAGATAAAACACGATAGCATTAAAAAAGGTTTGTAAGACTGATAAAGTTTTGGAATTGAGGATATCCTTCTAAGAGCATATTTTTCATATTCTCAAATGTCGGGAAGAGTAGGCGATTTGGCAAGTAAAAACATGTTAAGCTCGAAAGCCTTTAAATCTTTGATGGTTTCATTCCCATATGACTTTCTAGTGTGTACTTTCAGAAAAGTGGGTAAAAAATACATCTTAGATTAAGAACTCCTATATAGGTCGGGTCGTACTTTCCCCAATATTTTCATTTCTCTGATGTAGTAAGGATTTTCAATTTATTTTATTACTATTTATCTGAAATATTAACGAAACTACTGCGTGTTAAATGAAATACTGAGGAATGTTCTAGAATTCTGTATACATTCTTTCAAGTAAATAACCTGAGGACCTATACTTCACTTTTTGATCCACTATAAAATATAAATTGCAAATTACGGTATAATTATCTAAATTATTTCATTTGTAGCAAACTTTCATTACGCGAGTCTAATGTTTTTAACCGGTTTTAACGTTTCATTGTCAGTTTTTAGATGTCAACTGGATTCTCAAGTATGTAACAACCGCACAATGCTTTTGGCGAACATAGATGCAATAATTAAATTCGCAAACAATACTTGGCGCAGCTTCTATTCATTTTAGGGTGTATTTTAAACATATCTGTGGGTAAACGCAATTGGTTTAATGTATTACGTAATGAGTACTAAACTGAGTATCTTTCTGTTGTTGTAAAGGAACTTAATCGAAACGCCGTCAAGATTTCGGGCCGTAATGCTGTGCAGGAGAACGAAGAGATTGTAGCCGACAGCATGTAGATACAACATTCAGGTTTTGTTACGATTTCACCCTTCCCACATCTTAAGCTTGGAACTGCCTACTCGATCCAAGAGTATTTAAGATAGTATATTCGTGCCAGTCGCTAGTCAGGCACGCGACCATTTATTACATTTACAGATTAAGAATATTTTCTTGTGAACGTGAATAGATCATTTATATAATTATTTGTAAGTAGTTAAAAGAGAAGTATTAAATAGTTGCGCTAGAAAAACAATATTTATTAATGAATTTAGTCCCTCGCATGATTTTTCATTTATATAAGTCCACAGTGTTTGCAATGAAGATGAATTATCGTCAAATGGTCTGTGGTACAAAATGTTAAGTTAGGGTGGTTTTATCTTCTACCCCAAAAGAAAGAGTGCTGACAATAGCATGTTTTGTACAGTATAACTCCTAGGCCGAGAGCCAATACTTCCGGTTGCGATCATTTTTGCAGCAGTTATTTTTTTATCAATTATTCCTCAGAATGGATGGTGAGGTACGTTACATTCGGGGTAAGTAAATTGCGGACCGGAAGGAAAATAAGAACTAAACCCATACGTAAATTGCGGACCAACCCAGAGAATGGAATACGTAAATTGCGGCCCGACTACCTGCCCTTCCAGGTAAAAGTGGGAGGAGACCAGTGGCGAAGCGCAGGGGCGGCCGGCCCCAGGCGGCTCTTTTAGGGGACGGCAAAATTTCACAATAAATAATAATGATAATAATAATAATAATAATAATAATAATAATAATAACAATATCTTGTAAAAATTTGAACCATTTCATTTTATATTTTCTCGCACCTACGATTCGGACCGATTGAAATGAGCACGGAATCTTTCTTTACTTATTCTGTGCCTTCTTTAAATTAATGTGTCTTAATGACATATTCCTCATTGCAGCGACTGGCAATACAGTCTATACTGACTTGTAGGTATTCCCCGTATTTCATTTTGTGTTTGGATTGTTTATGATTAATATTCAAGGAGAATGACTCCTATCGTATAAAGAATAGTGTTCAATATTGTATAATAAAACCTGTAAATTATATTACAGTACGGATAAGTCCCTTTAGGGAAATCCGCGAAAAATGGTTCGATAATTCAAAGTAAGTTTCATTAATGAATCATCAATCGTCCAATTCACATTAATTTAATCGTATACTTGTATACGTATGCGCTTTCCAAACTGATTTTAGTGCTCATAAGTACTTGTAGTGATTGTTACGTTATTGAACTTTATATTGTTCGAGTACGTATACACTCGACTAGGTGAGTATTAAATATTTTATTTAAGAGAATTATTAAAAAGTAGACGAATAAAGTTCTTAAGTTAAAGACAAGTTTTTTTAATTCTAAGAATTATATTAATTATTATTTATTATTATTAATTATTATTTTTCAATAAAATGTAAATGGCAACTATCGTTCTAGTTCTCATTGGAAATTGATTTGTGTTTTATATTCAACTCGCTAATAACTCAATCTTGTCGATCGTCAAGAGATAATCATAAGTAGGTAGTGGATTTTGATGACCTAAAACATCGCCAAAAAAGATCAATAAAATGCGCTTAAAATGTTATAAAATGCCCCAAAAGCAAAGAAAAATGACGTAAAAAATGTGATCAACATCAGTTCGCATGAACATCTCAAGCTGTAGGAAATGTTATAGATTTAATCAAGGTTTCTATTCGTTCAAGTGAACTCACCTTTTAAACTTTTGGTTTGGACTGTTCTTTACCAGTAAATGTCTGTCTGTAGTTATTCCAAAATCGGTGGATCCGACAATGGACCTGATAGGTGTCACAGGAACCTTAAACTACCTACTCACAACTGCTGAGATAATTTCTGAGCGAAGAAATCGAATAGGTTTCTCGTGAATTCTGTGAAGAGCATTTGTTGCATCTCGTAAATATTATTAAAATTATCATTAAAAAGAGCTTAAAATCGGAGAAACCTGCGGAAAACACAAGCACATTAAAAATGATGGGAAAAGGTTAAAAAGTTACTTATTAGTGGAAATCGCCGAAAAATGCAAAACAAATTACGTATAAAAATGGGCCATTTGCTTTTGTCATAACATAAAATTAATTTCTTTACTAAAGGGCATTTTCCTAGAGTTTTAAACATGTTATATCAATGTAAAGTACATACGTGGAGGGACAAGCACAAAGAAATGCTGGACAGCGCGCAGTGGTGGCAGCCCTACCTGCATTTCCTTTTCCTTTCCTGAGATGGAGTGGTCCGCAATTTACATATAGGATTTGAAAGGAAGTTTCACAAAATAAGATGAAGGGATTATTTGGTTCGTAATTTACATACGTCCGTTATATTTAATACCATTTGATTCCTAAAAATATTTACTACTTATTGAATAGAAGAAAAAAGTACTTTCACCATACAACTTCTTCAATAACTTAAAAAAAACTATGACCGCGAATTTTTTTTCATAACAGCCTGTACTAATTTAAAGTTGTTTAATTAAAAAAATTAGGACGGTAAGGGCCGGTTTTTTCTAACGATCTTAAAAATTATATTTTGCTTTCATTTAAAGTATCTTTTGGGATACTTCACCGTGGTCTATCTAACCAACATACTACCTTTAAACAATCGCAGAAACAAGTGTTGAGGAGGGAACTACAAATACGCAGACCGCACTGGCGTCTCCTGACCCCCCCCCCCGTGGGTTAACGGAACGTCCGGTAGCTGTTTGCTCTTAGTCACCAGTTTGCTCTTGGTCACATGGGTGGCCAAGGGTTCATTTGACCGAACGTCTGGTGATCTGTCTCTGTGATTCGTGTGTTTGCTTGAAACTGATACTGACATGGCTAGCGGCTTCGGCACCGCCGACAAAAAGTCCGACTGGTCCTGTGAACTCGACTCTTGGGCGTTTTTAATGCGTCTTTTTTAAGGTTTCCATGAACGTATGAAGAATAACAAATAAAAATTCAACGAAGAAAAATCAGAAGTTTTGAAGTGATTACGTGTAAAATTTTCTTGGGTTTGAATTTTTTCAATATTTAAGTAAATTTAATATTTCATTCAGCCCATCAATGATGTTCGTTCACAAAGTTAATGGTGGATGAGCGACAAAGTTCACTGTCATCTAATGAAGAAATGCTCAAAATGTGCAAGAATCCTACCTTTGGTCTGTGTCACACGAACGTGTTTATGCGCGTTAAGCAACGCGCGTCATAGGTTAACATTATATCTTATATGGAACGGGACACGAGATCTCTTGTTGGCCTGCATTGCCTAGCGAGCGTCACGTGCTCAAAGCTAGAACACGCGCGTTATATTCACGTCCGTTCTAGCTTAAACTGTGAGCAGTTTTGTCTCCGCACACATGGCAGTATCAACGCGCGTTGAACGGACGTTGTATCCTTGGAAGCCGTACGTCAGTCGAAGGTTTCTTTTTCTTCTGATTTCTAATTGATTTATTTCTAATTCATTTTTTCTTAGAAATTGACATAGACGCTGAAATTCTAATTCAATTTAGTTCGAAGAGCAACTAATAGAATGATGCTTCTGGCATTTGAAAATAATCAAATATTTCTCCGTATCATCTCGCAGATTGTAAAAGCGAGTGTAATAATCACCCTGAGAGATCCTCTCACTATTAATTTTGTGCATCCAGTTTCTCTTGGAGTTTTCCCTTTTCCTGGACATTTTCAGCGCCACATAATCTATAGTAGCAGTTTCGACGGCGTCCATGTGTAGAAGCGAATAGCGCCCGACACGCGCCGTAAGTAACGCTTGTGTGCGGAGGCAACGAAGCACCTGACATCATCAGCGTTAGGTGACGCGCGTCAAAGCAACGCTCGTGTGTCTGCGAACTTAAAGTCACATTAACGTTGAATGTTTTTATGTCTAAAATATAGGAAAAACCCTTGGTATTTACAGTCTCCATGACGTAGTAGTACTTAGATCGCGTGTGGTTCTTGGTGATCCCCCTAAGAGGGTATTCAAAGCAGTTGGATGCCAGCCTTGTTTTTGTTTTTTAATTTGGAAATAATTAGGACAGTGGTTGGGTTTAGGACACTTCACAGAGGTTGGACTAGCCTCTGTGAAGCAAACTCGTTTTGCCAAAACAAATTTTAAACGAGATTGTTCGGGAATCGAACCCGGACCTTCCTTGGTGAATGGCAAGCGACTTTCGCTCTGAGACACGCCTCGGCTCTCCATGACATACGTGTATATGAAATTTTCCAGATTCAAAACGTGAATGTAAATTATAATGAAAATTATTGTCCTTTTTTTGTTTAAAATGTTAATACTTAAGGGTAAAATAAATGTTAAAATAAATGAATAGATAAAAAGATAATATTTTTTGTGTCCTTGCATAGATTGTGTCGTGGCTCGCTCCCCGCGCGCCCGTCGCCCTGTCGAGAGAGACTTTGCTGGAGGCGGCGGAGGAGGGCGACGCCATCTTGGTGAAAACCCTCCTGGTGCTGGGCATCGAGCCGGACGATGTCCGCACGGGTCACGGGGAGACTGCGCTGTGGTTGGCAGCGCAGCGCGGTCACACGGATGTCGTCCAGGTGCTGCTGGAGGCGGGCGCCGACCCTTGCATGCAAGACGTCACCGGCGACACACCGCTCATCCGAGCCGCCGTCAACGGTCACCATGGCGTCATCAAGCAGATGGCGTCTGCGTGGCCAGAAGTGGTGAGCACGCTACCTGTGATGCTCCCGTTTATCAGATTGATTGAATGATTTTTTCATGTTTCCGGGCGCGTCAACTGCTCTGGTCGTTAGTCCCGTTAGTGTAGTGCATGTTTTTTCTCGGGAGATGGCGGTGATCTTCCCCCGCTGGATGGCGAGATCCGGCGCCGACCTACCGTCGGCTAGTGGGGATTCCCCCAAACCAGGACTCTCCCACAAGCGGGGCACCGCCCCAGCCGGGAGAAGCTCTAAGCTCCCGACCTGTCTCCAGGAATATGTGATAGTGTAGTGCATGTTAGTGTAAGTGTGTGTGTGTGTGTGTGTGTGTGTGTGTGTGTGTAAGGGGAGGATAGGAAAAGGAAGAGGAAGGGCAGATCGCGCGCGGTCCGTGGCCCGTTTGTTAGGGTACTGCTCAGGCATTCGCCTGGTGTTGATCGGAGAAACCACGGGAAACTACCGATCAGAGCAGCCGGCCGCTAGAATTCTTTTCCAGACAGCGACTGAATTCGACCTAGCTGAAAAGCTAGTGTCGAAAATCCTGCCGCCGAACCTAGGGCCTCCCGGTGAGAGGCGCTGCAGTTATCAGATCGATTTATTAGTGATTCAATTACCAAGATCATTAGTCCCGTAATTGTGCATGTTTTATTGCAGCAGGAGGCGGCGATCTGTGATCGAGAAAATGATCTGTGATCTGTGATCGGCGAAAATGTGATCGAGAAATCCAACATCGAGCAACTAAAGGAAGAACGGCAATCTCAAAATTAAACGCGATACTTTGGTCCCCAAAAATAGGATGGAAAGTTAAATTGATGATGTACAAGTCCAATATAGAACCTGTAGCATCATATGGAAGTGAAAGTTGGGAATTAACGCAAAAGAACAAAGAAAAATTGAAAGCAATAGAAATGGACTATCTCAGAAGATCTTTGAGAATCTCCCGCCGAGAACATGTAAGCAATGAAGAAATAAGGGAAAGGGCGCAGTCTCGTATAACATCGTTGACAGAATCCAAGAAAGGCAGCCTCTCTGGCTCGGGCATGTATTCAGAATGGGAGAAGATAGATAGCCAAAGAAAGTTATGCTAGATCAACCGGCAGGAAGGAAAAGAAGAGGAAGACCTAGAACATCATGGTATGCAGGAGTACAAGAAGCCATGCGTGCAAGGAATATTGAAGAGGAGGAAGAAGCATGGCGAGACCGAGACCTGAGGCGTCGGAGGTGCGGGAAGCGGCGACAGCTGTAGGACCCCCGCAGAAGAAAAAGAAGAGACGGCGATCTTTCCCCGCTGGATGGCGAGATCCTCCGCCGATCTACTCGTCACCTTGGGGGGTTGAACCAGCAGGGCACCGCCCCAGACGGGACAGACTCAAAACTCCGGACAGGTATCGCGGTATGTGTGGTAGTGCAGTGAATGTAAGTGTGAGTGTAAATTAGTGTAAGTGTGAGTGTAAGTAAGGGGTGAGGATAGGTCGAGGAAGACGAAGGAAAGTTTGCGCGGTCCGTAACCAGTTTGTTAAGGTGCTGCTCTGCCATTCGCCTGCAGTTGGTTAACCATAGATTATTTAAAAGAGGTGCCCAATTTGTCGATATAAATGTAAAGTATTCATAAAAATGTAATGCAATTCTTCAGAACTTTACGGAAATGGATTTGAATATTTTAAATTTTGGGAAATGAACAATGAAAATTCACCATTAAACACCCGAGGACAGAGTAAACGCTCCAGGAGCTTAAGATCGTTCCTCTTGTGTTGAGTTCTGAGCACTTCCAGTTTGTTCCTCCCTTCTTTGTCTAGCATCTTTTGTCCTCTGCACACGATCAGATTTATTTTTTTAAATTAATCAAAATACTTAAAAATTAAAGAAATCTAGGCACTTCGTAATGGTCGTTCAAAACATCTAAAAATTTAAAAATATAAGTTTAGGACTTGTGCAGATCTTAAAGGATTAATTTACCAAATGGAATCATAATGCATGGAGAACGAATAAAGAATAAATGCAAAAAGGTTAGAGGACTTAAGATGTATCTACCTCTTTAAAGAGAAAGATCACAAATAAATATTGTAAAAGACGATGAGCTACAGACTGTACATATATTTTTTCTAGCCTTCTAGTTTTTTATAAAAATGGGATTTTGTCTTCACGCGCGATATCGATCTTTACCTTTTTCTTTATTACCATGTAAACTGACAAGATAAAGCTAAAATATTAATATTTTACATGTAAGCTCGGATATGAAAACCGATCATTGCCTTAGCAAAATTACATAAGATATTATGATGATCTCTTTCAATACACATAAAATCTAAGACAGAGAAAGAAATATTCCAGAATCGCTGCAAAGTGAATCTTGCTTCAGGGAATTTCATAAATGATCTTCGTGGGTATAAACTACTGAAAACTTTTTCTCCTTCAGATCGGCTTAGGGCATTAACTGATGTCAATGTAATGTCCCTGACCGGGAGGTCCTACGGTCCTGCCAAAGGTGGCAGGATTTTCGACAACTAGCTACTTAGCTAAGTCAAATTCAGTCGCTGTCTGCAGGACAGTTCCATAGGCCAGCTGTTCTGATCGGTAGTTTTCGTGGTTTCTCCGATCAATGCCAGGCGAATGCCGGAGCAGGGAGCCACGAGCCATAACGGGCCAAGTACCTCGCGCGATATTTCCTTCCTCTTCCCTGTCCTATCCATTAATAAAACACACTTCCACTTGCATGCACTACACTACCACGGATGCCTGAAGCTCAGAGCTTTTGTCGACTGGGGCAACCGTGCTCAGCTGGTGCAACCATGCAAGTCCACGTAATTCGACGCCGAATCTCGCCATCCAGCGGAGGAAAATCACCGCTACCTCCGGGGATTAAAAACATGCACTACTCATAGGGAACTGACGACCTTAAAAGTTAGCGCGCCCAGAATCACTAATCAATCAATCCTCCTTGAGTTCCACACTCGAGTCCCGACGATGGCAGGATTTTCGACACCAGCTAGATAGCTAGTTCGAACTCAGTCATTGTCTGGAGCAGAATTCTAGCAGCCGACTGCTCCAATTGGCCATTTTTCCGTGTTTCGCCGATCAATACCAGGCAAATGCCGAAGAGGCTCCCTAACAAACGACCACGGACCGCGCATGATATTTCCTTCCTCTTCTTTGCCCTAACCTCAGCTCTTACACTTACATGCAATACATTACCACACATGTCGGGAGACGAGTCGAAAGCATAGAGCTTGTCTCGGATGGGGTGATGCTCCGTTGTTGGGAAATACCTGGTTCAGGAAAACCACAGCAAGTCTACGTGTAGGTCAGCGCCGGATCTCATCATCTAGTGTGGGGAAGATCACCGCCACCTCACGAGCAAAAAAAAAACTAAATGCATCAGAAGAACCCTTGAAATCTACAAGCTGAGTAATAAAATAGAAGAAATTAGGAATAGAAGAATATAAATGTTCTAGACGTACGGGACTAATGACCTTAGCAGTTAATAGGAATCTTTTTTTTTTTTTCATTTACTTGCATGATGGTGGATACATAGTTCAGTTTAAATTAACTGGATATATTGGATGGCTTAATAGCTAACTTAAATTAAAACTTAAAACTAATACATGTCGAGGTTACCCTTGGGGTTCCTCTAGTCAGGATCTAATTCGGAGAATTTTTTCAGGAAAATGTGGAATGGAAATTTATTTTGTATTCGGGTTCTATATGATGGGTTTTTGCCGAGTCTGTGAACTGATTGTGAAGGGATTTGGGATATGTTTGGAAGAAGTTGGTAGTTAGATACGTGATGTGGTGTCTATAGTCTCTAGATCGAATTCATTGTGTAACTGTTTGTTGGTGACATACCAGGGAGCGTTTGAAATAATTCTGAGAAATTGATTTTGTATTATCTGAAGTTTTCTTTGGTTGGTTTTTGCTGCATTTAACCAGATTGGGCAGGCGTATAGTAGCAAGGGTCTTCTTATTGTTTTGTATATTTGTAATGCTGAATTGTATGATAATGGGCTGGATCTGTGTATTAATGGCTTTAACTGTATTAATTTGATTCTGGCTCGAATGATTTTGGCATCTATATGCTGCTTCCAATCGAGTTTTGTGTCCACGTTCAATCTTCAATGTTTCACAGGCAGACCCCATCTCGATCGGGTTTTTGTCCAGTTTCCCTGATCCATTGAGCAGATGCTGAGATGGCCCCTTGATTTGCTTCTGGAAGTAAATGTAGCTTCACTATGCGCACGTTTTGTTGAACTTTCCTTTTGCTTGTAGTGGTAGTAGAGTTTAGGGTGAGTTTCTATTTTGTTAGCAATACAGAAAAATCAAGTCTGTTCGTTTCTTTACCGTTAAAAATAAGTTTTCTATAATTTGGCAACGAAAATATCTAGTTTTTTGAAATGTTAATCTCTCACTTTTTTAAATTTGTTTTTATTATTATTATTATTATTATCATTATTATTTTTCAACTATTAATAATTAAATTATCGGGAAGTGATTCTGAAACTCAAGAAAGCGTGCGCAGATGATTTCTCCCCCATACGTCACATACAGTTTTTGACTGCTTTTGACTAAATAAATAAATAAATAAATGAGTCGATCAATGGATTGTCGTGCAGTTCCAGACGGAGTGCGCGGCGGTGGCCCTTCGAAGGGCTGCCCTGAGCCACCGCGCGCGGGCCGTGCGCGCGCTGCTGGAGGGCGGCACCGCGGCCGACGCCCGCGCGCGCGGCGGCCCCTCCGCGCACTTGGCCGCCGCCGCCGCCGACGCCGCCTGCCTCGCGGAGCTCCTCCACCACGGCGCAGACCCGCACGAGGTAAACTCACTCCCGCCCTTCCTTACAACATTAAAGTATTTTCCTTTTCTATGATCGTTTGAAAATGAGGGTTGCTGCATGCTGCTACGCGTGCGTCAATTCAGTCTTTTCTTAAACCTTCTTCTGTGTGTAAAAGCGTGTCTTCACCTCGTGCGTAAAAGACTTTTTTCACGCTGACTTCACGGCTCTAAAAAGGTATTTAACGCACAGTAGGCAGGTTACAAGGGAAACAAGAAAATAAAGCACACATTCATGGAAACATATCTTTAATTTTACTCCTATTAAACTCTTCTCGATAACTATAGACATATAATTAGTAAGTAACTATTTACACATAAATATATTATGAAATTCGTAGCAACTCTCTTAGATGTAGACCAATTTCTCCACTGATGATAAGGTTTTTCGTAAATACCTTAGAAATTCTGTGTAAAAAGTAGATACTGTATCGTTTGCAGATTCGAACGATTGGAAAGTCAGCATTGCGTTCAACTTTTTTAAATTCAGCCACAATAGCCACAATAACCAGTAGAACAATTGAAACATTTATGAAACAACAATGCCTCACTACCTTTTAACATGAAACTAGGGCCTCCTGTTACACAAACGTTATCGAAGGTGGGGGTTCGTTTTGAATAAACCTTGAAGAGTAGTGATACAAGAAATCATTATTTGTAATAGAAGCATTTTTGTAAAAAAATAAATCATTCACGAAATAAAAATGTTGTTTATATTTTGTGAGTAAAGTTAATGTTTTTTGCTTTATCTCAAGTGAGGGATTTTGCCTCGACCTGTCGTTCTCAGCAAAAAAAACTCAATCTCGATCATGCAAAAAACAATAACTTCACGCACTTAATTTAAAAATAACTGTAGAATTTTATCACGTGCACTTACATTACGCTTAGAGTGGTTTCAGAAATTGATAGATAAGAGGATAATCTCGTTCCAAAATTGGTATTATTTGAATAATCTGTGTATTTTAAATTATAAATGGTTCGAAAATAACCTAGTTGGTTTTCTTAATCATCTTCCTATTTTTACTTTCCTACAAGAGATAGTTTAAATTGGAGCTGGATAGACTTTTACGAGTATAACAATCGATAATAAATATAAGTAATTTATTAAGAATGTTATTGCAAATCCAAAATCGTCATATTGAAATGTATGTATCATTTCTGAATTATCAATTCGTGTAAGTTGAAAGAAATGAGCAACGATTCTCTTGGAAGCGGGTTATCCCCACCCTGTCCCCCGCAGTGTGACCCGTGTACTTCGCTACACATTGTCAAGTACATTAAGACTCGTTATTAAATTGTTTCTTCTCCAACATGGCAACCTGCCTACCTACCGCAAAGGCTTCATTCACTCCAAATTCCACGTGCATTCAAGGATATTTATACGTAATTCAGACAGAGCTGTGACAATTACACTAGGGAACAAACTTTTTTTTTTCATACCTACACATACCTTGATTTCGAAGGAAACAATCACGCTGATTGTGAAAATCATTATAAAAAGTTTCAATTACGCAAGGTTCAAAAGATATAAACATATTTGTATTTGAAATAAACAAAATTCTGTAATTTCCACATTGTGCCCCCGGTGTTATTACTACAAAGTCTTATGAGTAAGCTTCATATAAGGAAAGAACAAGTCAAAAATAGAATACGCATATTCGTGCAATAATATGCAAAAATTAAAATGGTTTGTTGGTATTACCCAAAACATTGGTAGAGAGAAAGAAATTGATTTGAGTTTTCCATACAACCACAACCTAAGGTACGTTGTACAGGTGACACAACGCTGGTGAGCAGCCCATGGTTTGTCCAGATTACAAGCAGGAGAGCCAAGTATAAAGAATACGCAAGTTTTGTAATTTCATATAAGAGGTTTTTTTCTTTGAAGTTTGAGTGTAAATCTTTCACAAAAGTAACAGAAGTTATCAGGTGAAATGACGGAGGAACTTTCGATGTGAAATGACGATCTTGATTTGATCGAACCGATTCAATTCTACAAATCATATGGAAAATTTCACTTTATAAAACCCACAGAAGTATAATATATTAATGTATTTGAGGCTCACGCAAACCAGACACGAACTTCACGCGCTCTGCGGGCGGGTACAGTTGCGCATGACACCGACTGACTCAGAATCTGCCACCCCAACAATTGGGCACTTGTATACTTGCGATAAGGTAAGGGGCTAAAAAATTCCTTTCGATGACTAATGCGCTGTAGGCAATATAACAGTGCACATGACTAGTTTTCAAATATCCACGGAGATATACTAAGTCCACAAAGCCCTATTCGTAATTGAGCACGACTACCAGACGCGGGAATAAAGACGACAATCTTCGAATTCACAAGGTAAAAAAACAACAACACGAAAGCCTAATTTTGTTGATATCTTAAAGGGGCATAAATGAACTGAACAAATATTTTATTTTTAATTAGATTTTATGCGTATCCATTCTTCATATCTTATAGGTGCAATTCATATGTATTAGCATTAATATATATATAATGCATATTCATCCTTCATATCTGATAGGTGCAATTTAAATGTAGTAGCATTAATACCCAAATACGGTATGAAGATACGATATATTTAAAAACCGTGACGAAATATAACTTTTTTTATTGTAATATTCGTAATCTACGTATAAAACTGAGAATGTTGCACCCTCCACCTTCCTGGATGTTAAAATATTGTTCCCTAGTGTTATTAGACTCGGAAACAGATGATTGCAGAATATTTAGTTTCACTGACAAAGTTTCCAAATTCAATTTTATTACAATCACTTTTCTTGAGGCAGAAACAGGATTTTTTGTTAACAGTAATAGTACAAATTTTCTTAAAACAAGTTGATCGTTTACTTGGATTTGGAAACTTTATCAATAAAAAATGTATTACAATCATAATTTAAGTGATAAAAAAATCTTAGTTTCATTCACTTTGGGGCCCGTGTGGTGCAATTGAGGTTATTTATTGTGAGAATCACCACGGATCAGTACCAATTTAAAAATTTCTAGAAATACAAATTTTACCTTTGTTACAGCAGTGGTTTCCTAACAGAGATTTTGTCTTCACGTACGATTCAGCATCATGTCATTAAGCCAAATCAATACAAAAATGATTGGATGAAATCGATGTGAATTCATTGCCATGGTTTGAAAACAGTCGGGATAGGAACCGTGTAGTAACTTATGAAGCAAAAATTGAAAACATTCGAAATTAGAACTGGAAACATCTATGTATCCAGTTTAATGGCATTTTAAAACGTTATGCAATGTCCATTTCTCATAGTAAGGTTGCCAAAATAAGTAGAAAAGTGCTGTTTTAGTCCATGCACACAAAACAATAATTTGTATTAAAACGCACAAAGGGTGAACAAAATATGAACTTGTTTACAAGATGTGTTGTTGAGTCTAATAATTTTCGTATCTCCGTAGTTGCCGCGCGCGGCGCTTATTTCATTTTGTTTTTGTTTTTTTCCATCCAGGTCGACGAAGAGGGGCGAACCGCTCTGCACCACGCGGCCGCTGCCAATAAACCGGAATGCATCACTCTGCTGCTGGTGTGCGGGGCAGATCGCTTCGCGCAGGACAACGCCGGCCACACCCCCGTGGACTTGGCCGCAACCGAGAGGGTGCGACACATGCTCCTGACCGCGCCGCACTACGCGTCGGCGCGTGACAAGGGCTGTGCAGGGTCCTCCACCTCCGGCGAGCTCATTCCCCTCCAGCTGCTGCGACTCGAATTCATGCCCCCCGGCGCTGCGGAGTAAAGCAGCCGGGAGGTGGGCGTACACGAGCAAGCACGGCTCGGAAGGCCGTGTCCTGCGTGAGCTATAGAGCGATTTTCCTAAGGATGAGCCAAAGTGACAGCTAATGCTGGCAACATAACTGAAGGTTCTGTGGTCGTTGTGCCCTTGAGCCCATTAGACTCCCTTCCCGCATTCGTTCGTTTGCAGTTGGCTAACGTGTAAATGGATTCGACACTTCCTTTTGTGGTGTCCTTGTTCGACAAAAATATAGTGCGCGGCGAGAAATAATTGATATTAGGAAGTGCAGTGTAATGTGCTCTTCTGTAAACATTATTTTTTTCTATTAACTTTACATTGAATTTACTTTTTGTGTGATAAATATTTTAAAACCGGGAGTTGAATGCGAGATGTGTACCGGTGCACGTGTTTTCATTTTTCACGTAAAATCATTTTTCTTTTTATTTACATTCGTGGCAGTTTTCTTTTACTGATTGTGAGTGCATGTTAAGAGATTTTCCCTCTAAAGTAATTAAATTAAAATATTTCCCGGACTCGCGTACGTGCATATACCTGAGCGAAACTCTTAGACTTCTGCATAGGGATGTTTTCACAGGAGCTATAGGCACTCTACGAAGGGGCGTGGCTGTCGCGGCGGAGGGATACTTCTCTGAATTACATGTGTTCACTTGTTTTCGCGAACTGTCACTTTGGCTCATCCTTAGGAAAATCGTTGTATACAACCGGCGGCGGCGACAAGCGATGGCTTGCGTCAGCTTCAAGCGACAAGTTGCGATGCCGCGCGACAGAGCGCGTGGTGTCCTACGTAGGCGACAGGAGGCTGCGACAGCGACAGTCGAAATGTTTCAAAGGAAACATTCAAGATTTTTGTCATGTTCAACAACTCCTCACTCTGCCAGTTAGTAATAGGTTTAATTCACCCTCAACAGAAGCCCGTGAAATAAGACAGACTATTTGCAATTATTTCAATAGCCCTGCCGGTTTGGTTACAATAGAAACCTAACCTCATTTACGTGTACAGGAATACTGGTATATAATACATCGTGATGTGTGATACTACGCAATATAATTAGCATCTGACAAATTCACTAAGAATAATATAAATTAACATAATTTAATCAATAAAAAACAAACTTATTTGTTATTTTCAGTGCATTCGTCTCTTCCTTTCACAATTCGCCGCTCACAATTCTACTGCGGTAGTTTTTCAATCTCTTTTTCCACAATTCCCTTGTATTTTTCACATCTTCAGTTAAACATTCCGTTATATCGCCATTCGACATCTTTGAAATGGGAAATTGAAGACCAAAACAGCAAAACTACACGCGCGACACATTGACAAGCGGCGACAAGATTCAAACACGTTTGAATCTCGGACGCCGCCGCTTGTGGCGCTTTCGTCGCTTCGTCGCGGAGGTCGCCAACGCAGGACGGGCGCATAAGATACTGTGAGTTTGAAATTTGTCGCTTGAAGCTGTCGCGTGTCGCTGCCGCAAGATGTACCTCACGCAGGACACGGCCTAAGGATGGCTCGCGACGGTTGGAAATCTGGCGCATTCTTCGCACGATGGTGCAAGAAGCCAGTGGCAGCCCCGAATGATTTAAACAGCTTAAGCCAGGCAGGCTTCGTCTTTGCTCTGTATTAACCTGCCGAAGGCGGGGGAGGGCATGTTTAACTTGACTGAGGGTATTCATCACACTCTTCAAACTACAATACATAAATGCTGTCATTGTCAATTTTATATTAAAACTGGACTGCTGGATTTATCTTTCCGTAAAACGTAACTTGTAGGGACTGTTGTTTGGGATACTGCCCAATCTACTTGTGTATTTCCTGCGCATTATTTCAATTTTACTTCTGTAATAGTTTTTAAATGTTGTGTACCGCTGCTGTCTCCTTTCTGAGAAGAGTGTCGCTTGTGTACGATAAGTTCATGTTTTTAGAATTTGAAGTTTCCTGTTAAATTTGTAAAGGAATCAGGAACTTCACAGACCCCACATGTCTAGTTTTAAGAACAAGTTTCATTGCCGGAAATGACTTAAAAATATTAAGTCTCACTTTTTTATGAGATTTGTAGTGTCATACAATTATAATTGTAATTGCAGATGTACAGAAAGTTGAAATTCCATTAAAACTGAGAAATGGACGTTACAGGTTTTGTTTATTGCATTGTTCGGTATTGAGTATTCGCTGCTGTTGAGCTCGCACCTTTATCTAAAAGGTATGAACAAAATGTTTGCCAGAATTCAGTAATTAAATAAACTGTTATTTATATATTTTGCTTGGAGTTTTTGTTTGAATCAAAAGTTATGTTAGCCTCAGATTGACATTTTCTGCAAGTGTTAAGTTATCTGTAAAAATATTCTATATTCAAATTCGTTACTAAAAGAAGGTGGTAGTAGCAAAGTTATTGGACCACACAATAGGTCAAAAGTTTTTCTCTAGGTTTTCACTTTCTAGTATGCGTACATATATACGGAGTAATGTTCATAGTATAGGGAAGGTGTGGTAATGCAGCGGAAAATCGATTTCGAGACTTCAACGAAAATACGCGTTTTGGGGGACCCCTGATACCGAAAATGTGTTGTTTTTTTGTTTTGTTTTGTCGTTGGGTGTTTTTTCTTCTTTCTCTCAAAACGTTCGTCTGTCTGTCAGTCGTCTTTGAACAACACTAGCGCCTAAACTCTGCATTTTTTTTCGAACTGAATACTCCCCTGTCAGACCTCATTCAAAGTTCTGCGATATTGAAACACAGTCATTAATTTTTGGGGATGTTTTCCCTAAAAGTAGCACACGTCGTGCTACCCACTTGTGTGCTATGTCCCATTCGTGTCTGTAAACTCTGCGACGTCCGTTAAAGTGCGCTCGTGTGTATCCGACCTTAGACGTGAGCACGAAGGGGGGGTAGTTATTTTTAAATGGGGTTCGGAAGCCTTAGGTATAAAGTATTTCCTTAAATATGTTCAATCCCCGATTCCCTTTTTAACTTTACCATTTGGGAAGCAGTAAAGGTTTGAATAATACGGTCTCAGAGCCATCTGGTATCTGTGAAAATGTTTTAACATAAAATTGAATTAAAGTTCTCATTCTCCTTGTATTTTTATTCATTTAGGTAGTAAAAGTCAGGCAAATAAAATGTCCAATGGAAAAGGAGGTCCAGAAATGTCTCCCTCTCGCATTAGGTTCCCATATCTGCGTGTAAATTAAAACATGAACTTTGGAATATAAAATTGTTCTTCAGAGCGTCTCCCTACACGAATGTGCATTCTCGCAGCATTTTCCTGTCGCGCGCTCACCTCTTGCAATAGAAATTGGGGTTACCGTGTCCCCGCCCACTCACACAAAATACTTGGAGTTTTCCCTGTTTTTGTTTCATGTCGAAAATAAACCTGCCGCTCACTAACCTTGGTGGTTGCTATGACTTTCACGGCGGGAAAGTGCTTTCACAAGAAAATGTAGGTGTTTTTCCGGCATACACCAAGAAAAATACCTTCGCATCGTCACTTGATTGATGAAAGATTCGCCTCGCTTCTTCATCAAAATTACCAGGCAAATATGTTTAGACGAACGATAGCCAGACGAATATGTTTACACGAAAGTAAACTAAAGTTATATAAGTCTAAGCAAGTGAAGTTATGTATGTTTGAAGAAACGAGAGAACGATCTAGAGCTAAATAGTAAATAGGGAGAGGGTAGATCTAATTACTCCTGTGATTAAATCGAGAGGCCCAGAGCACAAACTGTATACATCCATTTTAAGCAAATTTTGAGTTACGATTGTGAAGTAAAAGCTTCAATTTAGTTTGTGATCAAAAGGTGTACAAATTTCTCGAACAGTTACTGCGTTCTAGGGGCGGAAAAAAATACTTCCCATAACATTTTCTAGTCACTCAATATGGAACTCAATATTCTAAATATCATATTTAGTGTACTTATATCCTTTGTTCTCTACGGTCTTCAATTACGTTTATAAGATCCTGAAGATTAAAAAAATATTTTCTTGTTTCCAACAGACACATTTACTGAACTTTTGCAAGAGGCGGATATTTATTACTACTTATTTTACAAAACAAGATGAGAATTAATATTAAACTTGAAAATATTTCTTCAAGTCTTTAGTTATCCCGATATCGGCAGAACCGGCAATGGCGCTGATATACATCACAAGAATTACATACAACGGCTGTCAAAACAATTTCTGAGCGAACAAATCGAATAGGCTACTGAATAATTCTGTTAAGAACATTTGTTGCATCTAGTCAATATTATTTGAAGCAAGTACTATTAAAAATGACATTGAAATCGATTAAATTTAATTAAATCGAATTAATTTCGATTAAATTAATAATGTACAATTATACTTTTTGTTATTTAAGATTAAATTTCTCAAAAATCATCTAAAACAATAATGCCACTTTTTTTAGAAACATCGCTTGTTTTTAATAAGCCTAACTTAATATTTTACACCTGATCTCGTACCTCGGTGTTTGTAATTCCGCCAAATTGCAATGGATGTGTTGCAACTTACGTTAACGAAACTTGCAGTTACGAGTAAATTTCTCGATAAGACTTTTATATAAGGCAAAACACTCTTACCGCGACATGAATAAAGTTTCAAGATTATAATAGGGATTGTAGTAGTTGTTGAGCAAGAACTCAGAAAGACAGAAATGTGTGAGATTAATGTTAATGAAGTGAAATATAAAATATGTCAAATGAATTAGGCCCTATTTTACGTAGGAAAATAAAATGCAATGTGGTCACGGTGGCACACTTGCAATGTTCCTTCATGGAGTGAGGAAGATTGTGACTGGGTGTCACTCAGTCTAATAGCAAGCGAGAAGGTAGGTGAGCCAGTCTTGCGGAAAGTAAACCTAAGTAGTCCTTAGACTTACAGAATTCACCATGGAAACTTTTGGTTTCTGGAGAAGGGTAAGTGAAATCAAACTTTCAATACATTACCTTCGCCTGAAGTACAAAAAATTGGCGAGAGATTGTCTAATTTAAATATCCCTAGAAATTATCGATAATTTTTGTAAGATGCAAACCCCTCGACTTGTTTTATTGAAATATGATGCATTACAATATTGACAGCTATACTTTCGGTAAAAGTGATCCAGAGTATTATATAGCAGTTGCATATGAGAGTGGAATTGTCCTATTGTGTCACACTAAGACTGATTACATATCTTAATTCTTGCGTATCAACATGGACTTTACTTTGAAATATTCGTGATTCTACGGACAGTTCTGAACTATAACTAAAGTTATTTAACGGAATAGAAGTTCCATTAATAAAACTATTCAAAATTTAGAAAAAAATTAAATGTTTATTAATTTTATTAGTCGATAGTTTTGACAAAATTGATTTTATTCATTTGAGAATAACCTGTCAAAATATTTAAAATACTTGACCTTCCAGATCAAACTAATACTGGTAGCTCTTAACGGGACTTTCGCAATTCGCCTCCGAAGCTATTGCTCTGTATTAGTTAATCAGGAAAATTTGAAGAAGAGGCATATTCATTTTTTCCTCACATGCAGTCGTTTCTGCCAGTTTTGTAATAGTTTGGCTCGTCTTACATCTTGCTTTTGAAATGGATTGCAAGAGTACCATACGAAAATGACTCGTATGAACTTTTGCTGAATTTCCGAAAGATTGTATAATTAAGTGAAAACTTCGTTTAAAAAATATGCAATGAGAATTATTTATTGTAGCCAGATTATCTTTGTCGTAAATGTTCCTTCAAAATCGCATGCAATATATCAAAACGGTGAAATTGGCGTATCATATTTCAAAACCCAATTCTGCGAATGCTGGACTATTTGGGTGTGTAATCACACTGTCGTATTCATCCACTTAGAATGGAGAATTTGGATGCTATATGCATTTCGTGTTATGGTGCGTGTGAGAGTTAGGCTGATCCCAGGTTGACGGTGCACCTTAACCTCGGCTTGCTTCCTCGATTACTGGTCCTTGACGTGATCCGATTCTCTTCCAATCGATGAAGAGGTAAGTTATCGTTCACCATACAGGAATCTTTTATATTATGATTATATTATGATCTTTTATATTTGAGAAACAAGTTTAAAAGAAATTCTCTTAAGTGAGTGTTCCCTATAAAATAAATTTATTTAAAATTTTAATGGTCTATATGTGGAGAACATAAAGAACATACACATTCTCAAATGATTTTTAAAGATTATTCGCATAAAATGCGTTGGATAGACTCAAGGATGTTTTATGTTACCGTGAAGGCCGAAAGCCTGAGCCTAGTACTCACTCCATTCTGCACTCGTAAACAAAACAGATCATAAAATGTACTTCTACCAAAGGAAATTTTCCAAAAGTAGTTAAATATTCCTTTTGACAATGAATCATTGCCTATCATTCACAACACAAGAATCAGAAGTAAACGATACATATAATAGTAGTATTAAGAAGGCTGTGACAACGAAGGCCGAGGTGGACCGTAAACCCGGGTTTAACAGAGGAATATGTAGGATGGTATTCAGGAACAAAAGTTCAAGCGCGCTTTCTCTCTCCCGGCCCCTTCTGCCTCAGAGGATTAATTTTCTCAGGAAAATCTATTTTCTTAAATTGGTTGCCATTTAATTAATTTTATCCTTTACTTCAACTCACGGTGTAAGATATAGATCTTAGAACCTTCGTCAGCATGACTCATTCCGAGAATTTTTAAATAAACAATCAAAATATTGTATATATACTCGATCGGAACACGTCCTTAATTATTTTAATGGAAAATTCCAAAGAGACATTTCTGTAGGCCTTTACAGCGAAACATTCTCATACTGACCCTACTGGTTCCGGAAAAAATGGCCCCTAATAGAGATCTTGGAAAGGACAAAAGTGACCCAGCTTGCCTATTAGCAATGAAGTGAAGTAGGCTCATGTTAAGCCTATTTTTTTTTTCAATTAAACCACCAAAGTGAACTTTCGAATTTGATAAAATTCATGTTTTCATTAAAAGCTCGGAATTTTTAAAAGTTTAAAAATAATATATTTTCAAACATTTCCTATATCCTCGTTATTAAAGCATAGATATATTTTTCTTAATGCAACAATTATAAATTTTAGCACTTCAAATGAGTTCATGTTTAGTTTTTATTAATCAAATAGTTGTCGCGTAATTTTGAGTCGAACCGTGTCAATTTCCCCAAAAAAGGTTAAAAAAAACTTTCCTGAAAAACTTATCCATATTTTTCCTTAATTTTTTTAAGGATTTAGAACAAAGCACTAACCCTCATGGCGTAAGAGAAATTTTCATTTAATCCTTGCCATTTTCAAAAATAACCTAAATGTTCAGTGAACTTTCTTAGGTTTAAGAAACATGGAGGGAACAACATATCCTTTTTCATCAAAGTTCCGGAAAGACTAAATAAAATACAAGAGAGTAAAACAGACATAAACATTAAAAAAATCACTTGTAAATAAAAAATTTTAACTTGTCTTTGAATTCGGCAAGCACTTCAACAAAAATGCAAGTAGTTGCCAAATTGAAGTTCGAAATGATATTTTACATTAAATCCCTTTTCACATTATCAAGTCTCTTTTGAAGTGAATTTTTTTCAGTTTCTCGTCTCGTGGGAGTGTTTCCCAATTCTTTTAAAAATTCTTACTTTCTAATGGTGTCTGTTAATTTTACTGTTCCAATAGTCAAAAAAAAAACCTTCAAACAAAAATTCTTCCTTGATCAGTTTCGAAATGGCAGAACTATGAAGTTAAGAAGCTAGTTTCACTTGAATGTTTAAGTGGCATGAATGCGAGTGGTTGCAGCTGCGCACTTACGTCGCCCACCCGCGCGGGCGAGCGCTTCTGGAGGCTGCGGGGCGGGGCGACGCGGCGGCCGTGCAGGAGCTGGTGGCCCGCGGCACCCCGCCAGACCAAGTACGCGTTCGGCGGCGCACCAGAAAGAGGGACGCGGCTCCAACATGGACTTTTGGTTTAGAACCATTTCAATCTGAGCAGATTATTTCCTTGCTAAAGACAGTGTTTTACTGTAAATGTCCGTTGACCTGTAGATTACCTTCAAGGGTAACTTTCTAAGCGGTTTTCTTCAGGTGATAAAATATCTGCTGCATTTGAGATGACAATTTTCTTATGCAATCATAATTTTTCTATTCGAATGAAGTTTTGATATCTGTACAACAGTTCTCACGCAGTAATATTGATAACGATGCATGAAACTGTAAGGTGGTTGTTATTTTGACAAGGTTTATATTTTATTTAGATTCACAACTCGTGATTTTTAAAACGTGAGGGGGGAAAGGGATACAAATTTGGAGGACCATTGTTGAAAATTAACCTGCGACATAATCAGTTGAAATTTTTAAGACTGTTCTCATAATTTTATTTTTGTATGGAGTTAACTGTTACTAATTTTAAAAATTTACACACCTCATCTTTCACATTTTAAATATGGTATATGAAGAAGGAAACAATATAATCTCTGTAAAAATAGAAGCAACCTAATTAAATGCACCTTTTGTGTTTCTATGAAAAAAATCTTTAAAAAATAATCTGAAAAATGAGTTTCTATAAAAAACGGCTATACGAACAATCTCTCTGATAATTTGCGTTTATCATCCATTTTCACAATTGAATTCTGAGGGAGAAAATCGAATAAATACGCCAAACTTTGCCAAAAATAACGACCGCATACAGCCGAATTAATTTCTTAGACGTCTTCATGTTCACTGAACGACAGATTCCCTAACGATATTAAAATATCAATAATATGAAGTCAAAATGAATATGAAAATAATCTACGACCTTTTCCGGTTTTAAAATGCAATATTAAAAATATGAATACATAATCACCTGATTAACTACAGTTCGTTTGCCGATGAAAATTGTTTCTTTGCACGTTACTAAGCACGTTTTCGAGAACACGCGAACCGGTAGCGGTAGCTCAGTGCATCAACTAATGCCACTGCAGCGCTCCTAACCGGGAGGAGAGGTTCCTCCCGGTCTCCTAGGTTCGAGTCCTGATGGCGGCAGGATTTTCGACACTAGCTTTTCAGCTAGGTCGAATTCAGCTGCTGTCTGGAGGAGAATTCTAGCGGCCGGCTGCTCTGATCGGTAGTTTTCCGTGGTTTCTCCGATCAACACCAGGCGAATGCTGGAGCAGTACCCTATGAAACGGGCCACGGACCGCGCGCGATCTGTCCTTCCCATTCCTTGTCCTACCCTCTCCCCTTACACACACACTTACACTAACATGTACTACACTACCACATATTCTGGGAGATCGGTCGGGAGCTTAGAGCTTGTCCCGGCTGGGGCGGTGCCCCGCTGGTGGGAGAGTCCTGGTTAGGGGGAAACCCCACTAGCCGACGGTAGGTCGGCGCCGGATCTCACCATCCAGCGGGGGAAGATCACCGCCATCTCACGAGAAATAAACATGCACTACACTAACGGGACTAATGACCGAAGCCGTTGACGCGCCCGGAAACACGAAAAAATCAATCAATCGTTTCGAAAAGTTGCTAAGCACGCTCTCCATGCGTGTGGAAAGTGCGGTGGGCGCTCGAGAACACGCCTGGAAGCGTAAGGCAATGCTCAGGTTGGGACGAGCCGCGGAGAGGCGGCGCTGTGGCTGGCGGCGGCGGAGGCGGAGGCGCTGCTGGCGGTGGGCGCGGGCGCCAGCCCGCTCACCCAGGCGACATCGTCCGCCTCATGGCGAAGGCGCGGCCCGACGCGGTGAGTAGTCACGTGATGTACATAAATATCTAATAAATATGTCAAATCGGATATACAATGTAATATTAAAAAACACAATAATTATAAAACGAACATTTACATAGTACGAAATTACATTCATAAAAATCTTCCTAAACAAATTTTAAAAATAATAATCATTTGGAGAGCATAAATTTATGAACGTTTTGCATCATACAACTTTCCCGTCGGTAGCAAAATTTTCATGACGCACTGAAGCTACCAACTGAAGCAGGCGCACCGGACTGTGAGAACATCCGACCGCGTCTTCATGCAGCGTACGTCGTGTTGACAGCACGCAGAATAATGTGGGAAAAAGTGCAATTTATTTAAAAATAAAAAGGGAAAAAGCAATAACATCAAAGAAAATTGAAAGAATAAAAAAATATATTGTGAAAATAGAAAAATATGTAAAATATGTAATATAGTACTAAATATGTAAAAAAATATGTAATTGACAAATTTTGATACTGTGTTAGGATTGCTCTGATTCGCCAAGATTACAATTTTTAGAAAGATAAGTAGAAAGATAAAAATTATGTAATTCCATAAAAATCCGATCTCGAGTGATCAGTGTACGCAAACATCACAGTAAGCAGAAACCTCTGAATAGTAGCCTAGCTGGTCCATAACTCGTCGCAAACGTTTTGGGAAATATCGGATGACATCTCGAAGAATTTTTAAAATCTGATACTTCAGGGCATGTCGCGGTCTCAATGATTCCTTGGTTCAAAACTTCACATTTGACTCTCTCTTTTTGATTCTGCATTATCTGCTGGTACACTTTTTGGATTTTGCATTATTTGTTGGTGAAGGTTTGTAAAACACACATGAAATAAATCGTAGAGCACGATTAACTATTCAAAATGGAAGGTAGTCTCTTAGCGACAATCATCTGTGATAAGATTTCTCACACGGCAAAAATAGGAAGTTGTTTTAAATAAACAAAATGATTGTTTACTAGTACTGGGGTAATTAATCACCAGCGGCATGTGAATCGCATGTTTCAAAAAACTGGGGACAATGGGTAGAGGTAAAACTACTATGCAATGCTGAAAAATCTTATTAAGAACATTGTTTACAAATTGAGCAGCAAAACTAAATATAAAGGACAGATAATATTTATATCAAGTTTACGAATTTGAAATAAAGATGAACGATTTCATTTTTAGTTAAAAATTAATTTTTTCCTCGAAGTCAGCGGTGGGGTATCAATTAGAAGACCATTAAACATACTGTTCAGTAAATTGAAACCTTACACGCGTTAGTCTATTCGAGCCACAGGAAGGAAGCGGTGAGTCCTTCCAGATTTATTTTTGTAATTTTACTAAAGTTATTCAAAACAATGATGTGATCGCATCACAATAAGAGTTTTCGCTTTTTGAATACTTATTTTTAATTAAAAGTTAACCCTAAATTACAAAGGCGACCTTGGTTGTGATCGCCATCGCCCCCATTGATTGCTAAAAGTTTAGAACAACACTTAAATGCTACAAGACAATGTATTCTTTAATCATTTTCGAATTAATTATTCTCAATATTAGGCAATATAGCGCCAAAAAACCTATGTAATTACAAAGGCGCTGACTACTGCACGACGCGTGTTGGCGTACACCGGAAATAGACATCCGCACAAGGTTACGACTATTTCACTGGCTAGTAACACAATAAACTTACCTAGAGTTTCAGAAACGGGAAGTGTGAGGTTAGGGGGGGGGTAGGTGTCAGACTTAGTTTCGTCGTCTGACGAACGACGCCTTTGTAATCTAGGGTTAACAAAGGTTTAAAAATAATTTCCAAAATTGTAATCTCGAATTGAAATTGCCACCTCTAACCTGTCAGTCAAAGCCCGTCATAACTTCCCTTCGATCGGTTCTTCTGGTAAGAAAGGTGCGTCAACAAAAATAACTCTATAATGACAAGACGTCTGTCTTAATTTCACAACTTAAATCCACTTCTTGAAACACAGAACTTATCACAGGTAATATCCTTCGTAAATCATGCACTTGCATAAAACCCAACTGTGGAATCGAGAAGCCTTCACGACCTCCGGAAGCGTTTTGCTTGTCTACTTCGAGTGTCCTAACATGACACCCCATTGCTAGGTAGATACTAATCGTTCGTGGGCTACAATACTGGCAGAATTAAAAAAAACAACTCAAATTTTGAGTTAAAACTCTCCCCGGAATTGCAAATTTGCCTACCTCCAGCAGTAACAGCACCATATCGTACAGTACAGTATTCCTCCAAGAAATGGTAGAAATGTGAATGCAAGAATGATGCATTTCAGTATAAGGGGAAAATTTCAAACTCGTGTATCTCAAAATGTGATGTTTCTTCCTGCCTGAGGAAGCCTGCGACACGACAGGCGAAACGTCGGCCTCTCAGGCCACGACGCGGCGTCACCGGATAGCCAAGAAGACCTGTTCAGTTGTGCCACTATTTTAGCCCACGAACGAAACGACCCATCGCGACCGTTGAAACGCTTGGTGGCTGAAGGCTCTTGTGTGGCAGTTCCGCTCGCAGTCGGCGGCGCTGAACGGGCACTGGCAGGCGGCGGGGGCGCTGCTGGAGGGGGGCGTGCCCGCGGACGCCCGCCCCCGCGGTCTGCCGCCGCCGCCTCCGACCCGCGCTGCGTGGCCGAGCTGCTGGCCGCCGGCGCAGACCTCGCCGCGCGCGACGCCGACGGGCGCACGCCGCTGCACTGGGCGGTCAGGGCCAACCAGGACGAGGCGACGCGGCTGCTGCTGCTGGTGTGCGGGGCCGACCGCTCCGCCCGGGACAAGGACGGGCGCGTCCCCGCGGACGAGGCGTGGACGGACGCCGGCCGGCAGCTGCTGCGGCCGCTGGACCGGCAGGCGCCCGCCCACGGCGACAACTGCGCCCTCAGCTAGCGGCCATACACGCACCTACGAGTTTTCTACTTCTGACAACGAGAAAGACTCCAATCTCAGTATGCCCGAGATGGGAAAAGACGACTTGACTAAGGACTGCGTTCTCCGAAGTTTCGAAGTCTGTAGAAATTTTGCGGGTGGGTTTAGATGTGACTTTTTAGACCCAACATGCTCTATGCGCTATTAGTCGCTTAGCCCGCTATTAGACACACAACGCGGTTAAAGTAGCGTATTCCAGAGGATGAAAAAGACACTTATTTGACTGCGGAGTACATTCGCTGTGTTTTAGATAATTATCTGACGTTTTCAAGAAAATGTTAGACCAAAACATGTAGGATCGCAAGGTGTGTTTTTCGTTTTTCTTAAGCCAACCAACAGCATTTGAAATTAATTATTTTTTGAATTGTCTTGGTGTTAATTTGTTTTGTTAAATCGTTAAAATACTAATTTTTATATATTGTGTAATTCATGTAATTTTGACATGTGAATTATCACATAATAGGCCGATAATGTGCAATATTCAGTAGTAATGCAAAAGTATTCATGAAAGTGCTCAAAGCAAAATAAAAAGAATGGTACAAATGTTTTAGCGGCATGAATATTGTAGTATTTAGTTGCCAATTCATTGAGATGTCCACGTAGCGTGCCAAATTCTACTTGCATATGATATTATTCTGACTTTTAAATTTTAACCGTTTGGTGATTGTAATATTCTAATTAAAATTTTAGAAATACAAGCATTCCTAATGAGTTTAAATTGGTCATTTCTATTTGTGATCGAAAACTTTATAAATATAGCCCTCAATATCCCATACACTTAGTTAAACTTAAAAAATACTTTTTTTACATAAAATACTTCTACAAACATGCTGTTGTTTGAACAATTTCTTGATCTTCCATAACTGAACTATTTTTTTATCTCAATGTTCCTTCGTCGCTCAGTTTCATGTTTCCTAAGTGTTTATATTTTTGGGATTCTAATATAGCCAATATTGTTTGTGATTACTATTCATGAAATGGTTTAGCGCAGGCGAAATCTAATAACGTGACTTGCCAAAATTTGCACGCTGAATTGCGTACTAATAAGGGTCAAATTAATTTAGGCCTATGATTCTATACATCGATTAATACTATTGCACAGTTCGATTATTGCAATTCAATTTATTTTTAAAATATATAATGTTATATTTAGATTTAATGCGATATTTAGATTAATGTCGAAGAATTGTGCACGGAAGAATAAGTTCTGTGCCGCGCGTCATTGCAGGCTTGTCAAGGGCGTGAGAAATATTAGCTGTGTTTCAGCCCTGAATTGAAGTTCTAGCCCTTACGAGTGTTTGTTCCGTGGGAGGACACTCTAGCCATAGGCAAGGCTGCACAAACCCCGCGCGAACGATGTTTTGCATCGTGAAAAGTGAGGAACTTTCATATTTCTTTCAGTAACTTCTAGTGCAAGACGGAGGCTAATTGTTTCATAGCATATAGTAATAGTGAATATTTATCAATAGAAAAGATGAGCCCAGATTTCATCCTCAACCTTTTGAAAGATCCCTTGTAAGTAAAGTCTGCAATGCCCGGATCTGCTGTCAACAAAGCCGGCTGAAACACTATAAGAAAACACATGCACTGAAATCAGTTTTTAGCTAATTGCTCTATCCCCAAATTTTGGGATCTTGATTTCTCAAATTTCAATTTTCAGAAAACTTTAGAACAAAGCCAGCTGAAATTAAATGTAAAATCACATCTACAAAAACTTACTAAAATAGAAAAAAACGCGCTTCTGACCGGGAGGTCCTAGGTTAGAGTCCTGACGGCGACAGGATTTTCGACACAAGCTTTTCAGCTAGGTCGAATTATTTCGCTGTCTGGAGGAGAATTCTAGCTGATTGCTGCTCTGATCGGTAGTTTTCCTTGGCTTCTCCGATCAACACCAGGCGAATGCCGGAGTAGTACCCTACCAAACGGGCCACGGACCGCGCGCAATCTTTCCTTCCTCTTCCTTGTCCTCTCTTCGACCTACACACGCAATTACGGGATGTGGCGGTTAGTGGTCTACATATGTACAGCAAATTGATAAAACTAAAAATGAATAGTAAATTAAATTATAAATGCAATAGCTTGTGATGCTATTATACTCTAATGTATATACTATATATAAACAAAGTGTAATATATATTCAGATTCGTGGAAATTTCAGGTGGCATGAGATGCATCAAAATCGAAGTTGACATGCTTCCTGGTTGTCTTCAGAAGTTAACTGTCGACCAGCAATAAGAATTCAAGAAAAAGCCGTTTCTAGGCTTGACAGTTGAATGTGTGTCCACAACTTGCTATGTAAGCTGCTAGGTTGTTCGTGTAGTTTTCCTAAACGAATCTAGCTTTCTGTGGTGGCTTCAGAGTTGACAATGGTAAGGAAGAATAAAGTGTAATTTGATGCAAGTTTCCCCATTATCATGTAATGCCATATCTGAAAGCAAATCTAGATTTTAATTTTAACCATGCCATCGGAATTGAAAATTCCAAGAAGAAACTAACTTGATATGACAAAAATTTTGTTTATTAAGAACGATGCATATTAATCATTCATTTTATAAGGAATGTTTACAGAAAAACATTTTTGAGACACTCAAAAGAGATTTTCAGAGCATGTATGGCTTTGTTGTCAGGACTTGACTTTCAGAGCATGTATGGTTCGATTTTTAGCACTAGAACTGAAAGCGAGATGACACTGACGTGCTCAGGTAAATCTGTGAATGTAACAAAGAAAAAAATACTTTCGCCTGACCGCATCAACTTCCACTGACCTTATTCACCAACACCTAATTCATTAAGTAATTCGTATATTTGAAGTAAAATGAAACGAAAACCAATACGGGTGTCTAAAAAATAGTGTATGACATGTCATAAGTGATTTTCCCACTCGTATCATAAAAATATTTAATTTTCAACTTTAATTTTCTTTCGTAATCTTTTCCCCAAAATGTCTTTGCCCTTTCGACGCGTTCAAGCAGTCCCACTCTTTGTACGGCTCGTCCAGTCTAGAGACATCTGGCGGAACTTGCAAGCGAAACCGGAGACGTGATGTGACTCGCTTCCACTAGGAGCGCTGTCTACATGATGTGCATCTTGTAGTGTCCTCGGTCACCGCACAACGCGCTTCTGCAGTTGAGTGGACTTCGTTGTCAGGACTTGAAAAATGCCTAGGGGGATGCACATTTTACTAAAACGCCGAAAAGTATTTTTATATTATAAATATTTTTGATAAAAATGGTTTAACTCTGTATAATTAAGTACAATTTACAGGAGATCATAATAAACTTTGCTAAGAGATAAATATAATTTTAAAGTTACTCCCAAATTCAGTCTTCATGTAGATACAACGAACTGTTTAAGAATGTATTTAAATATCACACTTTCATTATAAATAGAAAATTATGATTTAAATATATAAACCATTAACATTTGTTCACATTTATCCAGTTTCATTCATGTTTAATTAACATTAATTTTTCAGCCAAAATCGAAACTATTTTTAAAAAATATTTTCCGAGTTTCTGCACATTTAATAAAGCCATAGACACCTCTCACATAGTCAGGCTGCACAGTTTTCTTTCAATTTCTGGGCGCATCGGAAATTAGTAAAGTAGATAAAACATTTTTTTCGAACAGTGAACTTAAAGTTATGATGAATAAACTAAATATAAATAAATGTGATACAAACGTTATTGATATGTTTAAATGGTAAATTTGTTGCAATATGTGATTTTATAAAATACAAATCCTATCTCTTATTGTACACCAAGTTTGGGAAAAGACTAGCTAGCCCGAAATATGGAAATTGACTACGTTAACCGGTGAACGAAATGGCACTTATATACTAATACCTTGGAGCTCAGAATTTCTTACAAAATTACTAATACTTTTAGAGCCCCGTTCACGTTTCTCCACGTGTGAGTTGATGACGAAGCTCTAGCCTTCAAAAATTAACATTACACAACCTGAAATCTGTGTATAGCATTCTTTCCATTGCCCTTTATACCAAGATATTCTATGAAATAAATTCACGAAGTGAATAATAGAATGTTTTATATACTCATATACGACAACTGTTTCAGAACAAATTGTATGTTCTAATGCCTTTATATCTCTTAGAAAAACGAATGTCTTCACGAATTCTTCAAATCCCAACTAATACCCATGGCACAGTTATTCTCACACTCTATTTCTTTCCCGTCCTGAGATCTTGAAGACATGTTTAAGCATTTATTCCCTCAAAAAAAAACTTCGCACAAATTACAAAACGAACTGAGGTCATTATCACCAAATTAAACACGAAGTTAAATCATTCACATTCAAACACGCAACAGGAATGCTCATATTCCCGCGAATTTTTGTCAGTCATTTTTCCCTTTCGTTTTCCGTTCTCTCGACGCCGAGAATCGGCACGTCAAAGGGAGCAGGTTCTAAATACAAGGGAGAAGATTTTATTTTTTTTTTAATATTTGCTATACAATCACGGAATTATTAATAAAATATTTTAAAATTTTTCGGTTTTCACAGATGTTGAATAAATGTATAATATGTTGATCATGTTGTTATCCCTGACAGTCTGTTCTACGCCGGCGTCGGCCCGCGCGAGGTGAAGGCTGTGCTCCCGGGTGCGAGTCCCGGTCGAGGCAAAAATAGAGTTGTAGCTTCCTTTTAAAATCGTCCCAGTTTCTGTGGCTGTATGACGAATAAATGCTCAAGCAGGCGGATCTTGCTAGTGACGGTGAAGAGAATACGTCATGTTCGCCTCATGTCGCTCTTACCCCCAAGCATGGGAATTGAAGAAGGCCCAGGCAAGGGGACACCGGTAGCTGGCCGACGAAGTCGGACTTCTGACCCTATAACGCCAAATACATACAAAGGACAGTCAGAAAGCAATGCCTCCAATTTATTTCTATTTAAATCAGGCATGTCAAGGTTGCGGGCAAGGGAAGAAGCTAACTTGGGCTCGTGGGCTCTGCTCCTAGAGAAACTGGCGGGAGGTTTAAAAGTAAGGGTTGTGCAAATTGTCCCGGAATGACGGTATGCCATTGGATATCTGGATCATGACAGTCTTTGGGAGATACTTCACCGTTATTGTCACAAATTTAGCTATATTAATTCCCATTTTCTCCTTGAAGCAAAGAATTTACCCGTAAAATGAAATAATATATCAGTCAGATTTCAAATTCTCAATTGAGTAAAATTAAACATGTTGAATTGAAAGTATCTTGATTTTGATTATATAAAGTATCTTGATAATTGTGTTTACTTATGAGTGACATAATAGCATTAACTTTCTACGTTCTGCTCAGGAGGTTTAAGAGACACAGATTCTTGTCCGTTAAAAGCGTCGTCTGACCGTAAACGAGAATGCTTAACTTATGAGTTGAGATTGTTAACTTATGAGACTTGTTAATTTATTTCACATTATTGTTAAGTACAATAAATAACTGAACGTGCAATAACATAGTGCAGAAAAGGACGGTAGAGTATTGCGGAGTAGGTATGTCATTAATTATTAAATAAAAAATCTTTCAGTTATATTCAATTCACTCAGGGGTCCTGATGTTGACACCCCTTCCCATTGATGTTCTCCAGGTTCCGGAATGGCAGTGGTAATGGTGTGAGATTATTAATCGAGATTACAATCTCTCCACACGCGTGGGGCCTCGCCGTGGTATTAAGTCTTTCCACAATGTCTCCAGACGGACGCATGGAGCTGCACGGTGCTATTAATAGTCTTTTCACAATAGCCTCAGATGGATAGCACTGGACTACACAGTGCTATTAATAGTCTGTTCACTACGTTTCCAGACGGACGCAGAGGTTCACATAGCGCTATTAAGACTTTTCCAAATGTCTCCAGACGGATGCATGGAGCCGTCCGGTGCTACTAATCAAAACCTTCTTGGGCGAACTCAGGACTCACACTTTGAAATCACAATCATGCTTGTTTTGGCCAACTGTTATAAATTGCCCCCCAGCCGGGACAAGCTCTAAACTCCCGACAGGTCTCCCGGAATATGTGGAAGTGTATTGCATGTTAGTGTAAGTGTGTGTGTGTGTGTGTGTGTGTGTGTGAGTATGAGGATAGGATAAGGAAGAGGAAGGAAAGATCGCGCGCGGTTCGTGACCCGTTTGTTAGGGTACTGCTCCGGCATTCGCCTGGTGTTGATCGGAGAAACCACGGAAAACTACCAATTAGAGCAGCCGGCCGCTAGAATTCTCCTCCAGACAGCGACTGAATTCGACGTAGCTGAAAAGCTAGTGTCGAAAATCCTGTCGCCGTCGATTCAGTTAAACAAAGATTTTTCAATTAAGATAAAGAAGTGTAGTTTTCACCCTCCCGATTTCTCCTTATAGACCAAATTTAAATAGGTTTGAAGGGAGAATGTGCATCCACGGTCCTACTTAGATAAATTGAAGTGAACCTCTTTTCTCATATTAGAACCGCTTTCAACAATTTCCAACCACGTGTGAATATTCATCCTTGATTGGTTAGCGGAAAACACGAGACCCTAGAACCGCTTTCTTTATTTTGGCTCGCTTAAGGACGTTTAAATAGCATTACGTCTATATCTGACAGTCGGGGTCGAAGGCAATGTTACTTTCGTTCACTTCAGCTGCCAGAAACGTTGAGGAGCAAAGTTGATCGACATTCTAAAAGGAGGGTTCCTCGAAATGTTCAAGTCGAAGAAAGAGTTGGAAAAATAATTCTTTCTCAGAATGTATAATTTTGGCCAGACACCCCACGCGGAAAATTGTCGAGTTCTTTTCTCAAGAATCCTTTAGAAAAAGTAAAGTGAAAATTATGTAGTAGTCGTGGCACAAGAGCTGGGTGGGATATTTCTCTTGTTCTGAAACTGTTTGAAAGCTTCAATTGTTTCTAACTATAAGTCGTCAAGATACGTCCTAAAATCTATAAGAGTAAACCACAAGGTTTGATTGATTGATTTTATCGTGTTTCCGAGCGCGTCAACTGCTTTGGTCTCGTTAGTGTAGTGAATGTTTTTTCTCGGGAGATGGCAGTGATCCTCCCCTGCTGGATGGCGAGATCCGGCACCGACCTACCGTCGGCTAGTGGGGTTTCCCCCTCAACCAGGACTCTCCCACCAGCGGGGCACCGCCCCAGCCGGGACAAGCTCTAAGCTCCCGACCGGTCTCCCGGAATATGTGATAGTGTGGTGCATGTTAGTGTAAGTGTGTGTGTGTAAGAGGAGAGGATAGGACAAGGAAGAGGAAGGACAGATCGCGAGCGGTCCGTGGGCCGTTTGGTAGGGTACTGCTCCGGCATTCGCCTGGTGTTGATCGGAGAAACCACGGAAAACCACCGATCAGAGCAACCGGCCGCTAGAATTCTCCTCCAGACAGCGACTGAATTCGATGCTGCACTAGCTGAAAAGCTAGTGTCGAAAATCCTGCCGCCGTCAGGACTCGAACCTAGGACCTCCCGCTGCAGGAAAACCACAAGGCGGAAGTTGAAATTGTGGTATAATAATATAATGAAAAAACTGGAATTTTTATGTAACGGTATTTTCTTTGTAGCCAACGTCTTATTTCTACTTCATGCACAGGAGATCGTCTATTGGAATAACGTAGAAAAAATGGTGTTCGAATCTGGCATGAAGACTGAAGACTTCCAGCGAAGTGTTTCAGAAAGGAATTTGGAGGAGGACGCAATTGAAGGGGTGGGTTGCAATTTTTTCAGATGGGATGAGGAAGGCCTATAAATTGGATTTGCTCTAGGTTTTAGTTTTATTATTGCCCATCCTTGTCAAAAATTGGTCTGCATCTACGAAGCAATTTGCGCCTCGCTACTTGCTCATTAGTCGGGCTCGGATAGTTATCATTAAATAACGTAAAATATTAACGTAATTATGACATTTAAAACAGGTATATGTGCGTTAACAACACAGAAAGTATGTGATATACAAAACCTCACCAAAATTAAATTTTCATAATTTTTTTTATTTTCGTGCGTTGTATTTTTCAGTGAAAATCTAAGTAATATATAGTCTACCAAACAATGCAAATTATGACAAAACTCACCTGAATTATGGACTGGAACTATTGCTCAAGGTCTATTCATTTTTTTCCATTACAGTGTATAAAAGTCATAATTTTAAGGTTTGAAAATGGAAACGAATCTCAATATTGATTCTCAATATTGATTTGTTCTGAGAACAACAACGTTCATTTAACACAGATGTTATTGGAGAAAATTTAAAGTTTTCTATTTCTTCCTGCGACAATGTTCCTTCAATATCTGACAATTTGCTCTCTGTTTTACCGGACATGATATTGGCAATATGTTGTAATGTCCAGTAACCCGGATGTTTTTCTACTACGTAGTTTAATTTTTCAACTACAATCTTCGCAGTTTTTCCTGGAGCAGATTTAATCTCTAGCAAGAGACTTTGTATTAAATTTATATTTGTGTCAAGGTGTACGTCATTTTGTTCGAGCGCTGTGATGCTATGGAAATGCAGTTGAAGTGTGTCTTAATATAAATTAAGTCCTCCTTTATTCCATCTCTACACATAGCAACCTTCGCTTCAACAATACTTTGTGCTTCATTTT
The DNA here is from genome assembly GCA_011170035.1 of Teleogryllus occipitalis. Lineage (NCBI taxonomy): Eukaryota > Metazoa > Arthropoda > Insecta > Orthoptera > Gryllidae > Teleogryllus > Teleogryllus occipitalis. Next base: position 143,435 of record BLKR01000731.1, read on the forward strand.
CATTAAGTTCTTTCAATTATTCTCAATAACGTCAAAATGTTGATAACAATATAGGGCAGCCTCTAACTAGGTTCCCCATCTCGTAATGATCGGTTCAGGAGGAAGTAAAACTTCCAGAACCAATTGTTTAATCAAATTTATTCCACTTGGAGATTTAAGGAAAACCTTTTTAACGCTTGTTATTAAAGAATTAACAGTAGGAAAATGTAAGCACACAGTTTCACTCAATTAAATAAATTACAATAAATTAATTGTAAACTTGTCTCTGCGCGCGTCTCACATTTCTCGTATTTTCATTTTGATTTTGCAAGAAAACCTGATGTGATAGAGAAAAACTGACTTCAACTCCGGTATCATGTCAGAAAAGTAAAAGATCACTATTTAAACATTATGCAATGAGCAAAAAGTTTAAATTCGAAGGTCAGTGTAATTATAAATAGATTTAAGTAAAATAATGGACACGTGAGAAAATTCCGTGGGAGAATGAAAATAATTTAATAAAATGTTTCCACCAAATGTGTACCACTACTACTACTATCACCACCACTACTACTACCACCACTACTACTACCACCACTACTACTACCACCACTACTACTACCACCACTACTACTACTACCACCACTACTACTACTACCACCACTACTACTACCACCACTACTACTACCACCACTACTACTACCACCACTACTACTACCACCACTACTACTACCACCACTACTACTACCACCACTACTACTACCACCACTACTACTACCACCACTACTACTACCACCACTACTACTACCACCACTACTACTACCACCACTACTACTACCACCACTACTACTACCACCACTACTACTACTACCACCACTACTACTACTACCACCACTACTACTTCTACCACCACTACTACTTCTACTACCACTACTACTTCTACTACCACCACTACTACTACCACCACTACTACTACCACCACTACTACTTCTACTACCCCCACTACTACTTCTACTACTACTACTACCAACTTTGAATCATTTGTAAAAACATACGGTACTTTTTCACGAAAAAGGATTCTTGGTCCTTTAACCCCTCTAGTGATCCCTAAACCCCCTTTGTCTGATCAGTCCAGTGACTTTTGTTCCCCACCATCAAAACAGCTTAGAAATGACCACTTCGTATACCTTTTAACGAGCGTAATCAAGAAGCTGAAGACAATTTCTGCTGAAGTCCTGCAGCACTATTAGGAAGAACGGAAGCAACTTCATTGGCGAAAAGAGTTAGAGGAATGGTGGAGAGGAATTGTTTTAAAGGACCTAACATTGACGCATAAAAATCAAATAAAGTTGAGAAAAATAAATAAATTCGCTTTATTAAGCATATCGTTATTTTCCTACATCTAATTTTGTTAAAGTGTTGATTTCGCTTTGCAGTAATCTTCAGTTTTGCAGTCGTCCAACGATTGTAGTTCGATCTTCAGTCGGGGTAGCAGTCCTTCTTATTTTTCTCCGGGAAGTGCTCTCTGATGCAGAAGTGAACATATTCGGCCACTTCGCAATAATCAGTGTAAATGAGCTCTGCATCTGGAGGTAACATCGCTGCAGCAACGAGAAATCAAGACTTAGAAATCTTCCAGCATCTGAAGATAAACCACACTAAACTGAGTTATAAAACATGATCATGCGTTTTTTGTGATTTGATTGACACAGTGTCTTAGTGGTAGGTAAGTCAAGACAGACTCTACCCATTGAAAAAGAATATAATGTAATAAACCAGAAAAGGTAAATTTTTAAGGTTAGAAGAGACAAGGTGTGTATTTTCAAGTTCCTGTCAGTGAGTTGTACAATTCTATTTAGAAAATATCAACAAACCTAACCATTCATTAGTTGACGCTTTACTACACATGTACCAGTTGATTGATTGATGATTCCGGGCGTGACAACTGCTACAGTAATTTAGTCACGTAGGTGTAGTGCATGTTTTTTTCCTTCCGGAGGTGGTGGTAACTTACCCCTCAGTTAACGGGTTTTTCCCCATCCAGTAGGGCAGCACCGCATCCGGGAAAAGTTCTAAGCTCCCTACCTATAGTGTAGTGCATGTAAGTGTAAGTGTATGTAAGAGGTGAGGATACGACAAGGGAGACGAAGGGAAGATAGCGCGTGGTCCATTTGTTAGGGTACTACTTCGGCATTCGCCTGGTATCGATCGAAGAAACAACAGAAAACTACCGATCTGAGCAGCCGGCCGCTAGAATTCTTCTCCAGAAGCGATTGACCTAGGTATCCAGCTAATGTCGAAAATCCTGCCACCGTCGGAACACGAACCTAGAACCTCCCGGTCAGAGGCAATGCAGTGACGTCATCTCTCCCATCTCCCCTGGTCTTTTCCGATTTGGCGACGTGGCTCCTGCCTTCACCATTTACATAATGCAACTTTGAGACTGAAAAAGTCGTGCCTTTGCGTAATCTGTTCATCTGATTTTGTCACACAACGCCACGTTCTAGACTCATGAAATTGCGGTGATGATATTTTTAGAATATTAAAGAAGTATGGAAATAAATACAAAAATTATCACAAATAACTTATTAGTTTTCATTAAAATACTTTTATAATAGCTCACAGCTGGTTCGTCTATTTATATACCTACATTTTTCCATGCAATATTTAATATCCAATTTTATATCCTTGTCTTGAGTGTTTGGAGCGTAAAATTCCTTAAGCAAAGGAAAAAGCTTAGATATGGTAACATTTTGAATCCAATTCTCTTCTTTCTGCATTCCTAATTTCTCGTAAATACAGTACTGCAAACACTGAAACAATGATTCTTGAGAAAACATACGTAAGATCGTTGTAGAAAATAAAAACTGAATTAAATGGCAGTTCACCGAAATATCATATTAACTTTTTATAAATTTTCACTATCTTCTTACTTACATCTTGCTCTTCAGTCACCAGCAGGCAATATCTGGCAATTTTATCAACATTATCTGTAAACACGATGAATTATATTAAACATCATTAAAATTCATTGTGAATATTTATCAAATACAAATTTGCAAAGAATTAAGAACCTTCGGAATAATACTCAGAATCTTTGCAGAGTTTGGCACCTTCTACCATGAGGTCGCGGTAAGTACCTACTTCCTTTGCAGCTGCACCCTACAACATGAAAATGATTTGCATTAATTAAATATATATTTTTATTGTTGAGACGCAACTGATAAACAGCTATTGTTTTTACGGAATTGTTGTGTAGAGGATTGAGAGGGTATTAATATTCGACACTAAAGCTTGCAGCTATCAATACTTTTTCAGAATCCTTATAAATTTGAACGACATCATATTAACTATAATCCTAATCATATCACATTCATAATTACCATATTAGAAGTAATATGAAAGTCGTTAGTATATGTTGATAAATTCAAGATGACCTATATACATTGGCACTTTTGTATTTTCTGGAAACTTCGTTCTTCCTCTCCTCGGATTATATCACATGAAATAGCAACGATCGTGTGTCCCTATATTCCCTTCACTGGTTAGCAAAGTTATTGAGACTGGAGATGTCGCGTGATAATGTGTTTCCTAATAGTGTTTTAGTTTTCATTGTCAAAATTTTAGAAAAGTATTTGCGACATTGCAGTAATGACAAGAATGATTTGGTATTTGTTTCGGTTACTGAATAAATTATAACTAGGAACACAAAAAAAAGCATTTAACCCCAGTGTCGAGAAAATTGGAACAAAGATTTTCCATGGCTGTGTGGTAGAACACATTCACAGTAGTTCTTGATAAAAAGTCGTTTATGCATTTATGGAAATGAGAATTTTCACAGAAAATGAATATTCGTCGAAATTGAAAAAAGCCCATCAGAAGTGTCAATCGTTATTTCATTAATAGTTCCAACCACTTGTACTCACAAATACAAAAAAGCGTAAAAACGGCGATAATGTAAATTATAACGCCATGAGACATTAAAAATCCATTTGAGTATTTAAAATAATAATGCATCAAAATTGGGTTTAAATCATTTAATTAAGTTAAATTTTATTTGAAGACTATATCTCTATCATTAACAATATAGTTGTTTGAGGGGTCCAAAATATTTCAAATTACTGCAATTTTGAAATTTCAGAATTAACAATGAAAATCGGAACTATGCCATCTGTTTTAATCAACTGTTACAAGAAATTGAGAAAAAAACATTGGATTAATTTTTTTAAACAATCTTCTAGTTGTCAGAAGGCAATCATATTTTGTACCCCAAAAAGGGCCATCAACAAAGAACCCAAATCACTCAGATACCACGCCATTTGAGTCTTTCAACCTACGTTGCATCCACCCTGATACTTAGTCTAAACAACGCGCACCCTTCTCTTGAGTCCCGGCTATGTTTGTGAACATAACTTTCACATCCTTACACCGGACTAGTGTAAATTTGGGCCACTATCGAGCGTTCTTCTTCCGTTGCTGGCAGGATATCTTGCTTTTTTATATGCGAAAGTCTACAAGAAATTAACCGTTTAATCTGGTATGTTCTCCTATTCCTAACCATTTGAGATATTTCCCAGACCTGCGCGTTCTAGTAACCGTTTAACTTCGTAAAACCAATAGCACTGTTTGCGTTTATGAATTTGCACTGTAAAACACCTATGTTTAATCATGTCAAGCTGTTCACCTGTTAATTTAATCCAAGAGTTAATTTTTTTTTGTTAAAAAATCTCCCCAAATTCTTCCACTATGATCTCTCTTATGACGCCGACATTTGCTGCGAATCTAGAGATTTCAAGAATTAATTTGTAATTTAGTTTCCATGCTTTCCAAGCGATGTCTTATCCATTCCCCAGATTTCCGTCCCTCAATTATTAGCTGGGAGAACTACGCTTTAAACAGTTTGTCACAAACCTCTGAAGGCAAATCCTTCACTGCGCAAACGATTTCTTTGAGCCCAATATTCATCCTTTACTTTGTGCCGCCACTTTGTGACTATTCCCTCCCCTATTTTTTCATTCATGGAAACATTTGCACCAAGATACGTAAAAGTTTTAACACGGTCGAGATTGTCTTATACGTAATACCATTTCTCTTTGTAACCCCAAATAAATTCATTCTTGAAGATAGCAGTGTTTGTTTTCTGAATATTTACTTGTAGTCGCCATGTCCGACTACATTTTTCGACAATGTTTAAACTCCTTTATAAGCTCTCGATAGTTTCCGAACATAGAACTAACTCATCTGCGTATATTAATCCGGGAATTTTCAGACCATCTATTTCCAGTGCAAATGTGTCCGCTTCCTGCACCCATGTCTTTAAATCGCTTATAATCAAAATGAACAGTTGCGATGAAAGTGGGCAATCCTGTCTTACTCCTACTGTCGATTCATCTTAGATTTGCAAAATTCATGCTCTGCTGATGTGATGATGATGTCACCAAAAATATCTTAAGGTCATCGATATCAGAGCGCTGGAAAGAATGATGGAGCCATTTTTTATTCATCTTAGGTCACTGAAAATCACGCCATGATGTGTATGATATGCCATTTTAAAAAGTATCTTGTCAATAAACCCGGGTTCCTGGAGAGGATAATGGTGACATCCAACAAACGGGTCACAGGTCAACAACAGCGGTTCCTTCTGAGGAGGAGGATTGTGCCATGTCTAAAATACCTCAAGCCGATATGAGGATGGCATTTTTAATCAAATCTTAGGCCACCAAATTTCGCGTGCTGGTGTTGATTGATTGATTGATTTTTTTCATGTTTCCGGGCGCGTCAACTGCTTTGGTCATTAGTCCCGTTAGTGTAGTGCATGTTTTTCTCGGGAGATGGCGGTGATCTTCCCCCACTGGATGGCGAGATCCGGCGCCGACCTACCGTCGGCTAGTGAGGTTTCCCCCTAACCAGGACTCTCCCACCAGCGGGGCATCGCCCCAGCCGGGACAAGCTCTAAGCTCCCAACCGGTCTCCCGGAATATGTGGTAGTGTAGTGCATGTTAGTGTAAGTGTTTGTGTGTAAGGGGAGAGGATAGGGCAAGGAAGAGGATGGACAAATCGCGCGCGGTCCGTGGCCCGTTTGGTAGGGTACTGCTCCCGCATTCGCCTGGTGTTGATCGGAGAAACCACGGAAAACTATGAGATCAGAGCAGCCGGCCGCTAGAATTCTCCTCCAGATAGTGACTGAATTCGACCCAGCTGAAAAGCTAGTGTCGAAAATCCTGTCACAGTCAAGACACGAACCTCGGACCTCCCGGTCAGAGGCGCGCGTGCTGGTGTTGCTGATGAAAGTATTTTAAAAGAAGGTATCACCAATCATCAGAGTTTTCGCGTCCTACTGAAAAAGCAGATGTCATTTTTAAAATAGTACCTCGAACCCTCAAAATTTGAATTTAGTGAGGATGATGGTACAAATTTAAAAAACTGTCACCAAAATGCGGGATCTTGCGAGAATTGATCTAGGCTTAAATATACCGTACACCAAAATTTGGCGTATGATGAGGAGGACAGTGTATCTTTCAAAATACTTTGGATCACCAAAATCCAAGTCCTGATGACAAAGACGGTACTATTTTTAAAATATCTCAAGTGATGAAAATTCGATCAAAGGTACAGTGGCTGATGATAATGATGTTGAATGGCAATATGCATGGAAAACCTTTTCCCTGCGATAGATCTGGCAGCATAGTCGTAACCTCTGCAACGTCGATGGTCAAGAGGACTCAGAATTCGAGTCCAGACAGTGGCGTATTATTGATATTTGCCGCACAGCTACGTCAAAATATTTTCAATACAACGAGAAACCACAGAGAAGCACCTTCACCTTCAGCAGTACGGACCGCGCGCGATCTTTTGTCTCTCATCGTAGGCCCCTTCTCTCCCCTTCCACACACACACACACGTACACGCTTACATATATGTGTAAGGCTGAGGGAGATACCTGCAGAGCGAAACACCGCAATCCGCCGTATTATACGGCGTCATATATCACACCCAGCGGGGTAAAAACGCCTTCACCTCCTTGGATACAACTTGCACTGTACTTACGGAACTAATGACCATAGAATTTGTCGCTCCCGGAAGCCCTAAATATTTCAACCGTCAACTAGTGGCTTGCGGAGAGCGCGGCGAGGACTGCGGTGGCGGCGGCGACGTCCGCATTTCGACGTGTTAGTCGGCGTCATATCTCACTTCATCGGGGAATAAACGCGTTCACCTCCCGGGATACAACTTTCACTGTACTTACGGAACTACTGACCATAGAATTTGTCGCTTCTGGAAGCCCTAAACAATCCAATAAGGAACTAGTAGCTTACGGAAAGCGTGACGATGGCTGCGGTGGCTGCGGCATTTCGACGTGTTAGTCGGCGTCGTATCTCACTTCATCGAGGAATAAACGTGTTCACCTCCTGGGTTACAACTTGTACTGTACTTACAGAACTACTGACCATCGAATTTGTCGTTCTTGGAAGCCCTAAATAATCCAATAGGAACTAGTGGCTTACGGAGAGCGCGGCGAGCACTGCTGCGGCGGTGGCGACGGCGGCGGCGGCGCCCATAGCGCTGGGCTGGCCTTCGAGGCTGCGTGGCGGGCGCTGCGTCGCGGTGAACCTGCGGCAGTCGATAGAAAGCAGCTCCCATGTGTTTACTTTGCGTTGCCAGGTGACCCCTATTGCCCATGCCTCCCCCTAGCCCTCGCACACAACACGTGCCACTTATCAATATGGCACGCCATTAGGCGCGATTGATTTTTCAATGAGACTGTGCGCACAAAGAGATCTTTTGAACTTAATGTTTAAGTGTGGCCACCTTCGGGAAATAAGGATTTTCGATTTTATTTGACTTGTGTCCTTATAATCGTCGTGTCACTAGTGTTCATAAGTCGCTTACAGTCTAGTGCAATTAATCAAAAAAGCGTATTTTGTCCGGAACGTTGCCAGTGCTCGACAATACGTATTTATCGATATCACAAACGACACTTCAAACATATACTAATAATAGGTGGTGTAGTCATCACAAACGTAATTTTGTACAAATCAGTTACTTGTAAGCTACAAGAAAGGTTTCCAAATCACTGATTTTTTCAGCAAAATTTTACCTCTTCAAACAGCCATGTAGTTCCTTCATGTTAATAATGTTCGTGTTCACAATGGTGAGAACACTGCCACGACACTAGTCTAATAGAAAAGGAACGGCTATTTGCAAAAGGAAACCCTCAAAACTCACATTGAACAGAGTGTCTCTTGATGGAGTATATAACTTCAGTCTCCCTCATCTCAAAATGGCTTTACAATATGTCTTCAAAGTTTTGGCTATGGTAAATCGTGTGACGTAGTATATAAACCTTAAGGGACGACATGTTAGGAATTGTAATACGTTACATGAACGAAATTAACGATTAAATACACAAAAAATATTAAAAGTACCTAGTAAGAACATTGTACTTTCTCGTATGAGTAGTGTAAAGATAGTGTTGTAATGCTGCAGGCAAACGTGCCAATGTTTTGATAGAAAAACACATTTGGGAATTTCTAATAATGAAAAAGTGTTGATTTTTCTAAGTCGTCTTTCTATTCGTCTGGGGCTTAGACATACTTGCGCCTAAACATTACACAGAATTTTCTGAGAAATTGATATTCTCCCTTTGATCTGGCCATTGTCAGAACCCAGCAAATTTTAAACGAATGTTTTAACTTTTCGGGGTACTTTTCAAGAAGCCACTACATCTTGAAAATGTTATCAAAAAGACTCCAAATAGTATGGTCGAATGGGGAAGAGTACACTTACAGAAATGGCGCTGATCTGATTTTTCAGTTTTCAGTACTTTTTCACACAAGCCTTTCAGCAAATTTACAAAGCATGCAGTAATTTATTGACAGACGATAATTGCAGGTCCCCAGCAAATGATACCTGAATCGCCAATTTCAAATCTTTGGTTTCTAGTTTCTCCGATCAACGCCAGGTGACTGCCGGAGCAGTACTTTTAACAAAGTCGCCCTGGATCATTCCTTACTCATATTTGCTCTCTCCTCTCCCCTTAGACACACATAACAACTGATGTTTTGAGACTAGAGATCCTCCCGGCTGGGGAACTTCCTCACAGTCGGATATTTCTCGAGGGGCAAACCTGACTGCCGTCATGTAGGTGGGCACCGGGTTCCACGCTCCAACAGAAAAGGAACATGGCCACCTCTCGGGGTATAACCTGCACTACACCCACGAGACGAATGACTATGGCAGATTGATTGATTGATTGATTTTTCGTGTTTCCGGGCGCGTCAACTGCTATGGTCATTAGTCCCGTTAGTGTACTGCATTTTTTTCTCGGGAGATGGCGGTGATCTTCCCCAGCCGAATGGCGAGATCCGGCGCCGACCTACCGTCGGCTAGTGGGGTTTCCCCCTAACCAGGACTCTCCCACCAGCGGCATCGCCCCAGCCGGGACAAGCTCTAAGCTCCCGACCGGTCTCCCGGAATATGTGGTAGTGTAGTGCATGTTAGTGTAATTGTGGGTGTAAGGGGAGAGGATAGGACAAGGAATGGGAAGGACAGATCGCGCGCGGTCCGTGGCCCGTTTGGTAGGGTACTGCTCCGGCATTCGCCTAGTGTTGATCGGAGAAACCACGGAAAACTACCGATCAGAGCAGCCGGCCGCTAGAATTCTCCTCCAGATAGCGGCTGAATTCGACCTAGCTGGAAAGCTAGTGTCGAAAATCCTGCCGCCCTGGGGAGTGGGAACCTAGGACCTCCCGGTCAGAGGCGCTGCAGTGACATCAGTTGATGCACTGAGCTACGGCTCCCGGTGACTATGGCAGTATACGCGCTCGAAAACAAATTAATAAATCAATGTACGCCCATGGAATTCACATGTGCTTGAAATATTAATTTTTGCTTTGTTTACTGAAGTACTGACACGGCATTGAATTTGAAATATTACGTGCTATTTTTTTATCATGCATTAAAATAGTTCATTTTTAGTAAATTAACACTTGGTGCCGACCTGGATGGCCGAGGTGGCTAAGAGCCAGTACCGACTCAGCGCTTTGGTCCGAAGGGTCGCGGGTTCGAGTCCCGCCTTGGGCTTGGTTGTTAGTCCCTTGATTTTGTATGTGTTGTCGCGGAGGGCCTCGCGTTCTGCTGACCCCAGATCAGAGGAGCCCGCAAGTGTGTTGGTCTAGTGTATGGTCGAATATACGTCTCATTGGGACGTAAAGGGTAACCGGCTGTTGGCTGGATAAAGCCCTAGAAAAACAAAATACTCGGTAGGTAGGGTTCGGAGTTTTAGATGCTAAAACCCCCCAAAAAATATTTATTTGTATGTGTCAAAAAATTGAAAAATATGTGTTAAAACGACGAAAATATTTATTTATTACTTATATTAAACCCAGTAACCAAGATCGAAGAAAGTCTCGAAGTAAAACGTGACGTCATCGTCTTCAACATTCGGCACTTTTCGTCGGTGTATCTGAAGAAGTTTGGGAGTAGTTTGTGTTTAACGTGTATATTATCGCTCGGAGTTGTCATTGTCTGTATCAACAGTAGTGTTAGGCCTTCACAGGTCGTGAACAAATCTCACTGCACTCAATCGGAGAAGTTCCACAGTAACTTACGATGTGTGACCAACCACTGCATTCCAAATTGGCACGTTTTTATCCAAAACTCGAAAGTATTAAACTTGAAAATGCTCAAAATATTCATTTATTCATATGAAATTTAGCGAAATATGTAATAATTATGGGGTGGATTTTAATGATTTTTTTCACATTAGAACAATGCCTTTTAGAATTGATATTATTTTTATATTGTGACGTTAGGAAATTACCCATTTTTATGACTTCTTTGCATTTTTCGTCGGTTTCGTCTAATAAGTCATTTATTACCTCTTCCCATCATTTTAAAAGAATTTTTGTTGATATCACCGATTTTAATATTCAATTGGTACTTACTTCAAATAATATTAATTATATGTAACCAATGTTCACCACAGAATCCCTGATTAGCCTATTTCTTCGCTGCTTTATTGTAATGTTAGCCGTTGTGAGTATGTAATGTAAGTTCCAGAGACGCCTATCAGCGCCTTTGCGAGTTCGGCCAATTTCGTGATAAATAAAGAATGAGATTTCCTTGTAAACAGTCCAGACCAAACGTTTGCAAACCGAGTTCACTAGAACGAAAGGAAGAAGACTCCATTACATCAGTGATATATCCAACAGCTAGAGTTGCTCATCTGAACTGGTTTTGATAACAATATTACGTCATTTTTCTTCGTTTTAGGACATTTTAAAAACATTTCAAGAACATTTTATTTATCATTCTTGGCAATGTTTTAGATCATCAAAATCCACCCCTGATAATAATACTTGTTTGGAAAAAATATTTATTTTTATGCAACATAAGCAAAATATTTATTTTTAGGTGATATGAAATTTGGTATATGGGAACTATGGGGCGCTACTTGAATTTCCACTAAACTTTCAAGATTAAAAGGGAAAAATGTATTTACCTAAAAGCCCGAGATCTAATAATTAGTATTTTCTAAAAAAATATGTTTTATTCTCCTATCACGTCACAATGTTTTATCTAAGAAGAATTATAATTACCAAGTAATTTTAATTGAGAAATTCCATTCTGTAGTTACCACTGCCTGCAAACTTAAGTAGCTATACGGAAAATGTCGCAGCGTTTTTGTATTGTCACTTTACATGTCACATACTTGTTTACATGTGACACGCTTCTAAATTCAAATTGCTCACGAACATTAAGTATAATTATTACATGCCTTGGGAATTCCCACCTCGCGTAAACACTTTGAGACAATAGACTTGTCAGAAATAATTTTACTTCATTTCTGTTAACAACTTCTCTCTCACCGTATGCTAGATTTTCGAACGTCTGCCCTGGTAGCATGAATGAGCTAACTGCGAATTCCGTACATTGTAGATTGGCGGAACTTCCATCATCCAACTTTTTATTAATGGCTCCATTTTAAGGTTATAGTTATAACCATAATCAATATTTATCTGTATTGTTAATTTACAATACGCCAAGTATTTAAAGAAAACTTTGCAGCCACCACGTGAGAGGTGCCCATGGTTTCATTAGAGACACAGGAACTCGGGAAAAATCAAACTCTTGGTGATACAGACAGGCGCACACCGTTTTTGATATTCTCTCTGTAAATCGAAATCAACACGGATCGATGTTCAACAAAATGCATTGACCTTCACAAAAAACCACAATTAAACATAATTTTAAAAAACTACACCAACACTCAGTTTTTTGATCTTACCTTTTTTTCAACAATTTTACAAAACCAGTTAAAACCCTACAAGGTTGACGCGACACCGGCATATAAGAAAACTAGAGGTGCTACAGAATGGAACAGACTTTCTCGTAATAAAGTTTTCTAATTTCCTAGGTGTGGTCTGGCTTTGGTCTTGCTCCATTCTCTGGCCAGCAGCTATCTATCGTCACCCAAAGTACATTTTTTGACACTTTATCAACCTTTTGCTTTCCTAATAGTATAACTGAAATATTACTTCAAGAATATTAAAGAGGAATAAAACTTCATCCTAAATACAAATTTTCATTGAAAAATTTCAAGCCGTTTTTAAGAAAATGGCGATTAAGCATTACTGTAAAAGCGAAATTTGAAGCCATTTTTCACAGGAATCTATTGAGTTTTCGAAAAACTTCATTGGCAGTCATTTAAAGCACATTCTCTCAAAAATGTAATAATGTATTCAAATCGAGATAAATGTGTATATTAACGGCATGAGAGATAATTCAATCAAAAAATTATATTTGTGTAATTTTTGAAAAAACAAATGAATGCAGCAAAATGAACTTTACGGCACATTAAACAGTGCAATTAGCACTATCAATTGGAAAAAATTGAATAAAAAACTCGGAGCCTTTTTGAGAAAATAGCATTCGAGCGTTTCTGAAAAGACGGAATTTTGAGCTCATTTTAACAATAAAACTGTTGACTTTTCGAGAAACTTTGTTTGACATTATTTAAAGCACATGTACTTATAAATATAATAATGTGAAGAAATCTACTATAAATATTACGGACGTGAGCGACAAGTCAAAAATATTACATTTGTGTAATTTTTGAAAAAAAAAAAAAGAAAAGAAAAGAGCTATATGACGTTTATGGCACAGATAGAGTGCATTTGGCCTTCCCCTTACCAAAATTTTAAAGAAAAAGCTTGCTCTGAACATTGAAAAACTATGAATATTCGAAAATTGCAAGTTTGATTCTTTTTCGGCGTCATCTTACAACTACAAAATTGAAGACAGATTTTTCTTTCAAATAAAATTTTTTGTTCGTAAATAGTTCTTTCATTATGATCATGTAAATTTTTTGAAAATTTTAGTAGTTTTTGTGCAATTGTGGGTGCAATATTTGAAATTTTAAAAAAATGAGAAAAACAAGATTTTCTTAAAAAACAGCTCCAAATTTTTTCTTTAAATTTTTGGTTGAGGTCTTTCTCGTCCGTATTTCACGCGAAATTACGGGAAAAGTACTCAAATTTTCGATAAATTGTTCATAACCTTATTTCAAAATCTATATTGAAGGAGCAGATTACATTAAAGGAAAAAATCTCTATCTTTAATATTTTAGTTGTAGGAAGACTCCGAAAAAAATTGAATTTCTGCAATTTTCGAAAAATTAGGGTTTTTAACGAACATGAGACATTATCTTAAACGTCCTTCGCACGATCTGACAACAAAATTTAATAAAAAACGATGGTGCAATTTTTTTGAAAATTTGGATACGCAGTATTACATAACTTTCTCTCTAGTCCGTAGTGAGAGGGTAAAAATTCGAGATGGTTTTGAAAACAAAAAATTAAATTGGCTTTACTTTAAGCAAAAATTACACGAAAAATATCCTTTTTTTTTCAAACACTCGTGACATAATAGTACATTATGAAACGATGATGTAATGATGGGTATTAATACACGAGTGTGATATTACGATACGAGTGAGGAACGAGCGAGTATCGTAAACTTCACACGAGGGTATTAATACCCATTACATCGAGTTTCATAAGGTAATTTTTCTACGACTTTCGTAAATTAAACTTTTACTTTGAATCGTTTCATGGCAGTTGATATGTAGGATTCAGCCAAGACCACCTAACCCTACCCTCGCATGCTGCCGCATGTGACTGTAATTATTAGTCCGCCTGCGAGAAAGTACTGCGCTAGTCAAATTGGATCGAAGGCTATATTACGATCCAATTTACTGTAAATGATATTGCATGAAAAAAGTACAAGTTGCAGCCAACAAATGACATCATTACACAATGGGAGAGAAAAAATATCAAAAATTGTAAATTGCCTTTATTTTAAGCACAAATTACGAAAAATCTACTCTCTTTTTCAAAAAATTGAACATGATCTTATTTGAAGCTTTTTGGAATAGATTAAAATAAGAAACAGAGGTTCCCTACAAATTTTTTCAGTTTTCTTCATGTAGGTTTGTCACATTTCAAATATCTGGTGCCTTGGCACATAGTGATCCATTGAATAATTGTTTTTTTTTCTTCTAAATTTAGCATGTGGATTTATTTACGTTTTCATTACCACGGGCCCAGTAATAAGAGTTTTTCTGCCGAAAATTCACCGTTTTCTCGTGCAGCATCACATAACTTCCTTTCTACACCGTAGCGAGAAAGTGAAAAACTCTGTAGTTCATTTACCGACGTAAACAAGTTTTCTAGAACCCTAGAGCGAAAATTTCTAATTTTGATATTTGCTATTCTCGCTTTATCTTTAATTTTATTTAACTTTTTGTATCTTTATATTTTAGCTTTAAACTATGCATAGAAAAGGGAGTAGGGAAGAGAATCTGGAGATGAAGAAAACGGTCCCCCACACGTCACAGTCAGTACACAGCTTCTTTCTTTTTTATTATGAAAATAAAACGAATCAAATACAACTTCTTCGCGAAAAAATCTCTTATGCAAATTTTTGCTTGGAAAAAAATTGATTATGAATATTGAACACAAGTTTGACGCAACGGTGTTTACTATAACGTTGATTTCATCACGAACTGAAAATTGAACGTTTAACAAACAATGAAAATTGTATGACTTTCACATCTACAAACCACGCCGATTTATAGCGAGTGTAAACTGCACTGTCAAGCTACTATGGTGAATACCGATAAAATACTACACATTTCTGAATAGAATTCGTTGGTATTGCTTGTATAAACATTTGTGCATAAAAAACCCTACTTGAAAAAAAAATACTCTCATAGTTTGTGGTACTTTGGTACAATGAGTTGTTACACTGTTATTGAAATGTAACACTGCGCAAGTGATGGATAGGATTGACTACATCAGAAGTATTGTTTTCGTGCAAGTGTGTGCACTGCTTAAAAATGAAGGCCCCATTTGTAGGCCCCATTTGTAAGGCCCCTTTTCTATGAAAATAAAACTGGGCATTTTCCTTTGTGCCCTCATGGGACAATTTTTGCCTTTCACTAACTCAGAATTCACTTCCCTAAATGTTTCGGATGATAGCGGTTCTCTCTGAACCTACTTTAATATCATAGTATAATAATGAAACGTTGGCAGCAAACACTACTACACATTCACCTGCACGCAGAAGCAGTTTCATCGTCTCTTTTTTAATTTCTTCAAATCTGTTTAATTGTCACTTTACAATTTATGTCTTTACGGGGTCAGGTATACAATGTACTCTTCAAATCAAGTCATGCTCAATTGCTCACAGAAAATCTCTTCAAGGTGTGATGAATATTCTCCGTTTTCATAGTTTGAATCTCGCGCACTTACTAGAGGGAGAGCGCACGGAGTAGTACTTCCTTTCGCCACCAGTCGCGCTACTTGGTCTCGAAGCTCCGTTCAAGAGTGGGGAGTCCATTTTGTGCGTCTTCTCCAGTCACCTGTTCAGACCTCTCTTATTAGTACTCTGCGACGCTTGCAGATGGCGCAGAGCGCGTCCTGAAACTGCTGGTTGCCAAATATCGCGGAGTGCTATGTAATCCGGGAAAGTGAGGATGCGGAAGTGCGAAGAAGGGAGAATGGCAAATACGCTAAACTTCGTGTCATCTGTTCATACGTGCGAGTAAATATGTAGTGGTGTTATAAACAAAATGATATGTTTGTGAACTCTATTCTGAAGAATATGTCGCAGCATGCAGCACTCCACAGGTACGTCTCAAAGAAAGATTGAGGTTATAGTATGGAGTTTGTTCGTTGACTGAGGACTAGCTTTATAAAATAGTTCTTATTAAGCATTCGTTTTTCAAAAAAACTTCATTTTCGTTGTAAGACCATTGTCGCAGTTTATATTCATATGCGTCAGCAACAAGCTCCACACTTTTAGCGCGTTGCACGACCCGTGTTTCTGTTGTTTTCCTGTCGAGCTCCTTTTGCAGCTGTCACGATGAGTCGACTATTCATTGCCGTTTCTCCACTGGACTTCGAACTCCACGATATTTTTTATCTCTTCATGCACTGATTTTCCTGGATTTTCCGCGTAAACTGAATGCCATATTATGATCGACATTTACGAATACCTTTGAAAGCTTCAAATCGGCCTTTTCCTGCGAAAGAGGCGGTTCCGCAGCTGTTAAATGTTTACGAAAAAGATGATTACGGGGAAACAGTATGAATATGTATTCGATGATTGAGTGAATGTCGTGAAAATTTACATCGCAAGTACCGTATGTAATTTTGCGTGACGATTGCTTTTTCATAATGTTAAAAATTACACGCTCCCTGTGGGATATAGGGGGTTGTTTCGCTTCTTGAAAAGCGCGCTTTCTTTGAAGGGGCATTTCCCCTCGGACAAAAGAGAGCGACGGACTGAAAAAGTTTCTGAAGAGAGAATTCTCTCGGTTCATCACACGGTTTAAAAGTGAATAAGGATATTGATTATTTGAAATGTCAACTAAATGTCATTTTTATTTATTTCTTATACAAGCAAACGACGTATTAAAGGCGACTCAGAACCATTTCGAAAAGTCAAAAAGATTTTAAAAAACAACTTTGAATAAACATTAATAAAACAAAGGTTCTAGGAAAAATTTTGTAAAATGTGTAGTGAAAATTGGAGAATAATTTGATTTAGGTGATTAATAGTTGTATTATTGTGGTTATTATTTGTAATGTCAGCGGTGATATATAATCTGCATTTTCGTTCACTGTTTCCTTAAGAAAATGTCATGAAGCATGAGTGCAAATTTTCACACGATTTTACAAAACTAATTTTTGTTATTCTCGAATGTAAATGACTGCTCTAAACCTAGTAATTATGTCGGGTAAATGTTGCTTACCAGCATGCTAAGTAATTATGTACTTGGGTAGCGTGGCAGTGCCTAAACAAATAAAGTAATTTAGAAAGTGTGCAGATAATGCTGTAATGTACTTGACTGCTTTCATTCTCTGTAAAACTGCAAATATTCTAGTAGTTATTACTGGAATATTTACTTTCTAGTCAACGTTCAACTCCTCAAAAGGCTCAATATTAGGTTATATATATATTTTTTTATGTATTCGTATGCCGATATGTTTTAAATAAACGAACACCTTTGAAAATTGTGTTCATTTGCGAATTGGGGTACAATAAATAGCAGAGATTTGACTCAGCGAGCTGTACTGTTTGAGTGCAAACGGGTTCACGTATGTTTGTGTTCTGTAAGTGTATGTTTACAGATTGGTTCGATGAAGCATCCCAGCCACTTTTCCTCTTAGAATACTTGGATGACACACTGAAAGAGGGTCATTATCACCCTCAAATATTTGATGACTCACCTTTTCTTTGTATGAATGTAATATTTTTCAGTTTTGACATCACACATATGTAAATAAATAAGTAATTAGATTAGAATAGTTTCTGAGAATACTTCATTGTTAACACCAAATAATGTTTCATATTATGCAGCGTAAAGAATGTTCTGCAAGTTGTGAATTAGAAAATTGATTTCAGTATTTTATTGGTCCATGAACGATGTGTTTTCTTTTCGCATGTCGAAGAAAGCGTGGAATAAATAAATCTACATCCGTTTACCAGGAATAATCGTACGAATATATAATATGCATTTTCCATGTTCAAAAGGTAGCTGAAGGAAACAGCTACAGAATATGGAGTTGAAAAGGAAAGAGTAACGATGTTTTGTATCAGGAATGCGTATATAAAATCTGAGTAAAATTGCCATAGAAGTAATGAAAAACTTACAATAAAATATGTTCATTGGTCTCCGCTGTTCAGGGATTCAGCTCATTTTTCCGCAGATTCAGTGCATTTTTCGCTACCTATAGCTCTGAATAACTGACGTTGGTCTAGTAATTCTTTTGTGAAACTCATTTCTCCAGGAAAATTAATTTTAAATTTCACTTGAAAAGTCATTATAAATTGAATTCTTGTTACAAATGTTTTTGTTATTTACTGTATTAAACTGTACAATTTTTTAATGTAATTCGAGCTTGTCATGTAGTTTTTAATTAGTATTAATACGCACGTCTGATACTACCCATACAGATGTAAATAAGCTGCAAAAAGGCTTCAAAAAATTCAATTTTAAAAATAAATTTTGTTCCTGTACTTTTATCAAATACGATCCACCTTTTGCAACCGTTTTAGAAGTAAGAGGTTGTGTGGAATTAGTTGTTAGTCGTTTAAGATGCCTGCAAAGCCTGGACTGATCTTTCTTGACACAACAGTAACGTCTCTATTTTGGCTAGCTGGATCGATCTCTCTTTTCTCTCCTACCCAGTGTTTGCTCTTCCGAAGACGGGCGTAGAGAGGTTTTTTTTCTTCGTAGATTAATGTTCTTCATAAATTGTTATTTGTTTAATATCTAAATAAATATCTAAATGTTTAATATCTGAAACATATGTCGTAACAAGATCCCGATTCCCAAATGATTTCGGAAGTCAGAAAAGTAAAATACATTCGCTGATTTTGTTTTAAAATTTGTTTCATCCGATTAGGTTATGTTTCTCATGTTCCTGAGTCCTTCAACTACGTATCGAATCCAAAGGTCAATAAGCCATAATGGCTCTGCCCAGTGCCAGATTACCGAACAGACTGAATAGACTGCAGCCTGGGGCGCGCAGTTTTTGGGGACGGGCGAATTTCAGCGAGTGCAAAATTTCGTAAGGGAAATTTTTGAATGTTTTTTTATAGAAATATTTCTTTTCATGTTTGTAACAAAAGAAAGAGTCAATTAATCAAATATATCCATTGATATATACAGATAAAATGAATACAAAATTATCGTAAATTTATTAAATCAATATCGAGGTGATAATTATTTATACGTGTACGTATAATCAATTGTTTATACGAACACAATATTTGCGACGGTTACAAATATCGTACAACAATTTTTTATTCAAAGTATTATAGATATCTCTAATTATTAGAAAAAATGCAAATTAAAAGGTCTCTAAAACATTTGACAGCCGAGGTCGCTCATACCTGTAAGTCTAAGTCAGGCACTGGATCTGCCAAATTTCCTAACCGGGCAGGTATATTTAAAACGTCAAAATTCCTTCAATTAATTGATGTTTCCGGGCACCTCAACTGCTACGGTCATTAGTGCCGTTAGAATAGTAGATGTTTTTGAACTCAATCTAGCATCAAATGGAAGAGATGTTCCTCCCCCATTGGATGGTAGATCCGAGCCGTCCTATACGTCGGGTGGCTGAGGAAACCGCCTCCAGGGATCTCCCCCAGTCGAGCACCGCCCCCGGCCGGAATGACCTCTCAGATCCCGAAATGTGTGACAGTGTGGTGCTTCTGTGTTGTTGGTTGTTTTTTGGGGGGGAGGAGTCAGTTTCAAAGAATTTGCATCTGGGCCCAAAGTTATAAAAACTTTTGGCCGTGTAATTTCAATGTTTACACGAAAATCCCAAAGTTTTTATCCAGTGACTTTTAATATTGACAGTTTTTCTACGAAATGTAATTCAATAGTTTTAAACTTTTAATAGCGTTTTAGAAACCTGACCCAGATACAGTTTTTTAAAGGTCTCACCAAGGACCGACGCGTCAAAATAAATTTCTGAAAGGTTAAAGGTGTCAGTAAAGTGAACATTGAAACTTATTAACATTAATAACGATATAACAGGCGTCAAAATATTCCTTAGAAAAAGAAGGTAACGAACGCACCTGAATAATGTTCTAATATGTATTGCATTGTACATTTTTCTTTTTTACTGCCAATTGGGTAAAGCTTTTTTTATTTTTTAATTATTTTTATGTATAATTTCTTATTTTAGTTTTTAACGAATTTAAGTCATATCGTGCACACTAACCGCTCATATATGTGTTTTCTTAGTGCAGTAGTTTAATTTACGAATGTTCCCATTGTTATTTTTTCATCAGGCGCCGAAGCAACCGTCGTATGTTGAACCATACAGTTCACTAGCACACTTGCAGACACATATCGATGCCCCCCCCCCACGACAATATAATAAATGAAGACAGTAGTAATGAGTAGTAGCTCAAAGCGGCATTCGAACTCGTCAGTCCACGACTCTGATTCGCCCTTGGTCGGTTCGCACCCATACAGCCAGCTTTGTACCACTAATTAATGCAATTTCGTTGTACTCGCAATTAGTTTTGCTCGCTTGTTCACGGAGAAGTCAAATGACATCAGGCACGTCATACAGTGTGCAAAACATGAAAAGCGATGGATGCACTATTTTATCAAATGTGTCTACTGTCTTTTCATGTTGTATGGTGGAATGAGGGTAGTCTTTGATGATTCAGTAATGCCAGATTAATTAGTCACAGTTTGCTTCAAACATGTAAATAACTTCAAACATTGGCTACGAGCCGTCTGAATCTCTGTAATAAGTCTTCTCTGAAAGAATTGATTGATTTCTTTCTTCTACTTTACCAAGAGAGAAACTTCGCCTCCAATTCGCCTGCAATTACCCTGGGATATTATTATTATTATTATTATTATTATTATTATTATTATTATTATTATTATTATTATTATTATTATTATAAGCTTAACTTACAGGATCTTCAGTAAAATTTGTGTGCATATAAATTTTAAGGTCTACGATGTACCTCTTCGATGATTGATATTGAGCGTTGTTTTTATTAAATTACAAAATAAGTAGTACGCGATTCTATTTTCTCTTTTTTCCCTTCCCTTTTATCTTGGTTTACGTAATAACGAACCAGTGGACGCGTACAAACATTGGTCGCCACCGAAGCATCCCAATCGCGCGGGCGGAGGGGCCGCATTTGTTTGCCGCGAGGACAAAGGCAGTCGCCCCATTGTCGGAGGCATGCGGGTCGCCGAGCGCGCGGCGCAAGGCATCACACACACGTCGTCTCGCGTCGGTCCTCCGCGGGATTCGCGGACGGCAGCCGTGGTGGTGTTCCTGGTCGGACGACATCGCCGCTGGATGTGGTGGAGGCGGCGACGCCGGCGGCGGCAGGTGTTTCGTAAGTGTGTTTGCGTTCCCTGCTGCCTCATTCAGAAGCCTATCTACTTCCTGAGGCGAGTCCGTGCCCCAGGCTCCCCCGTGTACTCTGCGTCGCCGGCTGTTTCTCGCCTCGCGTAGGAGTGGAGGGAGTGTAACAATGGAAACTTGCTTGGAAGGATGGCAACGATATCGTTCAAGGACCGCGGTATATGAAACAACTCGAAAAGTACGAATTTTGAGCTATGGCATTTTGTTATAAACTTATATTTTATAATAATTATGGTTTGATCACAACTCCAGTGAAGCCTTTTAGCATTATCATTTTTTAAAGTCAGAAATGGGAAATATGGTTAGAGATTATTGTATTATTATTTGTAGTAGTAAACATTTCCTAAGAATAGTTCACAAGGCACCTGGGGCACAGTCACACGATTTATTCTTGGCTACGAAATAAGCGACCCGCTCTTGATAAAATCGTTCTGCAAAATGTCAATTTTTGAGATGTGTCATTTTTCTTGTGCAGAAATATTGTAATTCATTATTAATGTTCTAGAATAGCTTCTTAAACTAAATAACACTGGGAAACCATTTGTGATGCAAAGAATTAATTGAATATATTACTTTTCTTCATATTATTTATGTCTATTTCATACTGCAGTTTGTTGGAATTCTTTTTACATATATTCTGAAAGATAGGATATTGTTAACCTAACGGGATTTTTAGATATTGTACAGCAGCGTTAAATCCCCACCGGTCGATCATCAGGATGATCATTCTTTAGAGTGCCATTTTTAAGGAGTTCAACATGTTTCTTACATGAGTTTCCCTGCATTGAATTCAGTGTTTTGTTCCTCTTCGTGTTATTTACACATGCTACAAGATTAAGGTTATGTTTTCTAAACTTACAATTGGTTATCATTAGACATCGGATGTTTAGGGAAATGCCTATTTTTTCCTAGAGAACTTATTTAAAGGCTGATAATATATGTCCACGAATCATGACAAATGATGACATTTGACGGAATTTTATAATGCTTATTTGTGCTTATTTTAGCATAAATGCCAATTTTTGCATAAATACCTTTTTTAGGACTTTTTTGCCTTTTATTTAGTATATTTATATACAATGCTAAGATATCGGAAAATCGGCGATGGTCCAATGTGACCATTCATTATGAAACCTTCAATTCACGTCTTGAAATTTAAAATTACGAGAGAATTCCTGAAAGTACACCAACTGATTTTTCTCCATTTCCCTATATCACAAATACTACCCATGATCTGAGAACATGGACGATTGACAATACGCCGAGGGAACCGAAATATTAATTGGAAATAAATATAAATTCCCAGAAGGTTTCAGTGTTGCTAGTGTTGGACTGCTAAAATATATGCCAGTCACATCGTTCAGATATCCTTCTCCGCTTTCAAACTGATTTTGTCTCCCAGTCGTCGCAAATTTGAAATTGTGATCCTTGAAAAGTTGTAAATATTACTGGTTAATGGAAACTATTAAGAATAAAATGTAGAAGAGTTGTAAATATGTAAATCTAGTTTTACATTAAAATATACGAACTGGTTTTGTGCATTTAAGTTTACAAAATAATATACACAAAAATTACAATTTTCCATTTTATTGTGTATGTACCTAATGACAGTGCCTTTTTCCTCCTTATTCTTGACTTTTTCAGTGCCTTTTTAGGCACCTAAAAGACGATTTTTTAGTGCCTAAACATCCGATGTCTAGTTATCATATTCCTCCCGCAATCTCTTACGTCTAAATAACGGATACGTAAATATGTATTTACATTGTTATCTCTAGTTTAGTTATGTAGGAAGTTGGTGCCTCCCAAATTGTGAATAAGTACGCAGTAATATTTTAATAAGATGTTAATTGTGAGACATTCAAGCAGCCAGAATATTTCATTGCATGGAGACCCTGCCCTGAAGTTTTGTAATGCAGGAGATGCACATTATATTTCTGTTATAGTTTGGATCATATTTGTTCTTTGTATGAGTTCAGGTTTTGTGACTACAATTAGCGTACCTGGCTGTGCACAGAAGATCTCGTGAAGTGACGATTGTTAATTCCCCGCTGACGGACTTCGGCGCATACGCCCAAGTAATCAGGATTTCCGTACGAGTACAACCCGATTCTTACAGGACGCATCCTGGGCCGATTTTATACAGTTTACTAAATTGTCTATGGACTAGCGGCACTTTTAACAGGTAGCTCATTTTTCAAATTAAAATATTTTTATGTATAATAAACATTTTTTCAGAAAAAAATATTTAAATGAAAAATGTTATATTCACTAGAAAAATGAAAGTGTTTTAAGGTCGCTTTTTAAGCCGCTCAATATTTGCATATTTTCACGCACCTCAAAAACGTTTTCTATTTGATTATTTAATGTTTGAACCAAAATCGTTTTCAAAATCGCAAAGGGTTAACGCCATAAATATCTTCTTCGTGCTGTCGGCATGCGTAATATTAAACGTATTCGAATGAACCACATTAGTGGCTTAAGTAGTTCTTCCCCTCTCACCCCGCTCGTCCTCTCATGGTCGCGCCCCGCTTTGCACACATGTCTCGCCGCATTGTCTCGTGGGCAACTTTCGTTCTGTTGGGACCCTTAAATTACTGAAGACAATTGCTTCTAAAATTCAAGCGCCTGAGAATTTTTAGTTCGTGAGAATCTCATGGAGAAGTGAATATTTCAATTAGAAATTCGCACTCGCAAAGAACAGTGGAGCGGCCTATAAACCCAGTGAGAATGCGTTGAAACAACCGTAGACAGGTTTTATGGTTCACGGAACGGTTTCTCGAATGAGCGGTGTGTTTGTCTTTGGTAAACGTGTTGTATATGGCATTATGATGATCGTATGTGTAATGATAAGGAAGGGGAAGGGAGCATCGTGCATGATCTCTGACGGGATGTTCAGGGAACAGCTCTGACATCCGCCCGGATTTGATTCCGGGAAAAAAACACATACCACTAAAAACAGCAGACGGCTTCTAGAACCATCAGTAGACAGGGACGTTATTTGACCCAATTCTTTAGTTAGTCGCGAAAACTGCCACCAGTCTCCACTGATGTCTAAACCTCGAACCTCGGGATTAACCGAGCGAAATGGACTTGTAATCGATAAATCATGCTAGAAAGCAATATTTAATTTACTATATTCATATATCTTTGTGTCCTTGACCAGAATTGATACACCATCGTTATTCTTTTTTTACTTGATATAGATTCTAACCAAATTATTGCACTAGTCTATCCTTTATTCCTGCAACGTTTGCGAATCAATATCCCGAGAGGTCACGGCGATTTATGAACCGGGGCCTGCCGTGAATAGAAACGCGGGCGGCCGATTAACTCGCACGCTCCGTGTCCCCTGGCAGTGGCGGGGCCGTTGGGGCAAAAGTATTTCCGGCAACGCGCTTCGCGACTGCTGATGGGCAGCGATTTCCCTTCCGCTGCACGCAACGCCAGCGCGACGCGACGGGTGGGGTGGGCGACGGTGGCGGTGACCCAGTGGTGTCGGGCGTGATGGTGATGGTGAAGCGGATGGTGGTAGCGATCGCGATGATGGCGTTGGGGTGATGGTTGTAGAGGCGGCGGCGAGAGCGTTTGGAAGAACCGTGGACGGGGAGTCTATGGATGGAGAAAGAGACACAACTACACACACCTTGTCGTGTGCCTCTAGCCCGGCCCGGCCAGCTTGAGCGACTGCCATCACTGTCGTCTCCTCTGCGGTGTCCTCCCGGATCCGTTGCTTCCTATCCGAGACAGCAAAGTCATGTGCGCGGTCCCCACCGGCTCACAGTGCCTCCCCACCCCCACTTCGGCTTCATCCTTTTCTATATAGTCTCTACCTTTCGCACGCACCAGACCACCCCCCTGCCCCAGCCGCACTTCACGTTCATTCGTTTAATTAATGTCTATTTCCTCGCTACGGAGTAGAGAGAAAGTTATGTAAAGCGAAAACGGCGAATTTTCGATAGAAAAATTCTTATTACTGGGCCCTGGTAACGAAAAAGTGAATAAATCCAGTTGCTAAATTTAGACAAAAATCTAACTCGTGATGTAGCCAGAATCCATGTTTTGTGGATCCTTGGTACAGAAAAAGCGACTGATGGCTAAACGTCCGCCTGTCTGTCGTCTGTCTGTCCGTGAACAACGCTAGCTGCTAAACCGTTCAGCCAAATTTCTCCAAAATTGATATTCCCCCATCGATCTGACTAATGTCGCGGCCCCTTGAATTTAAAATCGATATTTTAATTTTGCGAAGTACTTTACATGAAGTCCCTGGGAAATATTCAAAAGAAAAAAATCGGTTCCATCGTTTTTGATTAAATTTTGTTGGTGGATACTGTAAAGGACGTGTGAGATAATCGTGCAGGTCTCATGTTCGTTGAAAACCCGGATTTTTTCGAAAATTGCCAATATTAAAATGTTTTCCTTCATTCCCAAATTTTTCCTCAATTTTTCCCTTAAAATTTTTTGCTCGTAGTATTGTTTCCGGGTACGGGTCAAGTGCTAAGGTCTTTAGTCCCATTAGTGTAGTACATGTCGCGGGAAGTGAACTTCCTCTTCTGGATGGCGAGATACGGCACCAACCATCACGTTGGCCTGCAAGGTTTTCCCCAACCAGGTGTCTCCCACCAGCGGTGCACCAATCCAGCCGCGGTAAGCTCTAAGCTGGTCTCTATATTTGTCTACGTATATGGGTGGTAATGTGCATGTGAGTGTAAGTGTTTTTGAATAAAGGGTGGGGATAGGACAAGGAATAGGAAGTTAACATCACGCGCGGTCCGTGGTTCGTTTGTTTAGGCACTGATCCGGCCTTCGCCTAGTGTTAATCGTAGAAAACAAGGAAAACTATCAGAGCAGACGGTCGGTAAAATTCTTCAGACAGCGGCTGAATTCGATCAAGCTATGTAGGAAGTGTTGAAACTCGTGCCACTGTTGGGATTCGAACTCGAAGAAATCTCGGTCAGAGGCACTGCAATGACATGAACTGCGCCACTTATTCCGTCCGAATTCTTGGCCTGTTCCGTGCCTTGCAACTCGAACCGTCACCAGCTCATGTCTGTATTGTCTCCGTCGTCGGTGCGCCAGTTCGAGTGATAACTCGACCCCGACCACGAGCCGTTCCCTGCATCCCTGCAGTTTCAACTAGTTCGCGCAATTTCAACTAGTATTATGATTATGACATAACTGTTGCAAATAATGCAAGAAAGAATGTGCTTTTGTTGCAGCACTTGTTGTGAATCGATGAAAGTTAGCTTCAAAATTACGAAGACCTGAAGTATGGTTGGGGAGAGCGCAAAACGAATGAATTACGCTTTGCTAATATCAGTGCAAATATAGGAAAACGTACATGCTTGGAGAATATGTTATTAAGTGGAAAGTACACGGCTACCGGACAAATCATAATAAAGTCGTATATCTCGAAAGGCGTTGGAGATTAGAGCCAAAATATTAAACCTGATAAGACTCGTGGAAATAAGAGATAAAGGGAGCACTCAGGCTCCAGCGCGATGTAGGTTCTAAAAGGGATGTAGGTTCATCCCTTTAACGTACGCAGTTCTCCTGGCCCCACAGCACGTGGCTCTGAATGTCCTCACAGCGCTCCTTCAGCATCGCGCCACAGGCTGAAAGCGATGAGACACCGACCTGCGCTCTAGGGACAGACACCGTGATGGTCGCTGATCTGCGACAGAGATTGCCATCCAATCACTCGCTCTCCTTGCGACTTCGGTTCGCGAACTAGACGAGGGCCAGACTCCTCATTACGAGCCGTTGACCTTTGAAAGTCAATGTGACGAGACCAAGGCCATCAGGGCCGTTCCTCCTCAAATTAATTGCAAATTTGCTGCTAAATTCTGCCTCGGTCGACCACATGATTTGTAGTGTTGCTTTCTTCTCTTTCGAAGAAAGTTCTTGGACCTCTGTTTCTTGACTCTAAATAGCAATTGCACTGACTACGAAAGCGCTATACCTGCTTATCTCCAGACATTTCTGATGTGAAATTTGCATTAGCTATAATATTCTATGATTATTGGCTGATAAGCTGAAAGACTTCGAAGATACCTGTTCCCCCAAAGCTTGCCATGTATTCACTGAGTTAAATATTTTATCGCTAATGGACAAGGTAATGAGATTCATAATAATCGCAGAGATCTCATACTGTCCGCTTCGATTTATGTAAGTCGACGGAATATTACGCTTTCAACGCAGGAGAAACTTTCAGATTTCTAAACTAAAATGTACCATTGCACGAATGATTTGTGAAAATTATTTAATGAAAACACGCCGAAATCAATGCATATATCTATTTCTCATGTGCTGTACGTATTCGATGTGAGAGAAAAATGGGCAAATGGCGAAATATTTTACATGTATTTGTTTTCAGAAAAGGAAGGCACTCCTATCTCAAATTGTGCAAAATCTTCATATTGTTGATCTAATGATCGTTACTAGACGTCATTTCATTTCACATGAAATAATAATGTAATTGACGAAAGTCTATGAACGATATAATTATAATCCAAAAAGGTCTAGAGTAACTCGAAATGTCCAAGACAAGTTTTTGTATCTGACTCAGTTTAAAAATATGTATGTCAGAAAATAGTTCACTGTAAAATAAACACCGTCTTATGGGATTCTCGATCTGAGATCTTTTTATAGGCTTCCCTTAAATCACGATTCTTTCCCACAATGGGCAGCCTTAGAGTCCCAGCGGTGCCGCCCTCCGCCTACTGACCTACTTTATTTCAGCATTCAACCGCAAATGCTACGTTTGGCCGCGTGTGTCTCCCTCCTCTTTCGTTGACTTCGCCTTCTGATCTCGCTTCGTCGTCCGACGACCCGCAACTCCAATGCCAACCACTTCAATTCTCAATTCTCACACCGATTGTAACACATCCTTTTTTGCACTGTTCGCCTTCTTTCTCTTTTTTATCTTAAACTCCACCGTTGTTTTTTTATAGTTTTTTTTTCATTTTTTCCATTTACTTTTAATTTCCATGGAAATGTATATTTGTTTAATTTCATGTGTAATTCGTTATGAGAAATGAAACGAAATAATCTTCCAGAAACTATGATTTCTTCCGAAACTCGTATTTACAATAAGACATGTTTCGAAGCCTTCCACTCCATCCTCGGTGGCCATGATTTTTGATTTTTAAGATTTTTTTCTTAAGCGATTGATAATTATAACATATTTCCTGTCAAAGATGAATTAAGGAATTAAAAATATTTGCATATACCGCTTGTAAAACTGCAACATCTACTGCTACGGAACTCTTCTAACAAAGAAATATCGGGAGGTGTTCCCTATCCACTATTCGTAAATTTTGGGTATGTTGACGAAATAAGTCTCCCTTTTTTGTTTTGTTTTCTTTCTTTTTTCTGTGGGCCAAACGTTTTAAAGGAGTGAAATAACTCTCCAAAAGCGGGGCGTGAAGAAGTGATTTGACTGCTTCGCATAGAAAAATGCAACATCGAACGAACATGTCTGATTAGCATTTAAATACGTTATTTACGTTGACTTTATTTTTCTCTTCATATCTTTTATTAATTCGGGGCTGGGCAGGGTGAAGCGGAGCTGAGCGGGGCTGAAGCGGTGCTGAGCATGGTGAAGCTGGGCTGAGCAGGGTGAAGCGGGGCTGGGTAGGGTGAAGCGGGGCTGAGCAGGGTGGTGCGGAGCTGAACGGGGTGAAGCGGGGTCGAGCAGGGTGAAGGGGGGCTGAGCGGGGTGAAGCGGGACAGAGCAGGGTGAAGCGGGGCTGAGCGAGGTGAATCGAGGCTGAGCGGGGTGAAGTGGGACTGAGCGGGGTGATGCGGGGCTGAGCGAGGGTGAAACGGGGCTGAACGGGTGAAGCGGGGCTGAGCGGGCTGAGGTGGAGTTGGGCAGTGCGGGGGAGGCGAAGCGCGATTGGTGATGCGGAGCTGTGGAGGCGGGACGTCGCGAGTCGAGGCAGGGCGAAGCTGTGAGAGGAGGGAACTACCCGGCGGGGTGTGTCGGAGCGGGGAACAGGGAGGTGGGTGCGGGATAGTTTCCAGGGGCGGAGCGGGTCGACTTCTTCCGCCTATCGATTCCCGCGGAGCGAGGCGCCCTGGGCCTGGCCTCGGCCTCGGGGCCAGCCGCGCCGCCGCGCCGGCTGACACGACGTGCTCCTCCGCCCCCTCGCCCCTTCTACCAATGGGGGGCGAAAAAAAAACAGCCAAGGCGAACAACGTACAACTATTAATGAATATACAAGAACCAAATAACTCCGAATTTCCATATTTTGAGGTATTTCTCCAAGTTATTCCCTGCAATTGGCCCGTTCTTCTGGCAAGTGCCAAATACATCGAAAGAAGTAACGCGAGAAAAAAGCATAAATTCATAACTATGCACGTTTACGCTATGAAGTTTTTGGTGCTTCCTGAAAGATATCGACTTTGGACTTGTTTGGTTCCTGTAAGAAACCCTTCATATAATTTATCGTTCTTTTAATTTAATTAAACATTAAAATTTGAAACAGAAATAAAATGTTACGTACATTTTACATTTACAATTTCTTAATTTTAAATTGAAACAAAACGAAATTAACACTATAGTGCTTATTGCTGCTATACACTATAGTATTTATATACTGTTTCAATTTATAAATTGTATTATATAACTTAAATTGAAACTAAATTTAAATTGAAACTAAATACTTAGAACACAATATTTTCAGAGAAATAGACCCCCCCCCCCCCGGGTTCAAGAACTTGACGACTTCTTTACGTGATCTGTGGCCTTCACGGTCTGCATCATCTGTTAGGGGCGCCACCCCTGCACCTGACAGAGTGTAGATGGCTAGGGAATCAATTTAAAGACTGACCCGCTCTCAAAACTTTTAAAAGACTCATCAACCACCTCTTTAAATGGTCTGGGGGTTTCATAATCGGTACCAGAGCTGAAGTTCTTAGCTCCTAGCATCCTCGCTTAGATCGTAACCTAGATTTTTCGGTCACACTTGGAATAAAAGGCTTTTGATAGGTTGGTGATATGGTTTCAACGATGATAGTGGAATCAGACGCAAGGAAAACAAGTAAAACCCCGACAAAACCTGCCGCTAATACTCTTTGTCCACCACAAATTCCTCATGGATCGTCGATCGACCGATATTGACCAATTGTTTGCCGCGACGATGGTGTTGAAATAAAGTTTTGCAGTTTCCTTTGTATAATTACTGTCGCGAGTCATAATCGCATCTCTTTTCTTGCTTAAACTGGAAGTCAGAAGCGAGAGATTAATCCGATCGCATACTTTGGGTGAGGTGGAAAGCATTAGGAACAACTAGTTCTTTTCAGTCGATCCTCACTCACCATACTGGTGTAAACGATTGTTTGTGTAGAATACTTACTTTAATTTCGTCGATGATTCGCTTGCTCATATAATTACTCGACGTCATACGTATCGCCAGATTGTGGTAGTGTGTTGCTTTTTGTTGGATTGTACTACAAAAATTCTCGGAAACCCTTAGCTATTAATACACGAGAAAGCAGACTGGTCACAGCTGCAAATTCCAGTACATCCATGTAATGTGATTATCGATAATTAACATAGTTATCACTTTTCTCATCGAAAAATTATGCGTGTTAAGCTTGCAACAGCCCTGACCGCTCGTGAGTTCACTTTTATAAGTGGTAAGGAAAGTCACGACCGCAGTCCGACGTCAGGTTTTATACTTCACACGGCAATACATGCACTGAAGCTCATGAATATCTTGTTTTGGTAATGCGCAACGTCCATGTTTTGTTTACCAAACGGCAGGACGTTTATTTTATATTTATTTTGTATAAGGGAAAGTATTCAAATATTAAGTACTAGTTGAATGTGACGCCGCCGACGCTGTAAACTGTTTTAAAAGTATTTTCATGTGTTGAAAATTTCTTTCATTCTTCATTTCTTTCATGCGTAGCTTTGTTCAAATAAGTTCTTAAAGTATCTGGTATTGGAATGAATCGTTGTAACTGATAATGTTATATTCTCCTTCAAAATTTCCCAATATCTAATGGCCTTGTATGTTACCTCCATACGGGATATGAACTGGTAATATTTCAATTTTAAGATTATAATCGCCGTAAAAAATACTTGGAAGCTATTGGTGATGCGTATAGATTTTAGTAGAGCTACATTTTTTTACGATTTTTGCTAATATGTACAATAATGCACAAAGATCACCTGTGAGCTGTTCTTTTGGGTTATTCTCTAATCCTAATATAAGTTCGTTTTCGATTAGTTCCGATAATTTTGTCGCAAAATCTTCCACAACTACATTTGATCCTTCCTCAGATTTGCTTAACATTTATATATTTTTCTCCCATAATTTTTGAAGAGATGAAAACTCCGCAAACTCAGTCTAATAGTCTAATTTGTGTTCATTTTCACTTGTGCAATTGTTCTATTAATCGTTTTGTATGTGAATATATATATATATATATATATATATATATATATATATATATATATATATATATATATATATATAAAGGCGACTGTTTTGCATGATAATGTGAATAAGGTATTAGTTGAGTTTAATAAGAATAAGTTGTGAATCACATTCATTTAACACTTTGGTACACTGAGGAACGTAAAAGTGAGAAATCGAACGTAACAACGTTCATTGATTCTCTAACATTACTCACAGTTTTGTTTTCTCCGTATTCACTTTACATTCTTCAAATTTAATAAGTTCCAAGGCAATACGTTTGTAGGTTTTGCATTTTTTTAAATGTATTAGCCCTACGGATAAAAATTAAAATGAAATATGCCGCGCGATCACTTGTTAAAATTGACTTCACTTGTTCACTTAAAGATGTCAACATCAGTGTTGCTAACGTCGTGAAAGAAAATTATGGCATATTGAGCGAAGAATGGCTTTGAGTACTGGGGTTTAATCAACGCCACCTACATCGACCTATTTAGGCGTCGTTGCTTTAATTTCCGGCATACTCACGAAGATGGCAGCGCAAAAACACGTTTTTGGAAATTTCTGTGAATGTTCTGGCCGGATCTCAAAACAAATTAACAGTTCCCCATCAAGAGACCGAGACGCGTCGAATATGTCACTATTGGTGCACGCGAAGTGGTCTAGCCGTGAGTGAGAAACACCACAACTCAAACCAATAGAGTTGGGCATACCAACAATCCCAAAATGGAATTTGAACTCTACAATTTTTGAAAATTCAGACTCTATGACATTTTATAATTGGTTTACTTTTTAATGGTCAACTTTCTGCGGCGACAGAGAGTACGGTAGATGTAAAAGGAATACAGTAGATGCAAGGAGAAGACACTGAGACACCGGGAACTCGAGACTTTCAATAACGCACCCAGTTGCATACGCGACAAACG
This sequence comes from Teleogryllus occipitalis, assembly GCA_011170035.1. Classification (NCBI taxonomy): domain Eukaryota; kingdom Metazoa; phylum Arthropoda; class Insecta; order Orthoptera; family Gryllidae; genus Teleogryllus; species Teleogryllus occipitalis. The sequence continues at coordinate 176,249 of BLKR01000731.1, forward strand.
TGTGACAAATTCTCGGCGCCGGGCGAGGACGTCTTCTGATGAGTTATTTTAAACGCCTAGCTTTGATTCTCATTACGAAAATACCCCTCAAGGAGACCCTGCAGTTTACAAGTAATCACAAGTGTCTTGTAATGGGGTTCGCTTCAAGTCACCGTAGGGCTTGCTTAATTTTGTGGCGTACGAACGGACTGATGAACATTTAAATGTGTTTGCCTAAGGCACCGTTCTCGCTTAATCTGTGCAGTTTCAGGGGGGAGGTATTTAATCGCGCTTAATTAAAAAAGCAGAGTTCAGGCCAGTTTGAAGGACTTATAATCGTGAACTAGAGGTTTGGTGTCAAATTGAAAAATGCGAATGCATAAATGTGTCAACCATAGAGCTTTCAGAACGTTAGGTTCCGAAATTAAGGAAACAACCTCAAAAATACAAGTAGAAACATAAAATGTGGAACTGAAATATCAGTTTTTTAAAATATTCGTATAATAATTACGCAGTTTATTCTGCAGATCGGCGTGACGTAAAATGTAGTGTATAATTAAATTAAAATATGTTTTATTTACAGTTCTCTGCTGAAAGTCAAATAAACACTAACAAGATGTGATTATATTGATATTTCAAATAAGACACCTGATTCGCACATATATTGGCTGCTTCTTCACAATAAAATACGTTGCCTATAAAGCTCAGTGAGGGATTGTACAAGATCTATTAAAAATGTCAATAATAACGAAAACCGCCATCAAAGACCTGCAGTGCGAAATAATTTCGAAGTCAGTTACATTATTAGCAAGTACATGTAATTAGGCGGTGCGTGTGCGTTGGAGAACAGTACTCCTCGTAGCTGACATTGCAATAGAAAGGTGGCCAAAATTCGATCAGTTCAGGGCGCCTAACTCTAAAACCGGTTCGGCGAGGGACGACAACTACTTATGAGTATCATTTTTAAAATGATCCAATTATTCTTAATAAATATTCAGATTCCGGTATTTGTGTGTGAAAACAAAACGGTGCTCTGAAGTTAAATATGTGTAATTGATTCGTAAATGTTTCCAATATTCTGTAATATATGAATACAAATGTTGGACAGCAGTATACTGCAATAATGAAAGAAAAATGCTATCATTTACGAAAAATAGATGATTTGTCCTTTGACCTAGGCGTAGCGGTACGGGCGCAGTGTTTAACGTAAGTAGTTTCAACTATTTTAAAGTATTATTGGGAATATTTTTGGTAGCCTCCTTTTATACGATTGGTATTCTCTGCCGTGAGAGCCATTCACATACATTTTCTGCTAGTCTCCTCTATAATGTTTGGATTCCATGTATAAAAAAGTAACCCGTATGTGTATACATTGGTACTCGTGTAAAAAAATTCAAAGATTTATTTGGACCATTACAAATAACGTTTCAATTTTTGTTTTTTAAATGGGAATACACCTTTTTATATGATGCGCTCGATATATGGTCATTGCTTTTAATGAAATCAGTAAAATTACAAACTAACTTTGGCAGTGCGGAGGCATGTCCCCCTTCCTGGATCCACCAAGGCCTTGGATTCGGCTGGTAAAAAAACTGCGGATGTGTCTTTATTGCGAGCGAAACAAGTGCGTGCAAACAAACGCGCCGCGGGCGCCGATTTATTGCGAGCGAAACAGCGCGTCCGCACTGCCGTGCCTCGCGAAGGACGACGGCGCGGGCGGGCGGGCGGTCGGCTGCGATGTGAGGAGACAGGTCAAGGGGCGCGGGAACCTCCGCAAGGCGCTCCGATCGCGGCTCTCGGCCTTCTTCAGGGGCCGGAACGCGATCTCCTTCTTCCTTTAGGATGTACAAAAAATGAAAGAAAAAATATTGATAATCGATTTATTGATTGGTTGTGAGTGATTCCGGGTGCGTCAACTAACGAGTTCGTTAGTCCCGTAAGTGTAGTGCATGTTTTTCATCGGGAGGACGCGGTGATCTTTGCCCACTGGATGGCGAGATCCGGCGCCGACCTACCGTCGACTAGCTGGGTTTTCCCAAAGTATTGATGCATCAATGCTTTGACGTTAGCAAGATATCCTAAATCGCTGGATCTCGCTGAACCAGTTGGTCTCAGAACTGTGCCCTGTGAATTGTCACAGAATTGTGTTGTGTGAATGTTAATTGGACCACCTAACCATTCCCTGGCAGGACATAACGTAGTTATTCTTTTTTTCCTTTTTCGGGAGGTCTTTGCCCTTAATGTTATGGAAAGGGCTAAATAATAAAATAAATAAATGAAATATACGCTAACTAATAATCAACCAGTAAATATAGATATATCGTCATTAAAAAAGCGCTACAAATATTTAAGGAACAAAACACATTTGTTTAAAATCCAATATTTATTTAAACTATTTATAAAAGAGTTCAAATAAATCAAATTATTTTCTACATAAAATGTCATATAAATGTCATCTTTAAAAAGGGGTAAACATTGTAAATAAATTAATACATTTTGATCATTTAAAACCTGCTCCTTTTATTTGGGGGGTTTAAAACAACTGCTTCATATTGATGTTCGCCAGTCTGCTACGGTTGTTTGGAGTGACAATATTAAATTTGTTGATGCTACTGTAGCGTCATGGACGTCACTCTCTGCTCCGGAGAGACAAGTCGCAAGGTATGGGGATGAGGGAGCCAAAAATAGGCTTCCAAACAAAGGCCAACCCTTCAGGGAAAGTCCAAAAGGGGAGAGGGCTTGTAGGTGCCGGGTGCAACTTGCAACGGCGAAAGCAGACGCCTCAAGACGAGTGCGTGGGGGGAATGATGACGCGGAAGTCATGTGACTCGAGGATATAAAAGAGCGGTGGCAGAAGCCCTGGGTTGGGTAACGTTTCTGGTTTCCTCGCGGCTAAACACCGCAAAACTTGTCCGGCCAAGTCTGGCGCGGAAGTGCTGCAGGCACGTGTGGGTGTTCGAGTCTCGAACACTGTGAAGTATGCTCGATACTTCGGGGCAGAGTGTCTGCCGAGGCACACCAGGTGCCAAGTTGCAAATCGGCCGAGTTGGCTAAACGCATGCGCGGCCGCAAGGCGCGTGTTCGGAGAAGGGGGCTGCGGCAGGTAGCCGACAAACACCTTAGAGTGAGTTCTGTAAACAGTGTACATAAATTAATGTAAATAAATTGTATATACCTCACTCGTGTCTGTTTCCTTGTGGAGTAGATCCCTACCCACGACGTTACAGACGAGGTAGTTTTTAATGGTGGCAGCGGTTAAAGAAAACCCACGGGGGAGCGCACACCATTAGTTTTTAATGGTGGCAGCGGTTAAAGAAAACCCACGGGGGAGCGCACACCATTAGTTTTTAATGGTGGCAGCGGTTAAAGAAAACCCACGGGGGAGCGCACACCATTAGTTTTAATGGTGGCAGCGGTTAAAGAAAACCCACGGGGGAGCGCACACCATTAGTTTTAATGGTGGCAGCGGTTAAAGAAAACCCACGGGGGTATGTGCGCCATTTTAATAGTAATGGTAGCAGCAGCTTAACGGAACATGCACCAAAGTCTATGGGGCAGTTCACAAGATACGGGCACCACAGTTCAATAGTGGTAACAGTTTCGGCCTAGTGCAACGAACTGGTTCCGGCAGTGCACGAGAGTGCGTAGCTGGCGTGTGTGGGTGAAATCAACGGGAATTGTGCATCCTAGGAAGTCCGAGAACGTAGGGGGCTGTAAGACTGTGCGAGCTACACGAGGTAGTTTTTAATTGAATCGCAAGTCAAACTTGGGGGGCGGAAGGCGCCGACGTCAAGAAGAAGGCATCCCTCTGACAGGAAGGACGAATACCAGGTCAGCCGACCGGAAGGAGTACACGAGGATCACCACTCACGTAAGTGTAGCCATCTGCAATTCGAGAACAGTTCAGGCATCATGGCGTATCTCGCGCAGTTTAGTAAGGAGTGCCTAACGCACGTTGCTAGAGAGCTAGGGGAAACGGCAAACGACGATGACAGAATAGTAAAGTTGCGAAACATTATAGTAAATAGCAGCCAATACGAGGAAGAATTCGTTAAGGCTTTGTGTCAGACTACGAAAGAACGAGAGCGTGAAAAGTTAGAATTCGAGCGTGAGCGAGAGCGAGAGCGAGAGCGAGAAAGACTAGATCGCGAGTTCGAGTTAGAGAAACTCCGGATAGCGAATCAGACGCCGACAGGAAGCGTAAGTTCAGGGAACGAGGCGAAAACGCAAACACATGTACGGTTGAATCACGTTATGGACCGATTCAAAGGCGATAGCGATGACATCACTACATACTTAAGCGTGTTCGAGAGCCAAGCGGAGTTGTTAGGAGTGCCGGAGGAAGATTGGGTTGCCAATCTTATGGGGCTACTTCCTCATCAAATCAATTCATGGCTTACGTTAGAAGACGGGAAAACAATGACCGAATATGCCGACATTAAATCTAAATTGTTAGAAATGTATAAATTTAATGCAGAAAAGTTTCGGCAGTTATTCGTGAGGCACATGAAGTCCACAAACACCACGTGGAATGTGTATGCCCGCGAATTACATAATTATTGTAAGGAATGGGTTGCGGGGCTTAGCATATCAACTTTCGAGGGATTGCTCAACTTAATCGTGACGGATCAAATGAAACGGCGAGTTCCAGCTGAAATAAAGGAACACTTCATTGACGAGTGGGGAAACTTCGCAATTCCACTTGAATTCGCGAAGAAATTAGATAATTACGAGAACAATAGGTCGGGATGGAAACGTAGTTTCTCAAAACCGTTCCAGAGAAGGGACGGAGGGCCTGAAGTTCAAGCCAGCGCGGAAAAACCGAAGCAGGTATCGGGCGCCGGGAAACCTTTGCACAAAAGCCGTGACGTCAGGGAAGATTTTGAAAAACCCAGCGTGAGGAAATGCTTTAGCTGCGGGTCACCCCAGCATATCGCGCGGGACTGCCCGACAAAGCGCGGCGCGGAGAAAGGCGAAAAGGTTGGCCACATGGCGGAGGAGACAGCGGCGGAGCTGTTCCAACCATTTACGTCCCACGCACTCATAAATGAGAAGCCCGGTATTATTCTGCGTGATAGTGGAGCGTCGTTTGATGTTGTAAACGAACGGTTTATAGAAGATTCTGATTTAACAGGGGAAAGTGTATGGGTGTTTCAACCCTTAGATTCGAAACCTAGGAATCTACCAGTAGCACAGATCCGACTGCAAGGGCCTTTCGGGAAGGTAACAACCAGAGCTGCAGTAGTGAATCGCGACTGTGATTTCGGTTACTATCTGCTTAGCAATCGTACGGCGCAATTACTCGAGGAAATTCGAGGTGGTTTCATTGAGCCGCAGATTGTGAGCGCAGTTGTAACGCGGTCGAAGGCAGCGGCGACGGGCACTGCCGAGCCGGAGATGAGGGCGGCAGAGACGGGGTCGAGCGCCGGATTAGCTCAAAATAGCGACGCGAAGGGAAAGCAGGTAGCCGACTCACCGGTAACGGGAGACGCGGAGGCAGATGTCATCGGAGGCGACGAGGAAGCCGCCGACGCCGACAATGTAAATTCTATGCAGATAGAGGCTCCTGTAGTAGAATTAATTCAGATCTCGACAGAGGAATTTATTAACGAACAAAGTAAGGACAGTACGCTCGCGGAAATCTATAAAAAATGCGAGAATGAAGTTCCCGAGACGGGAAAAGAAGCGTACTTCCTACGTAATCGATTGTTGCTGCGCACTCGATTTAGTAAAAAAGGCGAGCGGTACGACATGATTGTTGTTCCCGCTGTGTTTCGAGGCACGGTACTTAAAGTGTGTCACGAGACCGCGAATGCGCACTTAGGTACAACCAAAAGTAAGGATAGCTTAGCGAAGTATTTTTACTGGCCAAGATGTTTCCAGGAAATGGAAACGTACGTCAGGTCATGTGACGTATGCCAGAAGGTAGGCAGATCGGGAGACAGACAGAAAGCACCGTTAGTGATGGTACCACCTGTAGGGGAAATATTTTCACGAATAAATATCGATGCATGCGGACCGTTTCAGGAAAGCGAGTCGGGTAAGAAATTCATCCTTACTGCGATGTGCATGGCATCTAGATATCCAGAGGCGATTCCCATAACGGATTTACGATCAGCGACTGTAATCAACGCACTCTTAGAGCTATTTAGCCGAATAGGGTTCCCGAAGGAACTTCAGACAGATCAGGGCACCTGTTTCACGAGCGTTCTGACCGCGGAATTCGCGCAGAAGTTCGGAATTCGTTTGATTAGGAGTTCTCCTTATCACCCACAATCTAATGCGGTGGAAAGAATGCACCGAACAATGAACCGCTTATTGAAGGTTCTGTGCCTAGAAGCGGGTACGGAATGGGAGCTTCAATTACCTGCAATATTATTTGCCTTGCGCACTACCGTGCACGAAAGTTTAGGTTTTACTCCAGCAGAGTTAGTGTATGGGAATAATTTGCGTACTCCCATCACATTGTTATACGAGCACATTGCCGGAAGTGAGGAGAAGGAGCCCAGTTCAGTGGTAGAGTACGTATTCCGTCTCGTGAATAGACTTCGGAAATCGCGTGAACTAGCTCACACCAAACTTCTGAACGAGCAAGAACGTAGGAAGGTCTGGTACGACCGTAGAGCAGTAAACCGCACGTTTTGTGCTGGCGACAAGGTACTGGTCTTAGCGCCAAATCGTACCCGAAAACTGGCGGTACAGTGGGTAGGGCCTGGCGAGATCAAGGAAAAAGTCTCTGACACAAACTACGTGGTATTATTGCCTGGGAAAAAGGACGGACGGGTGTATCACGTGAATATGCTGAAGCAGTACCATCAGCGGACTGAGTACATCAGCTATGTGACAACACCGATCCAAGGCTGCGAACAGGTAGAGGATGAGATTGACAGATATGCCGTTCATCTCGAAGCGAGCGACTTCAATCTCCAGGAAATGCTCGAAGGTACGAAAATTCCGCCTGAGTTCAGAGAGAAACTCGAGCAATTAATCATGAAGTATCATGATATCTTTTCCGAAAAACCAGGACTGACCGATGCGCTTACAATGGACATAGAGCTCACAGATGAGTCAACGCCCGTGCGTAGTGCACCTTATCGTACTTCGCCTAGACAATCTGCTATTTTACGGGATGAAATTAGCAAAATGCTACGCGACGGCATTATTGAAGTAGGTGATAGCGAGTATACGTCACCGATGATATTAGTCGAAGCACCGGGTCGGAAGCCTCGCCCGTGTATCGATTATAGGCGGTTAAACAAATTAATCAAGACAGAGTACTTTCCATTACCGAACATGGAAGAGCGAATCGAGACGGTGGCGGCAGCCAAAATAATCACCACTCTAGATTTAGCGAAATGCTATTGGCAAATCAGTTTAACGCCAAGAGCGCAAAGGCTGGCTGCATTTGTAACTAACTTTGGTACATATCGCCCACTGCGATTGCCTTTTGGCCTTAAGAACGCGCCATACCAATGCAGTAGAATGATGGCCGCTCTGTTAGCGCCGTGCAGCGAATATGCGGTACCGTACATAGACGACATAGCCATATTCAGCAACTCGTGGCAAGAGCATTTAAAACACATGCAAAATGTATTCTCCATTCTGAAACAGGCAAAACTGCATGTAAAGCCGAGTAAATGCATGTTCGGTAGAGAGTCAGTAAAATACTTAGGCTACGTAGTAGGAAGCGGGGAAATGCGCCCTGTAGAAGCTAAAGTGCATGCAATTCGGGAGTTTCCAAGACCGCACACGAAAAAACAAGTCAGATGTTTTCTCGGTATGAGCGGGTACTACCGGAAATTCATTCCCAGATTTGGCGAAATGTCAGCTCCGTTATCAGATTTGTTAAGGGGGAAGGAACGCCAGGGGACAGTAAATTGGAATCCTGAATGTGAAAGTGCATTTAATAAGTTGCGTGAAGCTTTATGTTGCGAACCGGTATTAAGAGCACCTGACTTCACGAAACAATTTCAAATACAATGTGATGCAAGTCAAAGAGGAATAGGCGTAGTTTTAGCTCAGACAGACGAGAACGGCGATGAAAAACCCGTTCTATACTTAAGTAGGAAATTGACGGATGTGGAGAAAAATTTCAGTACGGTGGAAGCCGAGTGTACAGCAATTATTTGGGGATTGCAAAAATTGCGGTATTATCTTGACGGGCAGGTGAAAATTAAGATCGAAACAGATCATAACCCATTAGTGTGGTTGCGAAATTGTTCCGGGAACAACCCTAGATTATTGAGATGGTCGTTAATGCTGCAACATTATGACATCGAAATTTGCCACAAAAAAGGGAAAGATAATGGGAATGCCGACGCTTTAAGTCGCATGTTTTCATGAACCTGAACTGATCTCGTTAGGTAAATGGTTGCACTTCAGTGGCTCCTATTTGTATTGTATAGCATCACGTAAAGTTTTCACTATGTAAACTGGAAACTATCTTGTCTAAATGTAATCGTGTAAATAGTATTTTTGAAAAACAGTATTTGATGAATTGTAAAAAATTGTTTCACAGATGCACTGAAAATGTGTATTTAAAATTGTATAGAGTCACATCAAGAAACAGCAAGATTACTATCAGAAAGTGTATATAAGAGTATTGTAACCCGTCGGCGGTGGGTCGGGGGTTTGCATGCTCAATAATACACAGATGGGCATTTCAAGATAATATTTACTTATTCTAAAATATGATTATGATGATGATGATGATGGCATAACAATGATTTTTACAAATGAATTTACATGTTTTTTTTGTACATCGGCGGCCTCTTATTTACTTTAAAATGAAATTTGATACAAAAATTGAACACAAGTACTTGGCCGCTACCCTCGTGCCTGTTTACCGGCACATCCGCTACAGCCCCGAATATCTAAAGTTCGTCCGCACTTACGCGGGAAACAAGGGCTGAGCGTCACCTGGCTGCACAAAACTACTTATCTGGTACTCTTCTGAGGCGTGATGTCAGCAGTGGTGAGTGATGCATTCCCGGGCTGGAGTCGGGCGGCTGTGGCGCGTACTCAGGCGGAAGCCACCAGCAACACGCTCCCTCTGGACCCAATGCTGCGCTGGCGTCGTCCACATTTCATGACACGCGACCCAGGTCACAACGTCTCGTTGCCGATCGTAAACAATGGTGATTCCGCGCTCGGCTTGCGGTCTCCGGAGAGGAAGTTCCTTCCGGTAGCGAGTCTAATGAATTTCACCAATGATGTGACATTGCGCAGAGCAAAAATCTCGAATGAAGCGCCAAATCAACTAGCGCACGTTTTGAGAGTAATCATTTCAGCTCACGTGACTAATTAAAGTTATGCGGCGCGCGGTAGAGCAAGTGTCTCCCACCGATTTCTAGACACAAGTCTCTCTCACCGATTTCTAGATACAAGTGTCTCTTACCGATCTCTCGATACAAGTCAGTTTTGGGCGGCGCGCTACCACGAACGAAGGCACCTCTTCCCTCTCCACGGACCGGGGGCCTGTCTTCGATTCGCTCGCCCTTCGCTAAAGAGGCGGCACTTGAGCCAATGGCTCGCGAGCTCGCATCGACAATGTGCGGCATTGTATGCTCGAAAGTAGGTCTCGCGAGTCCACAGGTGACCACGTGCGCATAACGAAAGGGTGGTATATTGGCGCGGCACGTCCGAAGACGGTGACACATGTTTCCCCGCCTTCGCGCCTCGGTCACGGCGTTTTACTCCTTTCTTTTCGGGTGCCGGCGACGGTTAGCCCAGGCCGTTCTTTGATTGACGTTATTGCTTTATTGCCCTGCCTGGTGCCTCTCTCCCGGGTGAACACTTGAGCAAAACGAATTTTGATGCTCTTTTAAGCAGCACGTCTGTGGATCGGACTCAAAAGGCATACCCAGCGAGCGCGGGACTCGACGCGGCACGCGCCGGTGCGTCTCGGTAGCACAATGCTTTTGACGGTCATAAATATGTCTCCGAGTTCGGCTGAGGGGGTGATGACGAGGGGTTGGCAGAGACCGGTGGTAGGGCTTGGCCTCGATAATTGTCGTTTAGTGTGGAGAGGCTATTGAGTCCGCGGCACCCAGGGACGGTCATAAAACCTTTTGAACGGCGCGGCCACGCACCTAAGCGGGTGGGGCGGCGGTCGGCATAATATGACCAGTAATTTATTTTATTATATTATTATTTCGGAGGACGTACCGTTACATTGGCAATCCCCTCCCACCAAGAAAATTCTGAGCACAGCGATGGATTTTCTTAGAGCAAAACTAACTAACGGAAACGGCCTCCGTGAGCACAAAAACCACAAAATAGAAACATTGCCCGCTATAATGACCTGATCCAACTTAACCAATAATGACAACGAAATTAACCCTTGACAATGAACTATAATTAGATGAGAAAAATAAAATTGCCCTTAACAACTAATAAACCCTTAAGAAATGCAAATAGACCAATAAAGTGAGTAATAAAATTTATTTTCGTTAAAATTAATCAAACCTAATGCTAGATAATTCAAATTGTTGGGAACTTCGACGAGTGCGAGGAGCGGCCGACGTGATTAGGGTTATCACTCATTAAATGGAACCCTCTCAACTGCTTTAAATTGCGGGGCGGCTTGATCCTTGCCATTGACTGTGCCTTCTCCGGATCGATTCTCGTCCCTTTGTCGTCAATGATGTACCCCAGAAATTTAATTTCCCTCTTACAGAACTGGGATTTCTCTAAATTTAAATGCATATTGTTGATGATCAAGCATTTGAATAACTCCTCCAAATTTTCTAGATGCTGGTCGAAATCCTGGGAGGAAATTACAAGATCATCCACGTATGGGGTGAGGAACATTTTAATTGACGGCGGTAATTTTGTATCCAGGCATCGAATAAAATACGCGCCTGAGTTGCGAAGTCCGAACGGGCATCTTTTCCATACGTAGCTCAAACCATCGTAAATAAATCCCGTATACTTTTGATCATCTGGGTGTATTGCAATTTGCCAATACGAGGCTGTGAAATCTACTGCCGAAAATAAGCTGGTCTCCCGGAACTTCCATAACATTTCATCTATCGCAATCGGCGCATCATAATCGGGCACAGTGATCTCATTTAATTTCCTGGCGTCGAGGCAGATTCGAACGCCTCCATCTTTTTTTCTTACGATCACGAGGGGGTTAATGTAGGCGGTCGGTTTCCTTTCGATAATGCCGTCTCTGATCATTTCCAACATGACGCGGTCTACGTCCGCCTTAAGGGCCTGCGGTATAGGGTAACTCCTACACTTAAATGATTCGGGATTTGTGACCTGGATTCGGAGTTGAAAGTCAGGGATGGGGTCGGTTGGCCTGATAAAAACGTCCTTATAATTTTGAAGCAATTCCTGCAGGCGGTAGTGCTCTTCCGGCTTGAGATTGCTATTTTCCTGCATTTTCTCGTTAATTAGACCGAGAGCTTCTTCCCGCGTAATCGAAAACATGCTAGCCTCTTTCGGCTCGTGAACGTCGGCATCACCTTCCTCAAACATCATCAGTCTTCCTGGATCCAGAGTAATTTCTCCCCTTTCAAAATCTATTTTACCGCTATATTCTCTTAAAAAATCGACACCTAAAACAACGTCATATCCTAAATTCTTAACAATGAGACATGTGGCATTAAATTGATCTGTGCTAAACGATAACGTTAATAGGACCTGCCTAGTAATGGGATTGCTTTTCTTCTTGCCCACGCCGACAACAAAACATTTATTAATGGGAAGTTCGGGTAGAGTAATACGATGGTTCTTTAATTTCACGTAGTACTCCTCCGAAATGGCTGAAACTTCGCTTCCTGAATCAATGAGGGCCCTCGCTTCGATCCTTTCACATGTAAAAGTGATAATAGGGCATTTTCGCGCCCGGAGAAAGTTCTGCTCCTCGTCCTCTACCTCGTTGATGGCAAAGTTCACATTCGCCGTTTCCCCTATAGGCACCTGTAGCTCCCGCACCTGCACTCGTTCGGCGTCCCGGCGCCCCACGATACCGAACGACATTAGTTTGACGAACCGGGACCTCCCCGATTGTTCGTACGTTCCTCCTGTGCTCTATCACGCGGCGCCGACGGCGGTGGGCCCCGGTTCGCTGCCTGATGCGATGGCGGGCTTTCACCGTTTCTTGGCGGGAAATCGTTATGCTCTCGCCGCCATTGTCCGCTTCTTTGATTTCCTCCCCCTCCGTCCTGCCTATTTGATCGACCTCCCCCTGACCCTTGACACATACGTGTTCTATCATACCTGGCGAGAAGTAGCTGCATTTTCTCGAGATCGAGCGAGTCTACGCTATTCAACAGGTTTTGAATTTGAAAGGGAAAGTGTGAGGTAATCATCCAAATCAGTTTTGCATCTGAGATTTGCGGGTCGCATAACCTTAGCGCCGCAATCTTGTCGATCGCGTAATCTAATAATGAGATGCCCCATTTTTCCTCCCATCTACCTTCCATCACTCTCCTTTCGTAATCATACCGGACCTGCTCTCCCCAATAGCGCTCCAGGAATCGGGCCTTGAAATCGCTGAAATCACGAGGAAATGGATGTATGGCCAGGAGCCAGCTCGCAGCGCTCCCTCGCAACAATTGCTGTACAAATTTTGTTTTTAATTGATTCGGAATAGCTTTCGTGAGCTCCATGTAGTCCTCGACCCGGCGAATGAATTCACATGGATTTTCGTTGATGTTCCCTGAAAAGTTCAGGTTGGACGGCGGTGTCCATGGGAGTGACGCGGCGCCCCGTTCCCCGTTGCTTTGTCGTGGTAATTGATCACAAGCATCCGCGATCTCTTGCCGCCTTTCCTCGCGCAAGACACTCATCGAATCGCTGATCATTTGTTTGATCTGCTTTTCCCTTTCATTATCGGCGTTTGCTGCACCCGTTTTAATTTCTGATATTTCATTATTGACACTCTGCATATCGGTAATCACCTTTGTCTCTAATTTTGATAACCGCCTACAGACCGCTTCACCCTTGCTTCCTATTTCCGAAATTGATGTTTTTACAGACTCGTGGATGCTATCCATTTTCCCCTCTTGTCCCCTTAATCTAGCCGTGATTGTACCTTCGAATTCAGTGAAACGGCCGCCTTGCTCCGCAATCTGTCCCTCAAGATCATTTTGCATTTCTGTTAGTTTTGCGTTTGTCGCATCACTGTTCGCATCTAATTTTGTAGCAATGGCATCAATGCGTTGTGCCAGAGCCATGTTTGACTCGTTACATACCGCGACGTGCTTATCGAAACGAGTTTCCAGTCTCCGAATTTCAGCTGCGGATTTTGCCCCCTGCTCCTCGATACGGTTCGCGAGCTCATCGAATCTCGCATTTGTCTGCTTGAATTGCTCATCAAATTTTGCATTTGTCTGCTTGGATTGCTCATCGAATTTCGCATTTGTCTGCTTGGATTGCTCATCGAATTTTGAAAGCATTATCGCCATGAGATCGGCTATTGTGACCGTGGGTGCCTGAGGTTGCGCGTTGCTGTCGGTTTCCCCCTGAGTTTCATCTTTACCCTCCATTTTAAATTCTTTCACAGTTACTTTACGCATAAATTTCTTAATAAAAAAACCCACATACAACACACGCAAACACAGTAAACACTACACACAAGCTGAAAGAGAAAACATCATACACAGACCATAAGTAATTATCAAACATGCATTCCCCTTTCATTCGCCACCGGCAACGTTTATAAAATTTTGAAGTTTGGGTTCGTGAATCTTAGTTGAGCTCATTCAAGCCCCACGTTGGCTAAGCCATTTATGTAACCCGTCGGCGGTGGGTCGGGGGTTTGCATGCTCAATAATACACAGATGGGCATTTCAAGATAATATTTACTTATTCTAAAATATGATTATGATGATGATGATTGGCATAACAATGATTTTTACAAATGAATTTACATGTTTTTTTTTTGTACATCGGCGGCCTCTTATTTACTTTAAAATGAAATTTGATACAAAAATTGAACACAAGTACTTGGCCGCTACCCTCGTGCCTGTTTACCGGCACATCCGCTACAGCTCCGAATATCTAAAGTTCGTCCGCACTTACGCGGGAAACAAGGGCTGAGCGTCACCTGGCTGCACAAAACTACTTATCTGGTACTCTTCTGAGGCGTGATGTCAGCAGTGGTGAGTGATGCATTCCCGGGCTGGAGTCGGGCGGCTGTGGCGCGTACTCAGGCGGAAGCCACCAGCGACACGCTCCCTCTGGACCCAATGCTGCGCTGGCGTCGTCCACATTTCATGACACGCGACCCAGGTCACAACGTCTCGTTGCCGATCGTAAACAATGGTGATTCCGCGCTCGGCTTGCGGTCTCCGGAGAGGAAGTTCCTTCCGGTAGCGAGTCTAATGAATTTCACCAATGATGTGACATTGCGCAGAGCAAAAATCTCGAATGAAGCGCCAAATCAACTAGCGCACGTTTTGAGAGTAATCATTTCAGCTCACGTGACTAATTAAAGTTATGCGGCGCGCGGTAGAGCAAGTGTCTCCCACCGATTTCTAGACACAAGTCTCTCTCACCGATTTCTAGATACAAGTGTCTCTTACCGATCTCTCGATACAAGTCCCTTTTGGGCGGCGCGCTACCACGAACGAAGGCACCTCTTCCCTCTCCACGGACCGGGGGCCTGTCTTCGATTCGCTCGCCCTTCGCTAAAGAGGCGGCACTTGAGCCAATGGCTCGCGAGCTCGCATCGACAATGTGCGGCATTGTATGCTCGAAAGTAGGTCTCGCGAGTCCACAGGTGACCACGTGCGCATAACGAAAGGGTGGTATATTGGCGCGGCACGTCCGAAGACGGTGACACATGTTTCCCCGCCTTCGCGCCTCGGTCACGGCGTTTTACTCCTTTCTTTTCGGGTGCCGGCGACGGTTAGCCCAGGCCGTTCTTTGATTGACGTTATTGCTTTATTGCCCTGCCTGGTGCCTCTCTCCCGGGTGAACACTTGAGCAAAACGAATTTTGATGCTCTTTTAAGCAGCACGTCTGTGGATCGGACTCAAAAGGCATACCCAGCGAGCGCGGGACTCGACGCGGCACGCGCCGGTGCGTCTCGGTAGCACAATGCTTTTGACGGTCATAAATATGTCTCCGAGTTCGGCTGAGGGGGTGATGACGAGGGGTTGGCAGAGACCGGTGGTAGGGCTTGGCCTCGATAATTGTCGTTTAGTGTGGAGAGGCTATTGAGTCCGCGGCACCCAGGGACGGTCATAAAACCTTTTGAACGGCGCGGCCACGCACCTAAGCGGGTGGGGCGGCGGTCGGCATACTATGACCAGTAATTTATTTTATTATATTATTATTTCGGAGGACGTACCGTTACAGTATATTGATTGTTCAAAAATTAGGCAATCATTGAATATGTGTATTTAAAATTGTATAGAATCACATCGAGAAACAGCAAGATTACTATCAGAAAGTGTATATAAGAGTATATTGATTGTTCAAAAATTAGGGAATCATTGAATATGTGTATTTAAAAGTGTATAGAGTCACATCAAGAAACAGCAAGAGTACTATCAAAAAGTTGTATATAAGAGTATATTGATTGTTCAAAAATTAGAGTATCAGTGAATATGTGTATTTAAAATTGTATAGAATCACATCAAGAAACAGTAAGATTACTATGAAAAAGTTGTATATAAGAGTATATTAATTGGACAATTGGAGTAATTTATGACTATACATCAGAGAACAGAGGTAGAGTACGAGTAACGGACAGAGTCCAGAGCGTAAAAACTATTATTAGTTGTTAAAATGTCAAATTTATGAAGTCAGAAAAAATGTTGTAAATAGTAATGTTATATGGTGTAAAAAGGGTTAAATTAGATACCACCATGAGTACATGTGAAGCAGCGAAATTGTGAAATTGTAACTGTCATTAATTGCTTCATTATAAATTTTTTCCTGTGGTTTCTACCTGCGGAAAAAATTCTCCCCGGGGATAGAGGAGTCTGTAGCGTCATGGACGTCACTCTCTGCTCCGGAGAGACAAGTCGCAAGGTATGGGGATGAGGGAGCCAAAAATAGGCTTCCAAACAAAGGCCAACCCTTCAGGGAAAGTCCAAAAGGGGAGAGGGCTTGTAGGTGCCGGGTGCAACTTGCAACGGCGAAAGCAGACGCCTCAAGACGAGTGCGTGGGGGGAATGATGACGCGGAAGTCATGTGACTCGAGGATATAAAAGAGCGGTGGCAGAAGCCCTGGGTTGGGTAACGTTTCTGGTTTCCTCGCGGCTAAACACCGCAAAACTTGTCCGGCCAAGTCTGGCGCGGAAGTGCTGCAGGCACGTGTGGGTGTTCGAGTCTTGAACACTGTGAAGTATGCTCGATACTTCGGGGCAGAGTGTCTGCCGAGGCACACCAGGTGCCAAGTTGCAAATCGGCCGAGTTGGCTAAACGCATGCGCGGCCGCAAGGCGCGTGTTCGGAGAAGGGGGCTGCGGCAGGTAGCCGACAAACACCTTAGAGTGAGTTCTGTAAACAGTGTACATAAATTAATGTAAATAAATTGTATATACCTCACTCGTGTCTGTTTCCTTGTGGAGTAGATCCCTACCCACGACGTTACACTACTCTTTCGGAGAAAACTGAAGAGCACCAACTATGAGATACTTCCCTTCCCTTAGGTTTAAGCCCATCTTTTACCGGCCGTTTTGTCGGTTCTTGTAAATAAGCAATTTTTGTTAATTTTTTAAATTAATTAGTGTTTTATTCCTGATAATTTACATGTCAAATGTCAAAGTAACGCAGCCAAACACAACTAAAAAAGTTGTTTTTTATCAGTATAATAATTTTCAATCACTGTCATTGCTGGCTGACGCAACCTGCTCGACTTTTATGCTCTATGCGGCTCAACCACTGCAATCGGTTATGTATGCGACAGCATTTGATTGATTGATTGATTACTGATGATTCCGAGCACATCAACTGGTAAGATCATTAGTCCCGTAAACGCAGTGCATGTTTTTTCTCAAAACCGCTCAAATTTTTGTTTTGGAATCTTTCTTCAGATAAAGCAAAGGGCACGTAAAAAATGGCACGGATGGATAGGACGCATTTCGTTGAACTCCCTGAATTTTTGGAAATTTCTTAAGTTACAAGTAATGCTAGAAAGTGTGTGTTGATATAATACCACTTATGTACTTTATATTCTTGTCATGGTTTCAAGAATTAATTATCGCTTCCAGTTATCTCGCATTTTGCGTGAAATTGCCATTCCGCCTTGACGCTATAGACGTCTATAAACTTTCCGTCTCGACCCTATAGACGTCTAACAATTCTTTTATTTTGGAATAACTGTTTTGTTTTATTTTCCTTCTGGTTTTTAATCGTGTAATCTTTATTATGAACTTTTACAGAAAATTATGTGAACCAACACGAGCACTAGTTAATACAAACACGTTCGTTCGTCATTAATTCGTATTCTACAGTGAGGTGCTCAGACGTATGTGGGAGAACGAATAACGAACTGAAAATAGATTCGTGACCTCAAGTTGTGTAGTACTGTGACATCGTGATTTCTACATCCGTAATCTTTTAGAAATGCTTACGCTTGTCATTCACGCGTTCTGACCAAAAAAGTGAAAAATATCAACATAAAATAAAGTACTGACATTTGACACTACGGCCTTCTGGCAACCGATAGCAACAATGGCATTTTGCTTGTTTCGAGAAGTAAAATGCCTTTAATAGTCTGGGAATAATTGCGGAGAATGAGAAATTCCTAAAGGTTAATATCACGTCATGGTTTGTTTTAGCTTCAGCTAGGAAAGAAAATACCGTTTTACTTTGAAAACGTGGAGAGGAATAAAAGAGGAGCGAGAAAAGAGATGTTACATGTACAATTAGCATATACGAAAGGGAAATCCCCGTCAAATTCTAGAAATTATCACTTCGACAGCTTGTGACGGCAGATGTATTCACAAGATCTGAACACGAGTCACAACACTTCTACCATGAGGTTATGTTACATAAACAGTATGTATTATTATGTGCATCGTAAATAGCATCTCGCTGCTTGTTCAAGAGAATCGCGGATTCTTCACGACTAAAATGTATCCAGCGTATGTCTACCTATCCTCTGATACTGTAGTCGCATGCTCATTTATTCCAAAAAAGCAGGAGACCTTTTGCTTCGAATTGATTCTTGCGCGAACAATTTTGGTCAGATTTGGCTGATGTTGATAGACCCAAACAGTAGATTGCTGTTTACTTTCGGGGTCGTGTGCTTAGATCCAAGCTTCCTCTCCTGTGTAAATGTTATACATGGCTTTTGTCGCACCACGATTATATTTTTTTAACATTTCTTTGCATCAATCGACTAGAGCCTTTTTTGACCGATTGACAAAAATGTGCAGTATCCAACCCGCACAAACTTTTCCCAGGCTAAATGTTCATGGAGAATTGTGTGGACGGTTGTCATACTAATGCCCAAGGTTGCCTACACCTGAATGCAATCATTTTTCGTCATGTAATGTGCTGGAGAGAAGACTCTTCCCCGCACCATCAATGCCACCAATTTGACCCCCTCGTGTCGTTTCGATGCTCTTGACTTGCTGGGGTCGGCAATCCTCCCCTAAGTCCTCTTATCTGGGGCTCAATCACCGCCGCTTCTTGCCATCTACAGCAGAAGGAGCGCGCGACGCTTCCGTGCCCGTGCAGGCGCGCGACTTTTGGACTCGCCTGTGACGTCTTCGCCGGGCTCCAATCTGAATGCCTTGGGAAACGTACACTGCTCGTTTACAATGCCTCGGCGTCCTTGGCCAGCAAGACAAACGATCGTGTAACTAGGTGTTGCCCTAGTTGGTTGGTTGTTGCCCTAGTTGGGCACGTCAGCTACTGAGGTCATTAATCCCGTAAGTGTAGCACATGCTTTTCAACGGGAGGTGGTGGCGATCTTTCCCCCGCTGGATGGCGGGATCCGGCGCCGACCTACCGTCGGCTAGCAGGATTTCCCACAACCAGGTATCTCCCACCAGCTGGGCGACACCCCAGCCGGAACAAGCTCTCAGCTCACGACCGATCTCCCGGAGTATGTGGTAGTGTAGTGCATGTGCAAGGGGAGAGATAGAACAAGGAAGAGGAAGGACAGATCGCGTGGTGCGGTTGTTAGGTTACTGTTCCCGCATTCGCCTGGAATTGATCGGAGAAACTACGGTAAACTACCGATCAGAGCAACCGGTCTCTAGAATTCTTCTCCATATGGTGACTGCATTCGACTAGCTGAGAAGCTAGTGTCAAAAATGTTGCCACTTTCGGAACTCTAACGTAGAACCTCCCGGCTAGAGGCACTGCAGGGACATTGGTTGATACACTGAGCCACCTCTCCCGGTCCGTAGTTGGAGTTAGTTTTAAGCAGTGTGTACATTTTGCTTTGATTATTTGCATTTGAGGTTAAAATATACGAAGAATAACTCGCTGAGAAATCATAATATTTAATCGTAAATGCGCTGCCTCAAAGTTATCGCAGCGTGGCAAAATAGGAATGAATATATCTTTCCTAGATATCGTTCTGAATAGATGACTCGTATGTATTTAATACCTATAAAGAATATTTGAGAAAGTAGCTCCCAAATATAGTTTTCTTTTGGTATATTAATGATAGATGTGTTTCTAGTGCAAATGTGAGGAGTAGCAGGTTCGTATGCTCACACAATTTAGCATAACAAACTGCTTAGAACTATTTATTTATTTATTTATTTATTTTACGTCAAAAAAATGTTAAAAACTGCGCATGACGTGCTATGGGGAAAAGTGAATTGTGTGCACATTTTCAAAATTCTGTGATCCCTACACTAAGTCATATACTACTTAAATTTTGAATTTTGAAAGGGAGAAAAAAACAAAAAATCTCCCATGTAATAAAATCTATTTTCAAGGATAAATAAGCAATAAATTTTGAATTTTGAAAGGGAGAAAAAAACAAACAAAAAAACTCCCATGTAATAAAATCTGTTTTCAAGGATAAATAAGCAATAAATTTTGGCTCTTATTACTTCCTGCCGCGACAACATGGAAACGATAATTTGAATAATTGTATTTCCCACTGAATTCTAGAAGACGTGCACAGAAAATGAAGTTACATTTATGTCCAGAAGCAAAACAAGGGGCCATCTCAGCATTTGCTCAATGGATCAGGGAAACTGGACGAAAAACCTGATCGAGATGGGGATCATTGACCCGGAAGCTGTGTTACAATAGTTGTTACAGGTTGTTTATACTCATTTATACAGTCCAAATGGTAATTAATGCATTATGTATCATTGTTAAAATTAATGTTACTTTTCTCGTGATGCTCAGTATAGTCTCTAATTGTATAGAAACAGTTATGCAGCAGAAACGATTTCACTTGGGATTTAAACTTTTCTATCGAATTTAATCGTTTAATGTCATCTGGCAAAGTGTTGTAAAATAATGTACATGTATTGTATGTGAATTTTTGTAATGAGCTGTTGATACTGTCACCTGATGAATATGATTTCTACGTCGAGTGTTATAGTAATAGACTTCGGCATTTTCTGAAAATATATTCCCGCCCTTAAGCAAGTCATTTTTTACAAAACCACTGATTCGTAAATAAAAAGACACGGTAATGGTAGAATTCCTAGATTAATGAAGAGAGGCTTACATGAATCACGTGGGTGGGATTTAGTTATTATTCGTACAATTCGTTTTTGTAATCTAAAAGTCTGGGAGCTATAAGATGTATTTCCCCAGAATATTATGCCATATCTCAGGCGGGAATGAACATTCGCGAAGTATACACAACGAGCAGTGTGAAGGCTGGCTGAATTTGCAAGAATTCTGAACGCGTAGCATAATGAACTTAATTTTGTGTTCAATTCATTTAAATGGACGTTCCATTTAAGGTTTGACTGAATTTAGGGACCTAAAAATTTTGTTGCCTTAACATCAGTCAATGGTACTCTCATAATAATAATAATAATAATAATAATAATAATAATAATAATAATAATAATAATAATCTCATTAAAATTCTCTAACATCAGGAGAGGTAAAGAAGTGTTTTGTAACACAGTTATACACATCGAGAATTATCGAAAAGGCGAAAATAGAAAACAATTCGGAGGGATAAAAATTCTTGATTGCCTTCGCCTTCATTTTGCCCATGAAAAGTCCACCCAGTACAACTGCCTCGCCGCGACCCGAACGTAAAATACGCAACCTCTCCGGGATGTAGAATGAATTGCTACGAGTACTACAAGGTTGGTGGACCGGTCACTGCCATCCCTTGGTATTTGCTGTGCGCGGGGTCCGATACTTGTAGAATTTGCGTCATACTCTTGTCCTTGCCCGTAAATGACGAAGCGGAACAGGAAAATAAACAAAGTAAGCACGACATTATCACGTGCGCTGCAGGTGATTTGGCATTGAACCAAAATTCTATCTTCCCACTCCGCGAACTGACGTTATATCAGATAACCTAAAATTTCGTTTCTTCACTTCACTTCAAGTAAAAATAGAAACAAAATGTATATCCAACGATGCTCTAATTAAAATAATTGACATTGAAGAGCAAACTTTCATGTTTTCTATAGTCGAGCAGTTTAAGTCAAAGATATTTGGAACTTAGAGTTATCATCCAAATAACGTAAAACGCGTGAGAATCGAATTTCCAATTCTTGTTTCTTTTTCAAGTTTCACTTAATTCGAGGATTCAAATTTCCCATTCGTAGTATTGAGAAAACTTTAAAGACAGTTGAGTTTTATCCGAAAATTATCACAAGTCATTGAAACAGAAACAAATAAGCACATTTTAAAATATTACTTCTTTTAATTCAATTATCACTTCGTGTTATTTTTGGTTGGTCATCGTTGAAAGTTGACACCTTATGCCACTTACAAAATGTTTCTCAACACTTGTTGCTCTTCATGCAACATGGCGGCCGCTTGACGAACTCGTGATCCCATTTATTGAAGAAGACAGTGACAATGAATAATTGTCTATGATTGTCTAATTGTCAATGATTAATAAATCTATAACTGAGTAATTTGATTTATATTATTAACATAAATAATTAATATACCTAAAACTGAGTAATTTAATTTATATTATGAGACAATACATGAATCTAACTAGTGTTGCTACAAGTGGCACAGACTTTCTCGTATTATTTTTCTATGTTCTTTGGCCTGGGCTAGCTATTCGGACTTGTCACAGACGTGCGAACTGCTATTTATCGCCGCCCAAAGTACATTTTTTGAAATTTTCTCGATTTTTCGGTTTCCTAGTAGTAGAACCGAAATATTACATTAAGAATGTTAAATAAGATTAAAACCTCACCCTAAGTGGCAATTTTCATGGAACAATTTGGAGCCATTCTTACGACAATGTTTAACCTTTACTGTAAATGCGAAATTTGATGATCTTTTTTCATGGAATCTTTTGACTTTTCGAAAAACCTCATTAGCATATATTTGAAACACTTCCACTCACAAATGAAATAGTGTTTACGAATAAATAGAAAATGTTTAAAGAAAAAATTTGGAGCCGTTTTCGAAATTCTTGTTTTTGTTATTTTTTTAATATTGTACATATTGCACGCTATATTGCGCGAAAACTACAGTTTTAAAAAATCTAAATGATCGTAATCAAAGAAATATCTATGGAGAAAAAAAGTTACTTGAAGGAAAAAGTCTTTAATTTTATAGTCGTAGGAAGACACCGAAAATAATCTATCTTTTGCAATTATCGAAAATTCAGTGTTAATAGTGAAAAACGGACCTATCCCATGCCACCTTTATAAGTATATTTTACTCTATTCTAAAAATAAATCTAAAGAAAGAAATTGGAGCAGTTTTTGAGAATACTTTGAAAATGTCAACAGTACTCCAACGTGATCACGTGGAAAAGCTATTTCATTTTTTTTTTCTTTGTGAATTTAGCATCAAAATTGGTTTACAAAAATTCCTTCAAATTCAACTATTTTTTCCCCGTCTCTGCACTTTTTTTCGAGTCTGATACATGCAATAGAAGCTGAGAAAAAATAAAACATGAACAATTTGTATCTCTGCAACAGATTTCTCTAGGAGGCTGATTGTTTGTGAATCTACGTTATATCACATGAACATCGGGATTATCGATTTGGGTAGGGGGCACTTTTCACCACCTTATTCGGCGATACCCTTTAAGAACCGACTGGATGGCTATAAAATGTGATGATTGATTGATTTTTTCGTGTTTCCGGGCGCATCAACTGCTTTGGTCATTAGTCCCGTTAGTGTAGTGCATGTTTTTCTCGGAAGATGTCGGTGATCTTCCCCCGCTGGTTGGCGAGATCCGGCGCCGACCTACCGCCGGCTAGTGAGGTTTTCCCCCTCACCAGGACTCTCCCATCAGCGGGGCACCGCCCCAGCCGGGACAAGCTCTAAGCTCCCGGTCTAATGTAAGTGAGTGTGTATAAGGGGAAAGGATAGGACAAGGAAGAGGAAGTACAGATCGCGCGCGGTCCGTGGCCCGTTTGGTAGGGTACTGCTCCGGCATTCGCCTGGAGTTGATCGGAGAAACCACGGAAAACTACCGATCAAAGCACCCGGCCGCTAGAATTCTCCTCCAGAAACGACTGAATTGGACCTAGCTGAAAAGCTAGTGTCGAAAATCCTGCCACCGTGGGGAGTGGGAACCTAGGACCTCCCGGTCAGAGGCGCTGCAGTGACATCAGTTGATGCTCCCGGTAAAATTTGATCGTATTGGCCCGACATCTAGCGGTACAAGTTGGTGGTTCTCGCGGCGCACGAGTGTTGGGTTAGAGTGGGTGAAGGGGTTAGCAGGGGTGGCAATCGCTCTTGCACGTTTGTGCAGGAAGTCAGCGCCGAGTGATTTCAGACGCGGAGGTGATCAATAAGTCATTAGATTACTGTCGGCAAGACTAATTTAGCTGGAATGATGTGGAATATTTTGAAAGAATCCAAGAATATCGTGTGTGACTTTTTTTGTGGGGGAAATTCTGCAAAGGTGAAACTAACCGAATTATCGCAGTGTCATTTTGTCATGTCATGAAACGCTACAACTCGGTTAATCAAACTGACGATAAGTAAAACTAATTTTGTAATGAAACAAAAATGTTAAAAATGTAATTCTATCGATACTTGTTCATATAATTATGCCAGACATGGCTGAGACAGACAACTGTATCATGTTTAAAGTTTTTATTTACTGTTATCTTACGATACACAAATAAAAAGTTTTAACAGAACATAACAGCCGAACGCCCCAATCATAGCTCATGTATCATCCCCGAAGCCGAGAATTTATTTCTTATGGCATACTATTTGCAAACATTCAGTGGGTTTAAGAGAAGAAAATGTTTAATAAGGACAATAAAAATATAAATTAATTGGTATTGTAAAAACAAAGTTGGGGAAATCATGAAAATTGGGACTTCACAGTGTACCCCTGATATACCATTCTTTGACAGGCTACAATTGATTTCTTATTATCACAGTGATAACAGGTATTGCAAAGTTTGCTTTATCACGATGATCTATGCAACGAATAATTAAACCCACAGAAACTAGTGCAGTCAGGACTACACAGCATATAATCGATGAGGTCAACAACTTATTGTCTGCCTCTCTCCACAACCCGCACGAAAATAACTGCGTTGTAATCACTTGAAGAATCCCCTTTGTTTACCGCTTGGATTCACTTTGCATTGAAATGACCAGATATTCTATTAAGTCGCAGAAACTACGGTTTTACTTCTTGTTCACGAGGAATTCAGTGAAGTCACAAAGGTTGCCGCCTCATATCCTGCACTTTTTAATTATGAAGGTTACTATGTAATTGCTGGGTTAGGTTTTTGATAAAATAAAATATAGAGGTTTAACCCGCGCGAACGTTCTCCACTCTGCAAATCATGGGTTTCAAAGTGATAATAGCTTCATACCCAACTTAACAGTATCATGACAACCTGCTCTACGTAATGGGTTGCACATTTAAAAAGATCTAATTTTAGTAGGTACATTTCGTAGATTTCTCGAAGATTTCGTCATAGGATACATATCGTAATGTTCAACCTGATTTTAAGGCCCTAGGACGCATCGTTACAGCTTTACGCACAGCAGTAACATGTGTTACCGCGGGATGTGTGTCGCAGTTTGCACATCGCATCATATTTTCCTTGTATCATAATCATATTGTAAGATGCGCAAATTAAAAAATACATATTCTTTTAATGCACTATTAAATGTATTTTTCAGGAATCACGAATTTTCTCCCATTTTTACTTTCTCGCATATAGAGAAAGTACTGTAATGCTGCAGCAAAAAACTGTGATTTTTCCGGCAGAAAAACACGTTTTGTTGGTTCATGATACCCAAAAAGTGGATAATTCTTGTTCCTATAATACAGGAACCACATACATTATGTAGTAGTAAATAACATCCTCTAACACGTTTCGTGGGTTCTTGATACCGAAAAATTGGTTCCCGGTCCGTCCGTCTGTGAACAAGGCTGGTGCCCTGCTCATATGGAAGATTTTAACCAAAATTGATATACGTTATCGATCTAGCTGAAGTCGCGGCCCCTTGAATTTGAAATAGATATTTTGATTCTCGGGGTACTTAACATGAAGCTTCAAGGACATTTTCTGAATTTTCTCAAAAATGGCTCCTGTTTTTATTTAATTTTTCCGCAGGCAGAGACAAGTATACTTATAAAAATGGCGCTGGTCGAATTTTCTTTGAATTTTCGAAAATTACAAAAGTTTAACATATTTCGGCGCCATCCTAAAAGCAGAAAATGGAAGATAAATATTGTTTTTTAATGAAATCTGTTCTCTTCAAAATTACATCTTCAATGAGGCAATTTGTTCAAAATGAGTTGTTTTCGCGTTATTTTGCCTGCAAAAATGCAAATTTAAAGCAAGTTTTTCAGAAAAACGGCACCAGTATTTTTTCTGTATTTTTTCATCTTTGGATAGAGCAAAGGACGTTAAAAAGATAACGCATGTCTCGTTTTCGTTGAATTCTATGGATTTTCGAAAATTCCTTAAATTACAAATAAATGCAGTGAAAAAAAAGTGTGTGCTGTGTGTGTAAAGTGGTGCTAGTTTGTTTAGGAAATCAGCTTCCGAAAAAACGTTTATCGTGCAATTGAGTCCATTCAATAATCGTTTCACAATTTCTTGCTCAATTCAAATGTGCGGGAACTTTCGAAGACTTTCAAACTATATTTCCATGTATCCAAAATATATTTTGCATTTGAGATTTCAGTTAGAACTATTTGTCGTTTTTCCTTTGAATTGGCGCTTTTCTCTTAATGGAACTGAATGAATTCGTAAACTCAGTTGTATCCTATCACACGTCGACAAACATTGTTCCAAATATTGCTTACGTTTCGTTCTAATTACATATGTAGAATGAAGCAAACAATGGTTTTTATTTTCATGATCTAGTTGTGTTTCAGGGTCAGCGATGCATATGTGTACGAACGTATGCCTGTCGTTCTGAGAAATTCGACAGCCAAATTGTGAAATAATCATTAAAGAGTCGCGATAATCGAGGTGGGGACCTAGCGAAAAGTACTACATCGCATACATACGAACACACTTTTGAGCCTTCGCGTATGCGCGAATTCTATTACGTTACGATAGAGTTATATCGCACCAGAATTATTGGATGTAATTTCGTGACTTGTACGTAGTGCGTTAAATCACGATAAATGGAATGCGTTTCCAATACCGACGGTAGTATTTGCTGCAAGTCCAATTTTTTCTATGTTGATGGACAACTGTAGTTCGACAAAGATGAATCAAGAGGATGAGACATGGACATTAAGCTAGCAACATTATGCCGACACAGTTCGCAACTACTACGAGGATCGTAGTCTTAAAACGAAAACGTTGTGCATTTTTTTTAACACTTTAAACCGTACAGGTCTCAAGGTTGACTCGAACGTACATAATATCGTTTTAAGATAAACTGTGTAAAAACGCTCTTCTGTATATTCGGTCCCTTGTGTTATGTATTGAGATGCACCGACTCCTGTCCGGGTGGGCAGAATAGCAGCGCTGTTTGTTTTGAAATGCAACTCCAGTGGCCATTATGTAGTCACGTTCTACACGTGAGCAGCGGCTTCCTCTGTTTTGCCAGCGGCGTAGGAGAATGTGGGGCGACGCCCTAATGGAGGCGGCACCTGTTAAATAGATCGCGAAAGAGGGCAAGATCACGGGCAGCCAGAGGTGGGGAACGGGAGGAGACCCCGGAAAGAAGCGAGAGCCCGAGTGAACCCAGAGATGGAAATGGACCTCAGGGGATTTCTAATTGTTGTAATTGTCTTCGTAAGTGACAAAATGAGGGGTTTCAACGCCGCTCTTTCGCCTAATTACAGCATAGCGAGTAGTGGGAATGACCTTCAAAAGTTTTCTGTGAAAATCAGCTCAACATTGCTCATTTTTCAGAAACGCTCAAAGGACATTCTCTCAAGAATTGCTCCATATTTTTAGATAAAAATTTGAATGTTTTACTCTTCTAAAATACTCGTAGTTTATTTCAATTCTACTTTTAAATGAAGGAAAAATTGAGAGAAAATGTCTTTTAGGCGCCGATATTTGGAAGTTGGGAAGAGGGTGGGCAATACCGAAAACCAAGCATAGACAAAAAAGATTAGAAAACCGACTAGTGAAAGAAAGTCTGTTCCATTTAATAGTGGAATTTGTGATGATGTGTTGGTTTTAAAATAATTAATTTCCTACAAACGTTTCTATTTCTTTTATTTTAGTGATAAAAGGACATATATTTGTAACCTTATTTTTATGCATTCGAAGGCATGTAATGGCGGAACTGTAGGTAGGGCAGAAATTGTAATACAATATTGCGTAACCGTTTACAATAATGCGAAAAAGTAAGTGATGCTGTTACACCTCAAGTTAATTTCTTTTACGTAGAATATAGGAAGTATTGTTAAGTTCAGCGAACGTCCTTTTCGCAACAGAAAAACACACTTTGTGTGGTCCTGATAGCGTTATAATATATTTTTCTTGCTCTAATTCAGGGCTGTCCAACCGTTGGCCCGCGTTGCTTCTTACTGTGGCCCGCGAAGTGTTGTTAGTCAAACTCGAAAGTCCTTTGCATCCACGCCAGGCAAGACCATTGTGCGCCTAGCGCACGCGCCCTGTCAGGGTCAACACACCCTTTAATGTAAAAATTGGTTAGGTTTAGATTTAAGGAAGTTTTAGCTAGTAAATTCAGAATTTCAAAATCATCCCAAATCATACTACTGCGTGATGGTACCCCTTGATATCATGCAAAGATCTCCTCTCCCCCCGTTTCAGAGCAGCCGCGCAAACTGCCGTGATCAACAATAGAGGGATGTCAGGGGTTGATCGCCCAAGTAATGAAAATGTGTCCCGCAGCCATAAGGACTTAGTTGTGGCCCTTGAGGCCTTGCAAGTTGGACACCCCTGCTCTAGTTTAACTACTAGTAAGATAAGCAAACTGTCAACCAATGTTAGCAGTATCGGCTAAATTCTAACATCGGCAATTTTTAGCTCTTTTTGATGTGTTTCGAGACGAGTTTGAAAAGGCTCTTACGACGGCTGGAGTACTCTCCTCGATGCCCCTAGTAAATTGCAATCCTTGTGCGCACAACCTTCACACACATATGAAGTGGACATTTTTTACCTTGAAAACATGCCGCCTATATTCATATTGGAATCGACAACATTCTATCATCGTCGGTTATTAACCGACAATATTCTATGATCTCCAGGGATTACCCAATTTTCCTGTTTCCGCGGAAGAGTCACTTTCTACGAGTGGGTTGTTCCCTCCCCGCTCTGCCTTTAGAGATAAAGAAATTTCGTGCCGAGCCGTCCGGACTAATTGCAATTCTTGTGAGTACAACCTTCATTGCAATTTAAAGAAGACAGTTTTTACACTAAATGAAAGCATACCGCCCGCATTCAAACTCGAACCGACTATGTTGTGTCATCTGCAAATTCCAGCATCCTCTTTCTCCATTTTCGCGTAATCACATCACGGAAGAACTCTCCGCTCTACAGTCATTGATTGATACAAGGGAAAGTTCGGGCCATGACGCTCCTAGTAGATCGCAGTCTTGAGTACAGCATTCAACCCTGCTTAGGGTAGACGACAGTAGTAATACGACTTCAACTACTAAACATCGATGTTACCAAACATGGATCTTCGAAACTAAAGCATCGATGTTAGCAATACATGGACTAAAAACAGATTTTTTAACCATCGGTGTTTTAACGCTTGTTTAGTAAGCTCTAAAATTAAATTCGTTCGTAAGAAAATTTAATCTGACAGAAGCAGATTTATTAATTTACAATTAAGATTTAACTGAAAACAAAGTTTAAAAAGCAGGGCATCGGGGTCGTCTTGGGCGAGAGATAATTCCTTCGATAAATGTACTACAAATAGCGTTCGTTTGCTTTCAATATATAAACTAGTCGTGTTACCATCCATTATTATTACATATTTTTACTTTTACAATAGGGATTTATATTATTTATATTATAGAGATTTTTTCATTTACAAACATTAAAAACAAAAATATCGATGTTAAAAAACATCGGCTTTAATATATCAATGTTCAAAACATCGATGTTTTCAAAACATGGACAGTGATGTCGCATCCCTAGACACCAGTTTTTACAATAAATTAAAGAAGGCCCACGTGCTTTTAAACTCGAATCGACAAGTTGCTGTCATCTAGTATTTTCAATACTCATTTTTACTTTCTCGTTACCGTTAATGCTGCGTGAAAAATCTGCGAATTTTCGGCAAAAAAAACTCTTATTACAGGACCCTGGTAACGAAAAAGTGGATAAATCCAATTGCGAAATTTACAAAAACAAAACAAAAAAATCCTCTAACACGTGGTGTAGCCAGAATCTATGATTTGTGGGTCCTTGATACCGAAAAATCGAATGACTGCAAAACGTCTGTTCGTCTGTCTGTTCGTTTGTCTGTTCGTCTGTCTGTTCGTCCGCCTATCCGTCCGTCTGTGAACAATGATAGCGGATAAACCGTCCATCTGATTTTCTCCGAAATTGATATTCCTCAGGCGATCTGACTGCTGTCGTGCCCCCTTGAATTTGAAACCGATATTTTAATTTTTTTGGGTGGGAGGGGGAAGTGACCCTCCCCTCTGCACTGTCGCCAGTGATAGCAAGGAAATGTCGCATAGCATCATTGCTCCGAGTGGATTTAGCGTGGAGTGGCAGCCCAGCCCTCACCCCAACTTGCGGCATAGAAACATCAGTAGACATAGTACGGAATGTGAAAGTAAGCCGCCCACATTCATTCTCAAATCAAAATTCTATCATTTGCTATTTTAAACACCCTCTTCTGCTGTTTCCGCGGAAACGCCACTTACTTTTCGCGCGAGCCGCCTCCCCACCCCGGGACCGTCAGTGATACGAAGATAATTTCCCGCCCCGCGCCGACCACCCGCACCGACCCCCGCGCCACCCCCGCGCCGCCCCCGCGCCGCCCCCCGCGCCGCCCCGCGCCGCCCCCGCGCCGCCTCCCCCGCCGCCCTCGCACCGCCTCCCCCGCCGCCCCCGCACCGCCCCTGCGCCGCCCCTGCGCCGCCCCCGCGCCGCCCCTGCGCCGCCCCTGCGCCGCCCCTGCGCCGCCCCTGCGCCGCCCCTGCGCCGCCCCTGCGCCGCCCCTGCGCCGCCCCCGCGCCGCCCTGCGCCGCCCCTGCGCCGCCCCTGCGCCGCCCCCGCGCCGCCCTGCGCCGCCCCCGCGCCGCCCCTGCGCCGCCCCTGCGCCGCCCCTGCGCCGCCCCTGCGCCGCCCCCGCGCCGCCCTGCGCCGCCCCCGCGCCGCCCTGCGCCGCCCCTGCGCCGCCCCTGCGCCGCCCCTGCGCCGCCCCTGCGCCGCCCCTGCGCCGCCCCTGCGCCGCCCCCGCGCCGCCCCTGGCGTGCCTGCCTTCCGCCGCCCCCCGCGCCAAGAGTCGATTGCCTTGGAGAGCGCCGCGGGAGGCACGGAACGGGGCGGCTGCAGGCGCGAGCGCGGGCGCGCGCGTGCGTCTCGCCTCGCTTCGCAGAGCTGCAACACGGCATGAGTCAGCAGCCGCGCGCCGCGGGAGGGGGAAGGGAGGGGAAGGGACGGGGCGACGCCTGGGCGGGCCCGCCGCCGCCGCCGCACAGTGCGCGTGGCCGCTCGTGCGCCCGGTCCAAAGTCTAAGCTTTTATTTGTTTTCTTTCAGTGTTCAATTTGCTCTTCGACAAATGCTAAATTTAATTTCGTTCAATGCTAAATTGGCTGCTGTGTGAACAGTTTAATGGTGAATAAAGAAAAAATACATTTTCATATGGTAGTGGACAGACTAAAATTACTGCCCAGATGCAAGTAATAAGGTTCTTCAGTGACCAATTGCAAATCATATTTTCCACAGTACTGCCCTGATACAGACATACTGTTCATTGCAACAAGTGTTATTAATTAGTCATACCTGGCACCGATACCCATCAAGTCTTAACGGTTCCCCGAAGTAATTGTTTTACGCATAAAAATGTGATATTCTGCTGATCTGAAACGATGTGGCTCCTGTTCTTCCGATGCCACCACAGCCCTTTTCGTGCTTTGGCTTGGTCCTAGCGAATGGTCCACTGTTCTTGTGTAAGGAGGCACATCTACGACTGCGATCTAAGACCTAAGGCAAAACGGCGGATTGCGCGCAGTGTTTTATCCAGTGATTGCTCCGACGTTTGGCTGCCATTTATCGGCGACCGATCAAAACAGCGGGACCACGGACTTACTATTTTGCCCACTAATTATGTTTTTATCCAAAAGAGCATTGACTTGATTTCTAGTGGGTTTTAGACATGAAACTTTAAAATATTCGTAATGGAGAGAACGAAACTATTGTACTATCCAGATGCAAAAAAGGTTATCAAATTGCTTCCTCATAAGAGTGAATGACTTGAACGATAACGAAGTTTCAAATCACGAGGATTGGTTAAGCATTGATTCCTGTTTGTAAATCGTCTAGGACTTCCCACACTATTCAACTGTCTTTTTAGGCGAAACCGTAAGTACTGTTTACTGCCGACCGCATGAAGTCATCATAGCACTTTTCTCCAAGTTCCTCCTCTTAAATACTTTATACCTAAGTGATTAGTAAGCAGTGACTTTTATCTTGTAAACTGCGAATTTTTACTCTACATAATGAAAAGTGCACAGTCATGCTGATATGTGCAAACGCCTACCTTCGCAATTGAGGAAAAACACTTGAAGATTTCGTAGAAGTAGAATGCACTAATGAGAGGCTGAATTAGAATATAATTTTGCACCTTTGAATTTTTGTACATTGCTTCTGCTTTGTATGATAGTTTTATATAAAACAGTATTTATAATATGTAGTCAGACACACCCCTCAGTCACACACAAGAGCATTGTACACCCACATAATACTAACAAGTGTTACTTCCGAATGTCTGACTAGAGACGACGTTTTAATGGCTCATCTTCTGGAGCTCACAATGCTTGTACAGGTATCCCGGTGTGCACTGTCTTGATTAGGAAAATCGGTGCTCAGTAAGTATTTCATTTTGTCTCACTTTCAACGGATATCTTTATCTATAAATCTTTTATTTCCAAATAAATTGATTATTCATCATTAAAAATACAGGAATATAAGAGTAGGCTCGAATATTGAAAATTGTTCACCATTCATTGTATTTCTTAAAAGTTCTTTTGAAAAATTTAGAAGCAAACAAACATGCGGCCGTACGATGTTTTCGTTTTAATTTCTGAAGGTTAATATATATTTTTAAGTAATTTATATGACTTACATTAGCTCATTTTAAACATTCATACTATACAGGGTAGGGATCCCTCTAGGGGTCTATACTCAAGTTATTGGCCTTCTAATGTAGTTTGAAATATGTGATGCGGGAAACTTAAAGGGGCCACATGTTGCAAAATTTCAAAATTGCATCATTTATACCAAATTATAAACAATTAAATTCCTAACAATTTGGTGTAAAAAATCTTCAAAATGTATGAAAATTTGGCGAAATTTGGCGTACTTTGAATGTGTGTTATCGGAAAAAGGAGATTTAGAAAAACGCGTTTAAACTTTCTTAATTTAAAAAAAATCATAATATTTTCATAAATTAACATACTTAAGAAATGAAATTAGCTTTTAAAAAATACTTTCTGGATTGTTCTTTACACAACTAAACACCACGAAAAAAGAAATAACGTATATTGATTTCTTACATCTCACGCAAAACTTTGTTTCCCGACAAATGGCCCCCTTTCAGATTTCCGCATCACATATATGTAAGCATTTGTTGTGCATTCTGGTAGTGTGTGTAGGGTTTTTGCGAGTATAAATTCGCTTCGCGAGGGGTGGCGCGTGTTGTGCCCGTTACGGCGGCCGCAGGGCACACTGTGCGAGGGCTCTGGGCGGCAAGTTGCCCCTCTGCCCCTCTGATGCGTCGATAGCAAAACATCGATGTTGCCGAACATGGATGTTCAAAATTAAAACATCTATGTCAATCCAAAAACCATCGATGTTCGAAAGGTGGCTAACATTAAATTTGTGATCAATAAAATTGAATTTGACGGTGGCCGTGTCTTTATAGTTAAAATGTAATTGAAAACAATGTTTCAAAAAGTCCTGTGCGTGTACAAAATACAAGGAAACACGAAGGAAATAACAGGGCGCCAAGATTATCTCGAGCGAGAGATATTCTGCTCCATAAAGATAGTACAAACCGCGTTAATTTAGCTCCAACACATACTGTCAGTGTCAGTTATTATTTCATATTTTAAATTTTACAAAATTGTGATTTGGGAGTTTTTCATCCACGAACACAACATCGGAAACGTAAAGAACATCGAGCACAAAACAAAGATGTTAAAAAAACATCGTATTCAATACATCGATATTTAAAATATTGATGCTTTTATAAAAAAATATCGATGTTTGAAACATTGATGCTTTTATAAAAAAATATCGATGTTTGAAAACATTGATGCTTTTATAAAAATATCGATGTTTGAAACATTGATGCTTTTATAAAAAACGATGTTTGAAATATTGATAATTTTATAAAAACATCGATGTTTGAAACATTGATGATTTTATAAAAACATATGTTTGAAACATTGATACTTTTATAAAAAATATCGATGTTTGAAACATTGATGATTTTATAAAAAGATCGATGTTTGCAACATTGATGCTTTGATGATGGACGTTTTGAAAACATGGGCATCGGCGTCGCACCCCCCGCGGGGAGCGGGCGCAGGCGCAGGCGAAGGCGAGGCAGGCATGGCCTGTGCTGCGGCGGCTGCGAGTCGTGTGCGCCCAATATATTAGGAGCGTCGCAGATTGCCCACGAGGTGCGCCCGTTTTTCCCACACGCTGTTTACATACCGGAAAGTTGCACCGTCACGCTGACAAGTGCTATCGTCGAATGTCAGCAAAAAAAAAATGTGGCGCGATTTAGAGTGCTGCCAATATTGCTCCATCATTATTTGTTTGAAGCGATAGAACAGGTGAGGTGATTACGAACATATGGTTTATGAGGAAGGTTGTTTGCTGATTGTAGGGGTCGGTGCTACTGTTAGGTGGAACTTACACTGGCGCTGGCGAAAACTTTGCGATGTGAGTCAGGGTTTTGTCTTGAAAGAACAATGACGGTTAGTATCATGTGAAATATACATTTAAATCGAAAGAAATTGCTTTAACTGAAAATGTGAGCTTACACAATTTGTAAAGGCATGCTTTTAGTGCATTTAATTCCCTTTGGAAAGTGAGCAAACGCTGTTGGGTATGAAACAGCCTGAAAACAACGTGAGTTTTTAGAAATCGTATTTGAATTGACAAGATACACTCAAATAAAATGTTTGAAGTTTATATTACATTATTTAATGGAGTAATTCAAATAGTGAAAATTCCCCTCCTATTCAAATATCAATAATTACTGAAAATAATTTGCATGGAAATCATTTTACTTTTATATTATTTTATTTATTATTATATTTATTATTATTATTATTATTATTATTATTATTATTGTTGTTGTTGTTGTTGTATCGGCCATTTCTGACCACGCTACACGATAAACGTAATTTTTAGGATCAGCTTTTCAGCTGTATCCCTCGGTACGACAAGGTTGTTACGCCTTGAAATTTGAATGATGAGGTGATAGGATGAGGATGAGGGGTGAAGGTACAATCGCAAATACCACCATGCCTACGCAGGACTGGAACCTGCAGCCTCCGGCAACCTGCTGCCGCAACCATCTGCGCCACGGGGCCGGCTATTATTATTATTATTATTATTATTATTATTATTATTATTATTATTATTATTATTATTATTATTATTACTATTATTATTATTATTATTATTATTATTATTGAATTGACCATTGTTGACCAAATTGACCATGTGAAAATGCCGTACTTCATCCATTTTCATGAAGTATCAGGTAATGTTCGCAACCATGGGAGCCGTACTGGTCGTGGTGTGAAACTGTGTGGGAACGCTCTCAGCGACATTTAACCTACTGCCCTGCTGAAATATCTTGTCAGACTACACTGTGACACATGATAACGCTACTACTAGATGTCGGCCATTCGTGTTACTGCAGACGCAAATAAGTTATTCCTAAGAGCTGCCAAATGACGTGTAATCTTTATAAAAGTATATACTTAGTTATCAGACATTAAAGAATGTTACTTAAATTGTTATCCCGATGTACTAAATAACAAAATTTGTATAATAGCGAGAACTTACTCCCCCTTGAGGGAAACTGGACAAAACCTGAACGAAAAATCTGGATTAAGGAGGTCTTTGACCCAGAAGATGAAGTACAATATTTGTTACAGATATGTAGTATTTTAAAACTATGCAAATGTACATATTTACAGTACAAATGTTAATTAATTCACTACACATTGACAAAATAAATATTATTTTCCTTTTTGAGAGTCTGGATAGTACACTCGTAGCAAGTTACGCAGTAAAAATGATTGTACTTGGCACTTAAATTTGTGTATAGATTTTAATTGTTTATTGTCATCGTGCAAGTATTGTAAAGCAACAAACGTGTATTGTAAGTGGATTTCTTGTAGTGAGCTGTTGATACTGACATCTGATGATTATGATTCCCTTGGGTGAAAAATGTTAAGCAACATGAATAATTGCTCTCTGTTGACGTGGAATCTAGAAATTGTGAAGTAACTATTTTTGCAAATGAACGTTGAGAAATCAATAGATGACTTGTTACTTGTGTCCTTCAAGTGCCTATAACTGCTGTATTCTGATAATTGAAAGGAATTTCCTGTCGACGCAAAATAAATAGTCTAACATTTGACCTTAGAGAAAAAACTGAAAATAACGCGTAAAGCAATGCAGTACGCAATGTATAATTGTTTTCACAGATCCCCTCTTTTCTCTCAAGGATATTTACCTTATATTAAAGGTATTTCATGTATTTTTGCATTTAAGGACACAAAAGCTTTAAATTGTCTCTGAGGAATTTTCTCGTCAAAAGTTTGGAGTATAATGAGACAAAAACAGCCCACTTTCAAAAATGCTCAAAAGAGAAATTTCAAATTTCCATTTTGCTCATGTACGATTTTCCAAAAACCTTTTTACAATTAAAACTATTAGGAGGTCGAAAAAATGTGAAAATATTTACTTTCTTTTATAAAACATGTCGGGAGCTTGAGCTCGCTGCTATGCCGTTAGGGGGAAACCCGCAAGCCAACGAGTAGTTGGGAGACGGATCTCAAGTTGTAGTGTGGGAGGAACACCGCCACCTCTCGGGATACAACATGCACAACGCACGCGGGACTAATGAGCCACTGACGCGAGACCGATTACTGAGGGACGAAGTTGTTGACATGCCTGGAAGCAAATACTCTTTCACTCGCTCCATAACACACAATATCTACATATTATATTTCAGGATACCATTTTAAACCATTATGTTGATTGAGATGTTTCCAGAATATTGTAGTCTACATTTTCTGTAGGTTTAGGAGAGTTTGAGAAAACTAGTTGTGTTTTTGGTTATTTAAGGTCGCATCAACATCTAGGTCATTAGCGACCACTCTTGGAGTTAACGTTATGGTAACTACGAAGATGAAACGATATGGTGGAGATGATACGGGGTGAAAGGACGAACACAAGTACAACCATGCCCGAGACGGGACTCGAACACGCGACCCTTCGGTCCGTGATCACTACGACACTACTGCCTTAGCGATCTCGGCCACCGGGCCGACAAAAACTAGTTTTTAATGTGCGAAAATGAACGATTTCCAAGCCACAGAAACATTTCAGGATTATTACCATGTACATGAATTGTGTTTAATGTCATTCAGAAAAACACCGTTAACAGTCAGTTAGTAGCATATTAGTTCATCCTTGTAAA
The DNA here is from genome assembly GCA_011170035.1 of Teleogryllus occipitalis. Lineage (NCBI taxonomy): Eukaryota > Metazoa > Arthropoda > Insecta > Orthoptera > Gryllidae > Teleogryllus > Teleogryllus occipitalis. Next base: position 213,623 of record BLKR01000731.1, read on the forward strand.
GCGCTAAGTCGCTGTATAAGAAAATTGTGTAATAACAAAATGCACCATTATTAGCCATGTATATAGCAAAAACTACGATCTTACGTGTATAGTTTGGTTTCAAAACATTACTAGGAAGTAGATACGGTGTACCGTGTTCCAAGCAGAGTGTTTGACTTAAGATGGCTGAAACAAAAGAATACAAAATGCAATATAATTATAATTTCATGTGACCGGTACAGAAAAAAAGAAATCTAGTACCAATAATTTGGTGCGAATTGTAGCACCACTAATTGTAAGATTGAATCGGTATGGAAACAAGTCACCTTACAGTCCGCAAACAAAGAGGAATGGAATGTATATTAGAAATTAATCTTTCATATGAAGAGGTTCAATAGATATGGGCTCTTTTGTGTAAACCGAAGAGTCGCGAGATATCGGGAGATAAATTGTTCATGAAATGAAAGTTAAGATCATGAAACTAAAGTGTATGTCCGATGAAATGTTGGGCGTGCTTACAGATATCAGTATTTCCAAACATTGAGGTCAGTGTTGTTGAAAGTTCGTTGAACTCAAACTTTCTCTGGTGAGTGATTTTTTCATAATAAAGAATAAAAGAATAATTATGAGTGATACGATGCATAAACTTCTGTACATTAGAACATCGTTGACTTGTAAGATATAAAAATGTTCGATTACTTGGCGTCGATTTTCGTTGATTGCTAGCCCTCACGGACGAAACCATCTCTCTGTAACCGACATTTGGCCGGAGGAAGGGTATCAAAACCTAAGAGCCTACTGAAAAAATAATTGGCTTAATTTTGTGCGATCAGTTAATTATGTTTCTCACTGTATGCAGCTACGGAAGTGAATTAGAAAGAACGTTGCATTTGCAATCTCTATGATTATCACAAATAAATTACAGCCACATTTTGACAACCCGGGTGAGGAAAATATGACGTTGTGTAGTTATCGTTAAAGTTCGTGAAAATTTTGACATTGTTAGATTATTTTTATTTATATATTATCGTCTAGTTATTATTTTACGTGATATGATAAAATGAATTATACAGTGTTACGTTTACTTTCTTTACAATTCGATTAATATAAAAGTTAAAATATAATAAAGTAGAATATATCAACAGTCGAATCAAGTTACGCGAGAGCATTTTGTGAAATGTTCTGTCTTAAAATACTTTCGAATGTTTGTATGTTTAATATAATTTTGCCTAGTTCCTCCGACAATGTGTTTTTCTTCACAATACCCTGTGGATGCGAGATTTTTTTATTTGTATAGAGCATACCTTCTTCATACATTATGAGTGATATAATCCTTCTTTATTTGTAGGAAACGTACATTCTTATGCTGAGACCTTTACTTATGACTTGCGGCCTAAGAAACTAGAGGGAGGGCTTTGTCGAAAATTTCCTAATTAAAAAAGTTAACTGTAGTTCTTATCTCATGGTGTAAATTGAAATGTGGTCTTCAGCATACATGATTTAAAGTAATGTTTTTCCTTAATAGTAAGAAAGGTTAGAATTCACATTTTTAAGAACTAATTGACAATCTAACGTTTTTCATTCCCGCAACATTCATTCAGCACAATCATCTTAGTAAGGTAAGAAGAGATCGTGCCGTTCGGCATGCAAGCGTGAGTGAATGGGAAGGAGCAGAGGCGGCGGCGGCGGCCCTCGTGCGTAATAGTGCGTCCCCACCGCCGCCGAGGACGCAAATAGCCGCCTCAGTCGTGCGCAGCGTGAAGGGCAACGTCCGGGTGCGCCTGCGACAAGAAGTCCCTGCAGGACGGGCAAAGGGAAGGAGGGGCCGGGAGAGGGAGGAAGACAGGAGTGGTGAAAGCATACAGTAAAGATTTATAGTACTTCTTTAGTAGATTTATATTACCTCTTTAGTCTATGGTGAAAGGTTGAGGGGAAAGAGGGAAGATAGGCGGAAGGGGAGAGGAAGGGACGGAGGGAGCGAAAGGGACGTGAAATTTGGGGATGGAGATAGGAAAAGGACAGGAAGAGAAAGAAAGAAATGTGAAGTAAGGGAAGGAGGAAGTGGAAGGAGATAGGAAAAGAGAGAGAGAGAGAGAGAGAGTGAGAGAGAAGGGGAGGATAGCGGCATAGAGAAAGAACAGTCTCGCTTCTGACTTTTTTCCCGCTGTGGTAGCATAATTATCATGGGTTCACTGGCAACCGAACTGTAGAGAGCGAAGGGTTGTGTATCGAATTCTGCGTGGATCACTCGCCTGTATCATTGCTCTGGATATCAAATAAAAATTAATAGATACAGTAGGAACTACTTCGTTGCGATCGACCCGCTAGACTGGGGGTGTGGTTCTAGAGTAAGAAGGAAATCACATAATTGTCCAGTTACCCACAATACTGCACACAACGAAAACACGTGTTACTACATTAGATTATAAGTTAAAGAATTTAACTTTTGATTTTAGCACTCCTCAGTGTCCACGATTTAAAACAGCGCCCAATTTAATAATTGCATGCCTCTTTTTGTGACAAAAATAATCGATGCTTAAAATTACAAAGCGATACCTCATTTTTATAATTTAGTAACGTGTTTTATGTATTTAAAGCATCACGTTGTTCCTATAATTCCGAGGTCTGACGAGGGCAGTTGTGAAGCTGGTGGCGTTCTTCCATCTAAGCCCCACTCTATCCAAGAAGGCGAATGAGGAAAGATTGCCCTGGCCCGAGTTTCCAGGATGAGGCTCGAAGGCTGTATGCCATAGTCACATAGTCACCACCGGCTGAGTGCATTGCTAGAGAACTGGGGAAGATGTTTCGTATTACTGAATATGTTATCCTGGTAATTATATTGATCTATTTGTTGTAAAATGAAGGACCTTCTCAATATGATGTCTCGAAAGTTTTCATTCCAAATTGATAAGTAGTGATGAGAAGGTAGTTGCTACCAGAAAGATCCGGCAACACGGTTGGCGCAATGAAATCTCTCCTCACACAACAACCATAACCACAATGAAAACCACAGCCACACAGTTGACGAGCTCGCCACAAATGAACAGAAGTAAATGCAGCTCTGGACGTAAGGATCTATTTTGCAGAGATTCAAAAACAATTAAAGTACGTGTCTTGTTATACGTATTAATATTTTTACTTTAAATTTTCTGTACACATCTTTTTTCTAAGCATCAAATAATTACAGTTTTTAAAATTGTGGGAATTCTGATTGGGTGTTGTTGACGTTCTTATAAGAAGAAATAAAAGAGGTCATCTTCGTCAACATATTAGCTTTATTAAGATAGCCGGCTTTCGACGGCTTTGCCGTCATCGTCAGTCTCGCTGCTTTCGGCAAAGTCGGCACAGTCGACCGACTTTTGCCGAAAGCAGCGAGACTGACGATGACGGCAAAGCCGTCGAAAGCCGGCTATCTTAATAAAGCTAATATGTTGACGAAGATGACCTCTTTTATTTCTTCTTACAGTTTTTATTTGATGAACATGATATTGCAGGTTTCGTCTTCACGAAAATGCATTCCAGCTCTTAGCCAAACATTCGGATACGTCAAGATTGATGACATATTAAAATCCATTTTAATTTTTCTTGAATGTAATAATAAATGCCATGACATATAAATGAATGGCATTATTGTATATGACTTTGCACCGTATCCACGAACTTGAAAACTGTAATATTTTAACAAACCTCTGAGGAATTTCTATACGGAAATTATAGTTGTGCGAGCAGAAGTGACAGTGGCCATTATGTCTTTTGGGTGAACCACTGCTGTCTGTGCTTCTGGCATTCGAGGCAATGACTGCGGACGTTGTGAATCATTAGGACCGTCGTAAATGTTAATTTATCTTCATTGATGGAGGTCATTTTCCTTGCTCTTCAGGGTAACTACTTCGTTTAAATTTCGCCAGCTCAACATTTGCCTTCATCAAATAATCGCGCAGGCTTTTCTCGTGCCATTTTTTCGTCATTTCGCCCCACAGTCGTCTTTTTTAGCTTCAAAGGAAATTGAGATAGTCACTTGAACATTTCAAAAAATTAAACACGATCAGTAGAATAAGTTTCAACAAAGATTTGTAAAGTCCTCACAACAACCATAAAAAAAGAGTTATGGGCAATACTAGCTGGCGGTGTATTTTAAATGTAAACGTCTTCTTTAAATTGCAGAAAACATACAGGAAAATAATTTTGTGTAGAAAAAATTTCGATTCATGCGTTGCTACCAGTATAGATAATGTACTGTATTTGGTTACGGCGATGGTCTTCGCTTATGCGTAAATATTGCCGAAGGTTGAAGTTTAAAGTCTAGCGTTTTGATTGTGAATGTCCGATAAAGAGTGAAATAATTTTCCAAGTCATCAATCATCGAAAATATCTTTCCTATATCTCATCAAATTATTCACTTTCTTCTTCGGGTGTGTGGTTTCCAAACAACCAAAAAAATTAACAAATAACAATAAAATAATACAAATGTTGCTCATTCAAAACTGAAAGGTAGAGCTTTTAGTGAATTGTAGAGTTTTTAAAACCATGTTCATAGCTATTTCGTTTAAATTTTAAAATAAAAATTTCTCTGAAGACTGAAATTTGAGGAAGAATATTTTCAGTTGTTTAAATATTACTCTAACAGCGGCTTCGTTCTTAAAAATAGATGGGATGAAAAACGTTCCATTAATGTATAATTTCGGCATGCGAGACTTTCTCAAAGGTAAAGAAGTTGTTTTTGAATTGTAAATATATTGAAATTGTAGACGTGTCGATGGTAGAAGCAATGGGATTGCATAGGTTTCGGAATTGCAGGGGCGTCGAAATAGCAAGGGCGTCGAAATAGCAAGGGCGACGAAATTGCAGGGGCGTCAGAATTGCAGGGGCGTCAGAATTGCAGGGGCGTTGGAATTGCAGGGGCGTCGGAATTGCAGGGGCGTTGGAATTGCAGGGGCGTCGGAATTGCAGGGGCGTCGGTGTTGCATACGCGTTTGTGGGGGTATAGAACGCTTCCGAATCGTGCGCGTCTTCGACCTGCGCCGTGTCGAACCAACAAGTGTCGACTGAATAATGGAAAGAGCTCGCCGCGTGGTCGTGCGCTCCGTGGCGGCAGCTGCGCGCGGCTGGCGGAGGAGGCTCGCGACCTCTGTGCATTCCGTGCGAGTGGGGGGGACCGGAGGTTCCGGAGGCCGCGGCGCGCGGAGCAACCGCAGCGCCGGAGGCGGCAGCGGAGGCCGCGGTCTGCACCGCCAAAGTGCTGTGTCACGGCGGAGGCGGCGCGGTGCGGGCAGCGACTCCGCTCCGCTCCGGGGCGGGGCGAAGGGGGGGAGGGGAGGTGCGTGGAGCCCCGCCGCCCGTCCGCTTGCGCGCCGCGCCGCGAGGTTCCCCAGGGCAGTGATTCCCGCCAAAGGATATCGTATCTCACCGGGAAAACAATCTTCATCACCACAGGCGCTCCCAAGATGTTTTTCTTTCTTCTGTATAGGAAAATATCTTACATTCTTTATAAGAGAACATCTAGTCTGCTGGATGTTATGCCTGGTTAGCATCCAGCGGTTGTTTTTCATTTTTTGCAGAAATTTTCATTTATGTTGAACATAAAATGTATTTTTATTTGTTGTCTTATCACTAATAATTATAACGTAAACTATATATTGAATGACTTTCTTTAGTATAGAAAATTGGTGAAAGTTATATTTTTTTAATATGTGTCATCTGTGTGTAATATGTGTCATATGTGCCTTCTCAGGAGCTGACTGAAGGCCATTGAGCACGCCCCCCAATCACAGAGTGTCAAGGAATATTTTTGGCCTTCAAAATAGCTATGCCAAAGCGCGCACTTTTAATTTGTTCAATTAGATGAAGTAAGAATGATGCTAATGTCAGGTAGTTTATTTACGAAAAGCCCTTCCTGTGGCGCCTCAAACGGTAATGCAGTAGTACTAGTTTGTAGGCTCAAAAGCAAGATAAATTCTGGTGAAAATAAAATGAAATAAAAAATCCTTCTCGAGACTAATGTTTCCAGGAAGCTTAGAAGCTTCCAGGTACCAGGAACACCGAAGGGATTACGCGAAATGGAGAGATTTAGAGACGTGTCGCCACGTTCTGGTAAACAGGAAGAATGGGTAATATCAGGGAATTTCATTGCTCTGGAAAAGTCAGGGGAAAATAAAACAATGTAGAAGAATCGTTAAAATTCAGTGAAAATTTTGACATTGTTAGATAACGAGATATTGTTCCTAAAAAAATAGTTCAACAAAAACTAGTGACTCGGTTTCTTATTTTTTATTAAAAATTGAGTCATTATAATTTTTGAGTGATTATTTTGTAATTTCTGTATTAATATTGATTTTTTAAAATTTGTAATGTATTACAGTGAAATGAGAGCTTGCAAATTAGAATCAGACTTGCCCAAATAGTTTTAAATAGTAGGAAATATCTACAAATCTTATCAGTGAAAAATAAAAATAATGCACCAAAAATCGGGAAAAGGCAAGGAAGTAGTGGCCACCCTGACGACATATCGTTAAACTATAAGAGGTCAACGGGTGACCTTTTTCTGGTAAGTTTACAGCAACTTTTCGCGTGTTTTGTTCTAGATAGAAAAAGTTGCGAACTGGCGACAGTGTGTGTTGCATACTCGAAATTCTCATATGGCTGCATACTCTAGATTCGTGATTTTTTGGTCTTTGCCGTTTTATGACGTCAGGTTCTTGATCTTTTAACGCTCTGTGAGTTTTCATTGTGGTCGTGATGGTCTTACGTATTTCTTCTTCATGAATTACTTTTCACGTCCTAGTTCGTATTTATATGATCTAAAAAAATAATTCGAAAGGTAATCTTAATTTTCTTTTCCTTTTGACTAGGTATCTGTGGATTTTTGACAATAGGTGTTCCGGATCGTTGGTTTTAAAAGATCGTGTTGATTGTTTATAACAAGTATTTTTAATATTTTATGTAAAGGATTTAGTGTCCACTGTTTCGTAACGTCTATAAGTTTCATGAAGGAATTTCATTGCTCTGGAAAAGTCAGGGAAAAATCAAAACAATTATAGAAGAATCGTTAAAATTGATGGAAAATTTTGGAGTGGTGATATATCGAGATTTTGTTCCTTAAAACAATAGTGCAGCAAACAATAGTATTTTTTTTTTGTATTAAAAATTGAGTCATGATTTTTGATATGTATAATTTGTGTATTATAATGCAGAAAAGAAGGGAAGGTTTCCTTATCATTCTTATTACCCAGCTTTTTTTAGTAATTGTAGATTGTTCAATACTTGGCGTGTTGTTTGTATTATGTTCTTATTGCAATAATTACTTCTTTCATCGTATTTATTTTGTTCTTCATTATTCGACTTTTTACGTTTAAATCTGCAATGTGACCCTGTGGTTGGTGAATCGTAGTAAGGTGATGCAAGTATTAAGTAGGCAGGGGACGGACCTCTTCACATCCTTGCGACATTTGCTTTCGCTTTGCATCGTTACTGGCACATCCTAATACTAGTCAAATATCACTTTCATGTAACATTAAAAACCCAAAGATTCGACCTATAAAGTCCACTGCCTCCTGTTTTCCCCTGTCATTGTACATTCGGAAGTGCATCAGCGTCTGGGATCTCCGCAGGTCTCATTATTGTAGTGGCGTTTTTTCTCTATTAGACTGTCTTAAACGTGTTTTACTCATTACATTCTTCCGTAGGGTAAGCAATTCGACTCGATAAGGAACGGTTACGTCCAAAAGCTTGATGATCTCTAATTCGGATCAGAAACCACGCAATCCCCAGTAGAATTTTTGTTAAGTTGCTATTGCTTTTAGCACTGCCTGAATCAATTTGAAACTCGCAAACATGCTTCGTCTCTCTTTCCCAACTCACTTTCTTATCGTACTTATCTATCAGCTCGCATGTTATCGAACAAAAAAAAATAAGCATTTGGTCTTCCTTATTGATGAGCTTGTGTAATTTGCCCGCGAGCTAATCCTTATTTCGATACTACGTTCTTGCTTTGACCATCGACCCGTGATTGTGCATTTTGTGGGAAATTTTGGAACCTGTGCACGGAATGTCCCTACTTATCATGGATGTACGGTATCAAAGGTCAAGCGTGTTTGCTCTTCTGGCTTGGAATAATGTTCTTGAAGGTTTCGGAAATGCATGGCTTCTCAAGACCTTGGCATAAAAAGATAAGTCAGCTTCAATATGTCCAATCCCTGTAGGCTTTGACGAAATGACGAAACGACAGAATGAAGTCTTGAGGTTGCTTGATATTGGAAACTCAGGTAAAAGTTTAATGTTCATACTTCTGAGACACTTACTGAAAATGCAAAATTGAAACCGCAATCGTTAGAAACCGTTTCAATAGTGAGAGGGAAACCGAAACCGTTTTTCATGAAATACATTTATGAATTATTTACTGGTATATTGCTCGAAACAAAACTCAATGAATCTGTTTCGGTTTTTAAACTATAATTTTGTGCAATTTCGAATATTCGTAATTGAAAATTCATAATTTCCTGCAACTTGTGACTCTGGCTTCATGTCTGTGGATGTTATGTGTTTAACAATAGACCTATGGGATTTCAGAAAGCTGACATTTATTTAACATTTCTTTTAATTTATTTAGTTTTTTGCCGTGAACGGGAAAGGACGCGTAAAAATGCCTTTTGACAGAAGAGGAAATCATTCCTCAATATGAATTCAAACGCAAACCCGTCGTAGAAAGAAATCATTTCAAAATGTATTACGACCTCCAATTCATACTGATAACACAAACATAGCAAATGAATGTCATAATGAATATTCTACTACTTAACTTACTTCTGCGATTGTTCGCACGGTTCTAAACATGTAAAGCTATGAAGGTAGTCTGCCTAAAGGCCCCTCAAACCCCTTGAACACCGGTAAGGAAACCCTGAGATAAAATAATAATAATAATAATAATAATAATAATAATAATAATAATAATAATAATAATAATAATAATAATAATAATAATAATAATAATTTTATGAAGGAAATTGGAAATATTAATTTAGTTCAGGAGGGACCACACTACTGAGTAAGGATCTGATCATAAGCCGTGGATTTTTATGGGCGAAAAAATCCTTCTACCATCCTTCGGAGGGTAAGTAAAGCCGACTGTCCCATGTAGTAGATTTTACTGCATGTAAAATATTCTCAAGCATAAAAGAAGCCTCTGAATTAAATTCAAATCGCCTATTTCGTCGCCCCCAGATAATACCTTATTTCTCCGCTAGATAGTGAAAGGAGCGAAACAAAATTTTTCGTGGTCAGACGGAAGAGCGTCCGTGATGGTCCGAATTTCGCCACGTAAAATACGGATTAACTAACTAATAAAGCTATGGTAAATATTAGAGACAAGAAGATATCCCAAGCAAATAATAGGAAGTTAAAAGTCATTATATAATAGAACGGAGGTAGTTATAAGTATGGATCACCTAAAGAGCAAAACATTTTAGTAAATCAAGGAGTACGACAGGGGTGCAGTTTGTCACCAACACTTTTTAATATATAGGAAACGAAGAGGATGCGCCTCTTTCAACGGAAATCCTTGATCGACGCTTTTTCTTATTGCCAGCTCCACGGGAGGTTCTAGAACAATCAAATAAAAACTAAAAATAAATTGTGTGTTTCCTCAATGGTTGTCACTCACGTGCATGATACGTGGAACTTCCAAGCATGTGGGCATACTTAAAACTCTTCTATCTTAGATGTTGGAACAACGTTATAAAAATAAACTATTGAATTATAGTACCTTGATTTTCATAAACATCACCAGAGAAATCCAGTGATTTATATGTTACATTATGCGCATGCAGGATGCTCGCCAATGTCGATAATGTCACGCAACGGTATACAATATTACTCCACGTGTACGTAATTTTAGGTATACCATAACCACTATCTTACGTAAGCAGCTAAGGATCAGTTTTAAAGATTCACAAGAGTAAATATTTCTCTTCTACAATTCGTCACCGCGAGCACTGAATCCACAAATAGCGGACACGTGGACGTTTAAGTATATTCGTCACTACACAGTCGTCACTTGTCTGCTCAGAATTTCTTGTCGGGGATCTGAGTTATCGAGTCGTCTTATGTTTGCGCTCATGAACAAGTATATTCTATTGTAAATAAACGATTTTGTGTTTAAGGCAGGTATTCCTCTTTTATGAAATAATTTTTTTTCGTTTAGTTAACTAAATAAGCTCATTAATTCCAAGAAAAATCGTTGATTATCTCTATGTTAATAGCACGCGTGCAATTAAAATTCAAACGTGCACTTAAAACGACACACCTGCCAATCAGAATCCAGAAACGAAGCCAGATCGTGTAATTAAGAAAATAGAACCAAGGTATTTCAGTCGGCCATGAAACAAAAATCTTCATCACATATTACGTACCTACAACAACTACATATACATGACGAAGGAATAAAACTAAATTGGGGAAGTAATCGTTAAACTAGCTGACTTATGGAACAACATAAAATATTTAATGTGAATAAATTAAATGTTTTGCATGTAAAACATTTGATCACAGGATTACGAATGTAAAAAGGTAAACGTCATTTGTGTTTACCAGTTCTAAAACGTATGCAATAGCAAAACTGTGTCAGAAGTGACTAGTTTTTTTTCAAATATTTATACAAGTTGTATTCTCTCTCATTCCTGTCTTTACTTTTCGTGGGAAGTAATGTTTTCATGACTTTGTCACCTAATATTTTATCCGCAATATGTTCAGAATCATCCATTTGCAAATATTTCGTGGAAACAAAAACAATACAAGGTCCACTAAAATATATCTTTTTCAGAAGCAGTACTACGTTATGAAATGCATACCCGGGTAGAAAAGATGCGCTTGAATTTCTAAAAATTTAAATTATTCGTAAATGGAACCGAAAAAATATTGAACTTAATATGTGTAAAAAGAGGTATAATTGCACTCATGGTAAATAAGAAAACTTGCTCCTATCGTCGCTCATTTTCTTGAACATACCATTCACCCAATTATACACCTCTTTATAAACTCGTTTCGTTAATTACTATAATTTAACTGTGGGATACAATTGAACATATTTTATTAGTAGATACTATCCCATTTTAGAACTCGTGGTGCAAAAAGTATCGTAATTATATCCTTCCAAGAATTGTCAAATTAATGGACAGAAACTCCCTTTCTAATATATGAAGTTGACAATAAGTTGAGTATAAACATTCGTGGTATTGATCCATGCTATTATTTCCTCTTTTTTTTTTTCTTACAGGCTTCATATGAAGTAACCTAAAGAATTAAAACATCGGCTTCAAAGTGGCATGGTATCGAATTCAGTCATATTTTTCGGGGAATAGCCATTTTTTGAAAAATTATGCTTACGGTTTAGAGACACCCTGAAAGACTTACCTGTGACACTGGCGCCCAACGTGGTGTAGTTGACAGTTGCAAGTGTCGAGGTGGTTCATTGTTGCTACCTTCCATCATATTTTCGACATTTTACATTTCACCTCCATCAACAGTTCACGCTAGTGTCCCTTAAGGCTCTCCTCTTTCCCCCACATTGTTCAATATCTTCACTGCTGACTTTCCCTATGGAGAAAACCACTCAACGGCATTATACGTGGACGACATAGTCATTCGTACGTCAAATACGCACCATCATCATGGTCCACGTTAGTGAACTAAGAGATCATCTCTCACTATTGAAAATTGGCGGTTCTGTAAATGCTTTGAACTGGGGCTCGTTCATGAATTTAGTTCCGTGATTGAATTATATAGTTTTCACTCCTCGCCATAACGTTCGCCACGTATGTAGAAAAGGAGGTCGAGTGCTTCTAAAGTTCAAGTAAAATGTTTGACAAATGGGTGATCACTCGTGCTGTAGGTGCTAGTGTTGTTCACAGACACATGTCTTTGAAAAAACTACTTGTTTTGGTATCACAGACTCCCCAAACCTTCCGAGCAAATCTTGTCGTCCTTTTTCTTCAGAATCACATAACATTTTCAATTGTAAATATATGAGAAAGTAAAATTCTCTATTTTCAGTAATGAAGTTGAAGACAGTTCGAAAAAGTTTTAACACTTGAAATTTCCGAAATTTTACGGAAAATTGTGCTTGCAGCAGAGGTTTTACGGAATTTCGTAACTGCGGCATTTTTATCAGCTTTATTCGAGCAAAGAATTGGATTAATTGATGTTTAAGCTGTTGGAAGCATTGACTTCATTTACAAGGAATCTAACCGAGATTTGCCGGAATAGGCCCCGCCCCGCTCTACCATTACCGTGGCAGCCAACTTCGAACAGCATTTACGGACATGCTTGTGATAATTCTGTCGCCGTGGTTAGCTTGTACAATTATGTAGGAATGCATTTCCTGCGTCCCTAATTGCCGCCACTATTACGACTTCAGAGATACTGTGCTAATAATTGATTAAATTAAGATTAACATGATTAAATGATGTTAGGCTTACCAAGACGACAACGTGAATATGCTAAAAAATTGGAAATATTTTTGAGAAAATTACGAAATAGAGAACATTATCTTCATGAATATTTCTTGTTGTCCTTTCTTTATTTCCTTTCTTTTTATTTGGTTTTCTTTCTTTTTTCTCGTTGTGGAGTGTAAGGTAAGTGAAATGTTGTCATCTTTAACTAGTGATGCTACAGCAGCACACATTTTCTCGCATTATTTATAAATTTGCAATTTTGGAAAATTCATATAGTTCAACGAAAATGAGACCCGCGGCATTGTTTTAAGCGCCCTTTCTATCGGTGGAAAAAGTTTGAAGAAAAAATTTGGAGCGATTTTTGGGAAAAAAAAAGAAATTTCGTAAATTTCAGACAAGAAATTACGCGAAATCTACTAGTGCTTTCCAAAAACTTTTCATGAACTCTTTTAAAGAGTTTATTTTCTACAACAGCCTTTGTTTAAGGCAAAAATCTCTATCCTTAATTTCGTCTTTTTGAAATGTTAACTTCTTGAAATTTTCGAAAAAACGTAGATAGCCGATAATGGGACTATCAACATATTTTTTTACAGTCCGTTATTACATATGAAGAGAGAATTTAAAGAAAAAAAATGTTTTGGTTGTATAGAAAAAATATTTTAAAAAACATCCAAAAATTCCATTTAAAGGTGTCCCGCGAAATTACATGAAAAATACTCATAATTTCAAAAAATAGAACATAAACTTATTTGAAGATCTATCTTTAAGCAACAGATTTTATGAAGGAAAAAAGTTCTAACGTTAATATAATAGTTGTAGGAAGACGTATCAAAAAAATTTGGATGTATGCAATTTTCAAAAAATCTGGGTTTTTAACGAACATGAGACCTGCACCGTTCTCATAAGCGTCCTTTATGCTATCCGAGAGCAAAGTTTAATAAAAAAATTTAATGTCATTACTGAGAAAATTTTGAAATTGTTTTTGAGTTCTGATATTTTCACACAAAAACTTGATTTGTGTTTATCTCAAAACGTCAAATGATTGTGAAGAGGTCACGAAGCTTCCCAATCCATTCAACCAAACTGCCCAATCCATACGAATTTTGAATGCCACAATGTTAACTTCGTATCTGACTTATCGCGCACGCGTAATAGCACATGCATTACAACGACGGCTGCAGGCAACATCTCGAAAACATCCGACAAGTGTCCCGTTTCCTTGGCCAGATAGGCAGCATCGTTGTGGGAAGTTGATAAGGCAGGTGCTTGGGCGAATCGCCGCAAGCGCTGGCACTTCCTCCTTTTATCTCGGCGACGCGACGCGACGCGACGTGCGTGGGCGAGTTGTGTGACACTGATACGTAGCGGGCAGTTGAAGTGGTCATGTTTGTAGAGATGCTCCGTACCTTATGTAAGCGAATAAAAATACCAACGTTCAAGAGTTTGTTTTCATGTTCAGAAAGTGTGTATGTAGTTTTCACCAATTTAGAAATTATCTTAACTCTTGCGATCACATCGCACAAAACGAAGTTTTGGAAACGTTGCGATAAAAAATTACTGCGTATAATATACTCTACAACCTAGGGGTGCTACAAAAGCACGTATCTCGCACTTTCTCGCATTATTTCTAACATTTGCAATTATCGCAGAGAGTTTAATGAAAATAATACCTGAACCATTTTAAGGGTCTTATCCATGTAAAAAAATAAACAAAAAATTTGGAGCCGTTTGTGAGAAAAATAAGTATAAATTGGATTCCCTAGAGCAGAAATCACGCAAACTATTAGTTTCTTGTTGTTGTTGTTGTTTTCAAAAAAATTGAATGTGACCTTTTTAAACATCTAATTTTTTAAAACAAATTTTGTTTAAGAAAAAATCATGATCGATATTGTATTTTTGCAGTGCTACTTTTTTCAATTTTAGAAAATACAGGTTTGCCTAAAATTAGATCAGCACAATTTTTTACCATTTTTTGCTACGTACGAGGAAAAACTTTAAGAAAAAAATTGGAGCCGTTTTTTCACAGAAACAAATTGTTTAAAATTGCCTTTATTTCACCCCAAATTACGCGATAACTATTCATATTTTCTAACAATTGTGTATAACTTTATTTCAACAACTGTCTTTGAACAACAAATATTACTTAAGTTAAATTCTATATGTTCAGTATTGTAGTTGCAGGAAGATGTCGACAAATTTTTGAACTTTTGCAATTTTCGAGTTCACAGAAATTTCAAGGAAAATAAGACCTGCGACATTATTTAACCGTTCTTCACCCTGTCCGAGGACGAAGTTTAATCAAAAAGTTTGAGCTATTTTTGAAAAAATGTTGAAAATGATGTTGACTATTCATGTGAAGTACCCCCAAATATCAAAATACCCGTTTCATCCGCGTAAGACCTCGAGTTCATTTAAAACGACTGGGGAATATAAATTTTTAAAAAAATCGTTTGAACGATTTAAGCACTAGTATTGACCACAGACCACCTTCTGCCGTCAATCGCTTTTTCCTTATCAAATATCCACCCAACTTGGATTCTGACTACAGAACGTGTTAGAGGAAATAATTTACTATGTATGATCAACTACTATGTCGTTAACAGAACCCGACAATACAATGTTGAAAAATCGCCGATTCGATTTCTCCTTGAGCATCATAATACTTTCTCTTTACTAAGTAGTAAGACAAAAATCCTAAAGGTTACAAATCGTTTAGTAATCCAAGACTAATGAAATCAGGGAGGTTACATATCCAACAATAAAATCACTATTCACTGCAAACATGGAGTTAAACACGTAATTGAAATGTTTCAAATTTGAATAAGTATGTTGAAGTGGGTTGTAGCAGGAAATTCTGCTGTACGCCTTAATTGAAATAGTTATGTATCTCGTATGAATTTATAATCACTCTTTTGTAAAGATATGTATCAGAGGATTTCTGGACATATACACTCCCTTTTATTTGCATTTTAAAACACTCATTAACCTTCGAACTTAAAAAAATGTGTCATCTTCGCTTCACTGAAAATCACACTTGCATACTTCCTCGCCTAGTTGACGAAGTGTTGCCTGCCGCATTTTGCAAAACAAACTCGCGTAATAAACAGAAATGACGGCACATAAGCGTTAATTTGATTAATTTTGAGGTTATTAAACTTTAGTGTTTATATTATAAAATCTAATAATAAGGCAAGTAATAACACATTTAGGGTCCACCACGTTTCTTTCAAAGGAAATCTTTACGATTTGGTCGAGTAGAAAGTTCAAACTTCTTTGTAAAGGATAACAGTGTTTTAAATACACAGATATGCTGACAACAAATCCGCCTTTTGACGATGACTTTGGTGACAATCAAAAAAGCACGTGCGCTTATGGTGAAGAGGCAGTTTCCATAAAGTGACGAAAACGAAAGATTACGGGCAGGGGAGTGACGAAAAATTGTTTAGCAAACTAGTTTTGTTATACGAGGCGCAGCCAGGAAGTATATTTCCCGAGGTCGTCAACAAAAAGAAAACACAATTTCATGGAAAAGCGTTATTGTAACACATCGCATGTTGCAGTATTCTTCCATAAAATTGTGACGAGAAATGCGATGTTCGTCATACTGTGGACGAGATCCGGGCTATAGGATGGGAGATGTTTGATCATCCAACCTAAAGTTGGGATCCCGCTCCCTTGTGATTTCCACCTTTTCTAACGCCTAAAGATATTCCTGGCCGGTCAGTGGTATGCGTATCTCAATGAGGCAGAATTGCAGGTGGCTTTCAAATACTGGTGCTTTTTCCAAGCGGCAGACTTCTACGACGCAAGGATACAAAAGTTGATCCGAACGTACGACAAATGTCTCGATTCTGGTGGTGATTATATGGAAAAATAATGCAACAATAGCTATATCTGCTGGAATTAAGTTTTTCGATGAAATTGTGTTTTCTTTTCGTTGACGACCCAGGGAAAGTTACTTTTTGGATGCGCCTCCTATTACTAGTTACTGTTGTGAATTAAAATGATCATACATTTCAAATTGAAGTTGTAATACAAAACGTATTGAACATTATTAATATGAAATTATATATGGAAAAATACTTATTATAATTAATAAAACATAGAGAGTATAATATCAAAATAAATGTTACAAACTTCTAGGGCTTGTAGAGGGGTTGATGATGATTCTATTGTGTAAATGAACGTGTGAAAAATTCTTTATGACGAAGTTACTACGAATGCAACATTTGTCCCTTATTCGTAGGCAACCGTTTATACGCTGAGGTTTGGCAGGTCACGTTGACCCTGTCAGCCCTATATCATGCACCTGCCATACACCAGTACATGATGAGTTCACTATCAGGGGCATCACTTCCTTAAATCCAACAACTTTATTGAACAAGACAGCCCCATAGCAGGTCACTTCGAAGCTGCCTTATCGTATATGCTGACCCATCGCTCGCAGAAATAGGCAACCGCTAGCCCCAAACGCCCCGTTTATGACCGCAGCGCCCACAAATACGTCAATCCGTCAAAATACGCGTCCAAGGGTCGCGACGCGGTCGTGAGAATCGTTATGTAACGTCTGTGCACACTCGTTTCGCGCGCCGTCGTTTTCAAGCATGATTTGGTGAAACTCGAGCGGCGTCGCGAGATACTACGAGGGAGAGGGATTTTCTCCTGTTGAAGCCAGAGGGCCAAAAAATCGCCGTTATTGAATCTGAAGGAATTGTCAGGAAATTAAAGTTAAAATATACATTTTACAGACGTATGTATTCTCAATAATTATTTTGGATATGAAGTCCATTTCGATAAGGCGTATAGTTGTCGATATGTAAAAATTGGGCGAAAAACTAAAAAAAGTACATTTTTAGGTGTGTGTGTGTGTTTTCTTTTTTTCTTTAATTTGCATTTTTCTTTGTGAACTCGACCTTTCTCGCGGTGGCAAATCTCAATTTCAAATTCAACACAACAGGGCACACAGTACAGAACTGGTGAGAAAACAACTTAGGGAATTTTTTGCTCGCAATTTTTTAGAAAATGTGCCAGTGGCCGTATGAAAATAAATCGAAAATTTGAAAGTCAGGTCAGGGAAAATTTGAAGGTCAGTTTAAAATTCGAGGGACCGTGACATCGGCGCGATCGATTGAGAAATATCAATTATGGTGAAAATCCTGTGTATTGTTTTGGCGGAGGGTGTTTACAGACCCACGTCCGGTTTACGACGTTGCGAATGCACAAAGCACACTGAAAAGAGGAGGGGTGCTTCTTCCCCCAGCACCGATTGGACCCGTTTGGTCCCAGAAGGATTTATTCAGTCACCATGGTGTCTTGACTCAGGGAAGTGTAATGTGTATGGTTGTTCGAACCACGTCGGCGTCTGTGATATAACGGTTATCGAATACGGTTGATATAACTTGATATAACCACGTTTGCGGGTTCAATCCGATCGAAACCGTGGATTTATAAGGGTAAAAAATTCTTCGTAGGCATTCGGAGAGGAAGCTGGCTGTCCCGTGTAGATTTACTGCATGCAAAAAATCCTTGAACCTTAAAGAAGCCTCTGAACTAAATTCAAATCGTCTGTTTCGCCGCCGAGTGATACCTTCTCTCTCCGCTAGAGAGTGAAAGAAGCGTAGCGAAATTTTCGGAAGGTCAGACGGAAGAGTCTCGCCTCGTAAAATATGGCATCATTGAATTGAAATGACCCACGGGTGAAAAGTACGTCGTCTCACCTTACCAACCTCACAGCTGGTGGCTCCTTTCTACGGGGAGCGCTACCCGAGTTACAGGGTATAATACAGTATCGGCATCGCATAAGCGACTCTGACAGTTCTCTCGCCAGGTGCTCTGGTACGTCATGAATACCTGCTCTGGAGCAATCAGCTTGCGAGGATTTGTTTACTTTCTCACAGCCAGGGTTCAGCGTTGCCGTTCATCTGACTCGTACAAAGTCACGGAGGCGACAGGTTCGGCTGTTGCGAAGGTTATGAACATTATATCAAGACGTGTGATCACCTGACGATAAGTGTTAATGTTTTGAGAGTTAATTGATCTGGCATGGAGGTGGAGCCAAGTGTGTAATAATGTATGGCAACAGCTCATCGAACTTTCAGAGTCGTACTATACTGCCGGTACTGTAGTGGTCGCGTTCTATCGTATCCAGATTTTAATTGATTGATTGATTTTTTCGTGTTTCCGGGCACGTCAACTGCTTTGGTCATTAGTCCAGTTAGTGTAGTGCATGTTTCTTCTCGAGAGATGGCGGGGATCTCCCCTCGCTGAATGGCGACATCCGGCGCCGACCTACCGTCGGCTAGTGGGGTTTCCCCTAACCAGGACTCTCCCACCTACGGGGCACTGCCCCAGCCGAGACAAGCTCTAAGCTCCCGACCGGTCTCCCGGAATATGTGGCAGTTTAGTGAATGTTAGTGTGTGTGTGTGTGTGTGTGTGTGTGTGTAAGGGGATAGGAGAGGACAAGGAAGAGGAAGGGAAGTTCGCGCAGTCCGTGACCCGTTTGTTAGGGTACTGCTCCGGCATTCGCCTGGTGTTGATCGGAGAAACCACGGAAAACTACCGATCAGAGCAGCCGGCCGCTAGAATTCTCCTTCAGACAGCGACTGAATTCGACCTAGCTGAAAAGCTAGTATCGAAAATCCTGCTCCAGATTTGAATCCAATGAGTTTCGTGCTCCAAGGAGAGTTGAGAATAAATGCGGTAGGTTAGGTGACCAACATCTGGAATTCACCGCTTCCTGGTAAAGCAGAGTGAAAGGGCATGGATTGTGTATTAGTCTCTGCACACAGCGAATCGAATTGGACGTGTACGGAGAATTCTTTTGTATAATATTGATAATGAATATTAATATTGACTAATAACTTCCGATTACTTATTTCGGAAATGTTTCAGTCATGAGTCTTTTTCAAATGTCATTCCTCTTTTGCACATTTCCCTATAAACGTACTTGTCATCTGTTTCGCGTAATATATCACTCAATTCATTAAACACCTTTGAAGAAATTGTGTAATCAAACCAGCTCTTTAAAATTTTTCCTTAAAGGTTTTCGTTCTCGACATTTTAACACCTTAGGAATCTGAACCTTGGACCACCTGAATTTATATTTAAACAAATGTGCGAACCACTATTTTAAGCCATCTTCATTTTACTAATTGGGATTAATTCTCTCTTCAAATATCACAAAACTCGTTACGTGAATTATTGCAAGTACAAGGGTCACCTCTAGTAAGAATTTTTTTCTAACAATTTGAATTTACAGTTCTCATTGAAATTATTAGAGCAAACCTTTGCGTAAAGAAGCTAGTATCCAGCATGTTGCTTTTAATGTTTAGGAAGTGCCTTATGAATCACCGGGGAACTCCACCTCCATAGGAAGCATCTGAGGAAGAGTAATGATATCGCTTCGCAAATGATTCATGCGGGTAGCCTCTTGCGTGAAATGTGTCGACAGGAAAGGATGACTCACAGAGATGAGACTAGAGGTCGCATTACAGATGTGCTCTTGAAGTGCTAATTCGCAAATACACTTGTTATTCGCCATTCCTTAGTACATATGTTTCGAACCTTTGTTTCAAATAATGACTTAACTGAACTCTCGCAACCTTAAAACACCGGCCATTGTAATTGTCTTGAATGCAAACATTGAATACGCGTGAGAATTTATCCCACGATAGTCGCTGACGAATTTCTTTACAGCTTTTTTTTTTACTGCAATGAGGGAGTGAAAAACCCTCCAAAATATTACGGCTCTGTTTGGTGTACTAAAAGTATTATCATAAATGAATAAATTGTGGGGATATTGTAGTTGTACTAAATAGGATTGTAATAATATTTTTCAAATTCCTTTTAAATTCGAAATGCTTTTTTAGTAACTCATATTTGGGTTTTTGACCGATTGGGAAGCTCTGGTCTTTTTCTACTCTGAAATATTTGTTCTTACATTCGTCGGATCTGCGACTGAAGGACATCGAATTTCTCAGTCGACGCGAAAATATCTCAAGACCGCCATGATAGTCATGGCGTCCAAGGTAACGTTTCTGCCATGAGTCATCCTACCCAGCTTATGAAAAACAAAAACTTTTTTTCTTTACTTTGTAATGTATTTATTGATAATTTTCCTATGCACAATTACCTCGCTTCTGATCTGGACCGTAGAATGTCCTAGGTTATGTACTTCCTGTATAAATGCGAATGTCTTCGGCAGCCTACGAAGGCTCTGGCAGTTTGTAGCTTTCGAAGCATGCGCGGTACTTGTTTGCGAGTCGCAAACATACAGAGAGGAATACGAGAAGCTTCGGGCCCTGTGCCGAGTACTAACACTCGCCGACATACACACACACACACACACACACACACACACACACACACACACACACACACACACCTGAGTTATCGGAATGAACCTCCAGTTAAAAGACGCCGAAAAGATGACAAGAAACAACAGTGTGCCGGTAGCGATGCAATTATGAACAATCGGAACGGAGTAGTTCGTTTAATTCACACTTTTGGAGAGCAATATCTAGAAGACAATGAGAAGATGATGTTTGTTTGTATCTAAAATAAATCCTACATTGGAACTGGTCCGAATTATCAACATTCGCAAACTCACTGGGTATGCGGAATCGGTTAACACAATATCTCCGCGGTACTGCTTGGGCGAGCAGAGAGAGAGAGAGAGAGAGAGAGATGGCCTTGTATGTTACCTCTGTAGGATATACCAACTGGTAATATTGCTTGGTAATAATATTGCATATTGGTATAATATGCAACTGGTAATAATATTATATACAACATAAAAAATACTTGCAGGCATGAATGATGCCGTATAGTTGGAATTTAGTACAGCTACATCGTTTACTTTTTCTACTTCACAAAAATGCCCATGAAAAAGGAGTTGTAAGCTACTCTTCGCGCGGTAAAAGTGAATCCAAGGAGCGTGCAACAAGGGGCTCAGAATTTCAATAACGCACCGACTTGTACACGCGACGGGCGACGGAACTCTTGACATCTGGCAAAAACGTCTCCGCTATCACGACCAGCTTCGGTTTTTTCCTATGCAACAATATCTTGGGCAAGCAACGCTGTGAATTTCAGGAATTTATAAGCGACGTAAGTTTGTGGGAAACACGTGAAGTTGTGCCCGGCTCCTGGTGTGTGCTGCGGACTTTCTAAAAATTCGGGAGTTTGGGAAATATTACAATAGAGTTTTCAATGCATGGGAGTAACCCCTGAGAACGAGTTAGAAACGATTATATAAGATCTTGTATCGATGCAGGAATCACGACACTACTGGATGCAATAGAAGCAAAAACCTTGAGATGGCGAGCTGATATGCGACGCTCGGGTGGAGTCTAGGAAGATACACAAAGAGATAATCGTCTGCAAACCACTTCAAAGAAGGAAAGGTATCGACTAAGGAAGGACTGACAAAATCTTTGATGCAGCAATGCAAAGAAAAAAAATTCTGTGAAGCATAAAGGAAAAAAAGACTTGGCAAAGACGGTAAGAAAACGAAGCTAGCTTGCGGAAAACGATCATTAAAGTCTTAAAATGTCGTACACTCTCTGTACTTTGTCTGTGGCAACTTGATTAATGAAATCGGCCGTAGGTAAGCATGAAATGCAGCACCTCGGAAGAATCAAAAACTGACGTCAAGAGATTATTAGGTCTCACGTGCCCCCTGAGTGCTCTCCGAGCCATCTCTGTACAAAATAATATTCAACACTATGAACAAGTGATTAAGAGTAGTACTGTCACTCTCGCTCTCTCCCTCTCTCTCTCCCTCCCTCCCTCCCTCTCTCTCCCTCCCTCCCTCTCTCTCCCTCTCTTTTCCCTCTTCCCTCTCTCCTCTCTGTCCCCTCTCTCCCTCCCTCTCTCTCCCTCTATCTCCCTCTCTCTCCCTCTGTCTCCCTCTATCTCTCTCTCTCTCCCTCTGTCTCTCTTTCTTTTTCCCTCGTCATTTCACTGCTCTCAAAAATGTGTCTTTGAAGTGAACCGTCTGGAAGTCACTTCCCATCACGCTTCGCCATAGAGAGTAGTTTTCAGAATGGATCATTTTCTACAGAGGCCCCCTAGAATGCTAGCAACCTAGGGCCCTCGAAACGATGTCTGTCAGCACTTGCGGCGGCGGCGGCGTCTTGGCGGAAGCAGGAACTCGCCCACCTGCTTCTGTGCTCCACAAAGATAAGGCGGCCCGCGGGCGCGTGGAATCAGTTGGAGTGGCTGTGGAGGTGGCGGTCGGGTGTGAGTCGTTTGAAGGTCGCGGGGGGGGGGGGGCGCCGTGATCGGCGCGTGCCTGGCGACACCCGGGCAGCGTGCTGCGTTGCTGTTGGGCGGGGCCACTGTTAGCAACGAACTCGTTGCTTCCGTTTATCTTTGAGTGCTTTACCACTTAAACGAAGGGGCCAGTTCTTGCTCTTGTATTCAACACTCTTGTAGATAATCGGCGGTACCCACGTCGTGTAGTACCTCACGGAGGGGGTGGGCGTGCTCGTTTCAGTTCCACTGTTTCCGGTGGTGCCTGGCCAGTTTTGGAAACCCCGACCCGTTTGTCGTGAATGCGTCGTTAGTCCCAAGAGGTGGAGTACGGAGGCAGGTAGGGACCTCAGTCCCAGAATTCGCGGACTGGATCCCGATTCGTCGTGTGAGTGACCCCATCCTCATTAGTATCTGAGGAAGACCTTGTCCCGACTAAGAAATTATTAGTATATACTTTCACACCGACCAATCTAAGATTCTTGAACGCTTAAGGTATGTGGCATTCAATCAGATGCCAGTGCGAAGGCAGTGTGTGCAAGCAAGCACGGTCGTTTAACTCCGGAGCTTCCCTGATGTCCCGAGCTGCACGAGATAAAGCCGCATCACGCACACTCACACACACACACACTCACATACACATACACACCATTAAAGGGCCTGTGTACGTAAGGAAATCGTGGAGGATCTTTATCTCCACCCCCTCCCCGAGTGTGCGATTGTCTGGTTTAACTGAATTCAAGGACCCGTATCAACGACCCACAAAATGTTGCTTCTAACTACCCTTCGTTATTCGAGAAAGTAATTTTTCTACCTACAGAAGCAAGAAAAATCCCCTTTCTCGGTTTCAGGGACCCACAAAACTAGTTTTACTGACACAAAATCGGTATATTTTCTTTGCAGCATTACAATGCTTATTGTTGTTAGTGGTTTGAGTGATATTAAGCGATACTGTTTAACGTCGATAACTAGAAAACCTTGGTATCTAGAATATTTTTAAATCTCGCTCTTTTTCCCCGCACATATCCATGTTAGCTTACGTGTCAGTGCTTTTTCTCTGTCTCCTCAATAGTGTTTTATTACTAACTTTTTAATAAAAAACGATGCTAACGAAGTGATTAGATAAGCCATTTTCATGGTGTATCGTAGGGGTGATAAAATCTTAAATTTCTTCTTGGGTATGACAAGAGTGGAAAATCTATGAAATACATGGTAATAAGGATAATGCTCTCAAAGAAACATAAGTTTTACAGCTGGCAAAATATTATATCACTGACAAGAACTGTCAGAAACGGGCAGAACTAAAGAAAATGCTTCAAAATTTCAGCAATGTGTGCACATGTGGGCAAGACATTAACCAGGAAAATCCCATCTGAAATCTTGAAACCACGCGTAATGCTCCTGTAAACACCACTCGGGGTGTGAGGAAGGTGTTTGCTCGTATCAAGTTTTAGCTAATTCACAAAGTATTGGCGGTATCTTCCTCACTGTTTACCGGATTTCCGGCATTTAGAAGGCGACTGTCCCACAGGTGTACTGTCTAAGCGAGATCCAAATTAGTGGTAAGTTAAACTAAGCTTTGGCTCGACTTCCTCCCCTGCACCCATTGGGATGGTAATGAGTACAATCCCCTTTATAGATATGGGTATCTCAATGTCTACGGAGATTTTGAGGCTCAGAAAAAAACAAAACAAAAAAAATTATGGAGCAAAAAAAAAATATTGCTAGTAGGGTGAAACCTTTCCAGCAGTATCAGAGAGGAGCTATTGAAGGAAGGCGGAAGGAAGTAGTATTTTCCGGACGTGCCAGGTAATTGTTCCCGTAAGTGCGTATGATATTCAGGACGCGGTGTTGGTGGGGTTCCTCTCTGAATGGAACGCGAGATCCGGCGCCGGCTGTGGCTTTCCATTCTCCAGGTATCTCCCCCAGCAGGGCACAGCCTCAGCCGCAGAAGCTCTGAGCTTCCGACTGGTTTCCCGATAAGTGATGTAGGGTAATGCATGTAAGTCAGCGTGAGTATGTGAGTGCGTGTGTGAGAATGAGAGAGAGGGAGAGAGAGAGAGAGAGAGAGAGAGAGAGAGAGAGACAGAGAGAGAGAGAAGGATGAGGAAGAAAAATCGCTGGCGGTTCATTGCTCGTTTCTTTGGGCTCTGCTACAGCATTTGCCTGATAGGGAAGATGAAAAGTGTATTGAGCCGACTCAGTAATGGTTTTTAACAGTATTCCTTAGCGTTTTATTGAGCAAAAATCACGCGATAACTCTATCAAATTAGTAAATTGGAATTGGCAATTGGTAAACATTTTTGTCGCGAGGATCTTCGCTCTCGAATACGGCAGCCTTCTTTTTCTTCTTTCTCATATACAACGAAAAGCTGGCTTCCTCCCGTGAAATCAGATCAAATTAATTGTTTTTATCCGCAAAAAACTGAAGTGACATTGAAACTGCAGGAAAACAATATTCAAGACCCGACCTTGGATTTACCGCTGTGTGCTTTCTCTCTCGACGCAAAATTATTGTAAGTCATCGCCAAGCTACCGTTTTCTTCTGAAGAGTTGGACAGATGAATGATTTCCCGAAATTTGTTGCATGACAGAGCACATTTGCCGTTTGCGAAATCTGTAGTTAGTACAAGAAGAAACAAGGAAATTCCCAGTTTCCCTGCATTACTCATGAACGTTCTAGAAATGCGAACCATTCAGGTTTTTTGAATACTTTAGTGGAATTGCGAATACTGAGCCTGAAAGTACCGTTAACCGTATGACACAAGCAATACATTCAACGTTGATTGGTGTAACCTTGTAGTCGCTCGTTGGTCTGCGGCGGCGGGTTTTTCGTGATTTTTCCCCATTCCATGACCAAATTCTTATATGCGAGAACTTGCCGATCGTTAATGATAGGAAGATCTCAGATCAGGTGAAGAGAGCTGCTATTTACCAGGATAGTGCTTAAATAATGTAGAATTAAATTTACTTCAATATATTTTTGTTTCACATCCAAGTAAATTCTGACGAACTTTAAAATCCTGAAGCACTTGAAAATCTGAGCACGTTAAAAGTATGTTGTTGTTTTTTTCTTAATTGTCATTTTCTTGGTTGTGTCCTTATCTTCAAACATGCTGTTTGAAGGTATTGCAAGATGATTATATTTTTTAAAAGACCTCTGCAACGAGCTGGTTCCAAGGCATCGTGGCCCGGAGAATGGCCAGGATATCGTTAGGGCTTTCTCCCCTCGCCTTTTGGCCCCTTCTCCTTGCAAGGGTCATGCTGCACGGCACTGAAATCGCATTTTTTATTAATTTTGTTTTCGGAGAATGTCGACTGTGTGTTCCCGAAAGGACGCTAAAGGAGAATGAAAATCCTGCCAAAGAAACCGGCAGAAAAATAAGAAAGTTCTTGTTCAGTTGAAACGATAGTATCAACTCACGTACACTATCGTAAATTAGTAATTCGAAAACAATACTTTATTTGTTGGCGGAATTATGACAGTTCAATATTATTTGCCTGGAAGACTGAGATAACGGAATGAGAGAAGCGTGTCACGATTCTCGAACGGTGACGTTCCTCCTCCACCAACCTTCCTTCCCAGAACAGCTTGAAGAACGGCGCGCGGCCCCGGTGGTAACTCTTGTGCCCGCAGCTGCCCTGAGCGGCCTTTTGGGCAGGCTTGCAACTGCCCATTGTTTTGTTGCTATTGGCCGTGTCAGAACACACAATGCTATTAGAAATATAATGGGATCATATATTATGATAGAATACAAAACAGTAAACCATCGTTAGCACGAACTCTCTTAACACGAATTTCGCCATAACACAAACAGGACTTTGGTCCCGGCAATGTGTTACGGTAATACGGACATTTATAATACTGGGAGAACACGAATTTTTATAATACGAACTCCGTTTATTTCGGTCCCTAGGAATTTGTGTTAATTAGGGTTTCCTGTATCAATATATTTTCACATTTTCAAAATTTTAATTGTGTCTTGTAATTGGCAAAAATGCATATTTATTAGCGCGAAATTGCTCCACTCGCCAAGAGGAATAATGAGTTGATAGAACCAATTGTACCCGCCATTATCCGGATAATGTATGCTCATAGTCCCTCAATACAAGAGTAACAAGAGAAATCTATACTAACAAAAGTGAATTCAACGCTATGTAAACGACATCGATACCACAAAAAGTAGTGTATGATGAGATACGACAATTTAACAGGCTGTTCTTCAGAATTGTCACAGTGTCCTTGCAACGTTTGGTACAGATTAATACAACACAAATGTGAAAAATAAATAATTTAAATCATATGTTGGTAGATGCACCTCGATTTTTTGCCTGTTGCTAAAAGTAGATTGGTTCCTAATACATTCCGCCAGAGGCCAGTAGCGGTGCAGCAGAACTGGTACCTAATGCAAGCCAGTAGCAGTGCGTAAGGTAAACATTTTTAATGTTAAAACAATGTACTGTAAATTAAAATGAAAGAAAGTTACAGTATTTTATTAACATTTGAACCAATTACATAAAAAATAATAATCCGAAACTCTGTGGTTTATAAAAATATTGATATTTTTCCTCTTTCAGAAGAATTGGTTATGAAGAAAGCCCGGGCAACGCCGAGTATTTTGCTAGTTATAAAATGATTAATATTCCATATGTCAGTATAAGAAAACGTTATTTTAACCAAAATGTAGGACGTCCTAATGCGTTGCATGTTGGTTTCATGTAATGAATTACTAATACATGTATGTGTGTGTGTGTGTGTGTGTGTGTGTGTGTGTGTGTGTGTGTGTGTGTGTGCATATGTCTAATTGATTCACTGTGACACACTGAGAATTGGAAATTCGTATTGTATAGCCTTGAAGGTGCTGTAAGTAATTCTTGCATCCAAACATGACTTATACAAAAATTGCGTGGATAGGTAGATATTAAAGATCATGAGGATGAAAAAAATCGGAGATATGCGAGATAAAGGTGACTCTCTTATCTGTTGAGCTGATTACCGGTGCAGTCGGTGCATCTAATGAAAACGAAATGTTGCCTTCAGACTCTGACGTGAGAGGATTCTAAGAGGGGCAGTTGAAGGAGAGAGAAAGGAAACTGACTGGTTACAGCGTAAATTATACGGAAAAAACGAGAATATAAATGATAATTGAATCTTCACGATTGCATCCGTTTTACGTGCCCCAAAAAATGTTATGTAAAACTTCTAAGGGTGTGCTGTGAAAAGAGGAAAGTCTCACCGTATACTCAGAAATACGAGTACTTCCTGCCGCTGACACTCCTAATCTTCAATACAAATAAAATTGAAGTGTTTGTCTGTGATTAAAGAAAACTTATTTTTATAAGCTCATGTGGTTGATTATTTACATAAAATAAAATCTCAATTTCGACAATTTTTGTATGTTCTGTACGATCTCGGTTAAACCCACATCGATGGGGTTTTCACTGCGAGGCGGACTGTTTAGTCGCGCATAATTTATTTAGGTTTCCTTTTTCAGATCATTCATTTCTAATGCATAAAGAATGTTTGTTTTGCAAATAAATCAACAGTTTTATCCCAATCTTAATGAAATTTTGTAAACTTGACCTTCAAAACAGATTCAAAGTTACTGTCAACATCCTAAAAATCAACGTCTCTCCTTTTGCTAACCCATAGAGCAGAATTTAAGTGCGTATTCTCAGTTTTTCGCGATTATCTCGACCGCGAGGCGGAGAGATATGTATTTGTATAATTCGCTCGTTTTCCTGTCGAATAGACGATTGCGGTAATTAAATACCCGGGCAATGCGGGTACTTCTGCTAGTTTATACACTTTAATTGCGGCAATGGGGTAAAAATGTAAGAAAACCATAGCACCTCAGGTTGCAAAATGTCCCATTCGATTCGTTATCAACTCAGAATCATGGAAAAGTAATAAATTTTATGAAAAATGTACTTATATGGTAAGAAATGTGATCATCAAGCTTTTCAGCATGAGGTTCGCTTCGCTTCTGTTTCATACAGGTGTGCGTCTTTTGTTATTTATAAAGTGCGTAAATACTCTGTGATCAAGTGCAGTGTAATTCAGTGTTGAAACTGCGATGTCTCTGTTTCTGCGTGTGTCTATATTCTATATTTTCACGTATGTAGCTCATTTCCTTAGAAAATTCTGTTTTCCAACTCTGAAGGAGTTAAAGTATTCATGTGAAGTATTGTCATGGCGAAGTATCAGTGATCCCTAATGTATAAGCCCGGAATCTGCATTCAAAATGTAACAATATTTAGAATTTCCTTATATTTTCAAATGATACAAGTGCGTTCTATTGTCACAAGTAATGTACGCACATTTGTTAATTCTGTAATATTTGCAATCGGATAACTTAATTTTGTCATACTTTAAATTATCTTGGTTACTTCTTTTGCGTACGAACTATAATTTACAACAATAAATTCGTTTGTCACCTTAATACCTATACGTAATAAAAAGCTTCAGATACAAATTTTCAATCAGGATTGTTTTATCGCAATATGTCAATAAAATTACAAAGCTCATTGAAAACATTACTAGGATGCTTTTTCAGAATCAGGCACTATTCTTTTATAAGATGTAACTAAAAAAAATATCGGACTGTTTTATCTATGTGGCCGTTGATAATTATGTGACGTCAGTGATTATGTGAGAAAATGAGAAGAGACTTGCTATATTACCGTACATTCACATTTAACGTACTGGTAATTCTCAACGAGAAATTGCCGGTCCCAGAGTCGTGTCGCTCACTTTTAGAGCACAGATGGCCGAGTTGTACGTCACGTCTCCTCAAAACACGAAAAATACGATATTTGAAAGTCTGTTTTATCATCTCATTGCTATCCTCCATATTCACCATGACATCGTTAGTATCATAAGAGAAATAAAAACAATTTTTAAAGGTTACTCGCAAACTATCCAGTGAATGAACTTCTCGTTTTCTTAGAATATTGACTTGCTGTTTCTCAAAAACACGTGTGGTATCGTGACGTCGTCCGCAATATCGATAAACAGGTTGCGTTGTCAACATAGATAACATTTTAGACTCTGTTCTGTTTAACATGTCACAGATTATTATCTTTTTTCCTCAGCTATACGTTAAATAGAGGAAACATTAACAACGGTCTAAAAATTTCGTTTTGAGAGTCGCTGAGACGATAGGAGAAATAAGTAAGTTTTAATTATGATCTGCCAAAAACGTAAAATTGTAGTTTTACCTAAACAACGAAAGCGTCAATAGAAGGATCGGTCGTCATACAAGTTTACGGTGCTATATTACTTGTAAATCGTTACGTTTCCTCCAAATCATTACAGAACTTAAATTGTGAAGTTCACAAGACTTAAGACGAGGAAAGTGTGCCATGCATCCCCTCATTTTCTTCAGGAAACGAATTTTCAAACCAATATTTTTCATCGCTTAATACTTTTGAAACAAACTATATTTAAAGATTAAACAAATACGTAAACTCACTATTCAACGTACATTCATGCTTCATATTTATTTACCGGTGCGATGAATTGTTAATTTAAGTTGTAATTTGAATATATGATCACAACAATTCAAACAAAAGTGCAACAAACACTATACTTCTACACTCAATTCTTATTACTATAACATAATGTGTTACTTCAAAAGAATGTAAATGATATTTATCCGGAATAGGTATTGTAGCTATTGTCCAATTGGAGTGGCCCCTTTTTAGTAAAAATTTAGTATCAATCTCAAGAATGATTAGATCTTTTTCTGTTATCACTTAAACCTACTAGTACTTAAATTCAACGCTCCCTCGCCAAATACAATGGAGCGTAGTCGATATTTCCACAGAGGGGATGTTAAGCTATTCTCGTTTGTCAAACCGACTCTGTACGTTCCAGAAACAAAGCCATGTCTGGATTGACGAGATCTACAAACTCTTTGAACTCGAGGTTCTGCGACGTTGCCGTCTTAGCCGACTTTGTCACCAAACCTTTGCCCACCACCTTTGTATTAATTAAACAATCTGGACCCGGGCGAACATTCTCCACCTTGTTAATCATTTTTTTCAGTGTGGAAGTGGCTAGTAGTTGAACTCAACTTGAAATTGCCAGGCTATGAAGTTTGCGATTTACCATGTAGGGAAACTTCTTACTGTGGGTTGAACTAATTGGAAAGTTAAATGAGAAACAAAGAATCATATTCGTGTTATTAAATTGCACATAATCGATGTAATTTTACGTAGATAATGAGATTCTACTTGGGGTGACTAAATTTCCCCCAACCCAAAAAACATCCTTTTTCCCTAATTGTTTGCGACTTCGCTACATGTGACGCATTGAGAGCGTAGGCTTCCGCGGCCGGAGTCATGATTAACTTGGCTATCCGGGAGACGCCGCGTCCAGGGCATAGGTGCCAACGTTGGCACCTGTGCCCTGGACTCGGCGTCTCCCGGATAGCCAAGTTAATCATGTGACGCATTGTTACTTTACCATGTCCATACATAAATATTAACGTAAAATGTGTTACTGATAATGATTACACGAGTTTGAAAACTTTAAAAAGGGAGGGAGGTAATCCTTGGTCACATCCTGTGTGCTCTTGGCAGTACTGAATGAATTTTAGTGTGAATGTTCGAATGATGAAAATCAGTGTCTTACACGAACTATATTTAATAATAATAATAATAATAATAATAATAATAATAATAATAGTAATAGTAATAGTAATAAAACGCACATAAACCACCAAACACCCTCTGGGTCAATTTTAAACTGTTTCTTCCAACTCTGAATTTTCAACATTTCCCGAACTAAGGAGAAGGAGTATCGTGCTGGGCCAATCTGCAAAAAGTATAATAGAAGGTCAAAAATATATCATTTTACAGATTACGACCAAAGACACGCAGCTCGGGCATTCCGTAAGGACCCCAAAACCGGGTTTTAAGAACATAGGTTATATCGTTTCTGAGCTATGGTAATGTATGGTTTCCATGATGGTAATGTAATGCAGTGTAATGTATATTGCAGACTGCATGTGGAGTCATTGATTTCATTAGTATTATCAACTAAATTATGTGTATTCTATGGGGTCTTAACCCCGGAGAAGTAACTTCCTATCTAGAACTAGGGTAACATCCTATCTAAAATTTACAGTTTCGAGGTCGATGAAACTAGAACGTCATCATGCCTTAGCGTATTAAGAGAGGGATAATAATAATACGTGTATTGTTATGCATATAATCTTATTATATTTGCGGGTGGTTTTGCTGGTCGGCAAAAGGAGATGCCGCGCTAGGTAAGCTCTTCGTGCACAATACGTCGGTCGGTGAGTGCACCTTGTTTGTTCCTTCTAAAATTAGACGTAGCGCTTCCAGGCGAGACAATCGTCGCGATCTCCCGCACCTCTCCCGGTCGGAGGCCAGAGAAAAAGACCTTTGCTCCTCGCAATTAGCGAGGGTCATTCGCGATAGTTCATCGCGCCACACGCCGTGGACTTTGCACCTCGAGCGCTCTTAACGCCAGTTCAGCCCGAAATACCTCCTCGCCGACTGGCATCGAATTATCCTTTACCGGCGGAGCTTTCTCAACGGGAAGCACCGACGCCATTCGGAGGTTCGTTGTAATAGGCAAATCTGGCACGTATTTTTTTTTGGGGGGGGGAGGGCGGGGGAGACATCAACGACCTACTTTCCTTCGGAGGGAAGGTAAAGCTGGCTGTCCAATGTTGTAGATTTACTGCAAGTAACGAGTGACCCTCCAGCCTAAAAGAAGCCTCTGAGTTAAATTCAAATCGCCTGTTTCGTCACCCGAGTGATACCTTCTTTCTCCGCTACATGGTGAAAGGAGCGTAAGGAAATTTGCGTGGCAGACAGTCGAGCGGGGCGGATGGCCTGAGTCTCGCCTCGTAAAATAAGGCATCATTGAATTGAATCAACGGAAATTATTAAAATGCTAGTTCCTGCACAGAATTTTAGCTTAATTCAAATTTTTAATCGATTCATTGAAGCTAACAAGATGGACTAGGTAGAATAAAGAAAGTTAAGAACTTCTTCAGTATCAGTGTTGCATTTCTTCTGCCTGGTTTAAAAATATATTAAGAAGTACCCCACATTTGCACAAATATTTTATCATCTGTAGGGAAGAGAAAAAACTCAAACTACGTCAAGCTCTGTCTAATCAGTGAACGCTCACAAATAAATGCTATGAAAAGAAGAAACGTTTTAG
Organism: Teleogryllus occipitalis; assembly: GCA_011170035.1. Classification (NCBI taxonomy): domain Eukaryota; kingdom Metazoa; phylum Arthropoda; class Insecta; order Orthoptera; family Gryllidae; genus Teleogryllus; species Teleogryllus occipitalis. Next base: position 246,504 of record BLKR01000731.1, read on the forward strand.
AGATCTCTTATTTTAGGTCCCTATTTTAACAAAATATGCAATATATGCGCCTATACTTACCAGAAAGTACACCAACAGGAGAAATCGGCCAACTATGCACCAATATGCACTAACATATTAATCTGCCTTGCATCCAATGTCAAGAAACCATCCATCCAAACGTCAAGAAAATTTCACTTAGCTATGTCCTGAAGCAATGGACAAAAATATGCAAAATCGTAGGAATCCGCTCCCTTATTATTATTATTATTATTATTATTATTATTATTATTATTATTATTAATACTGGACGAATTCATGGCAACTTACAAGCATAGAATCTTGGGTACGGCAAAGTAGACTTTGCACCGCATAGTAACACCTTTAATCAATGAACAATAAAGACAACTAGATTTCATGCATGGGTGCTGAAAAATTTGTCATTTTCCCCCTTAATTTTAATGCTTCTCATTGACTGCGACAGGATAAATCCATCCCTAGTCCATAGTTTTGCCGACTCAGCATAATTATTACAGTTTAAGACAAGGAAAGGGCAATGCGTTTGCCCGTTGTTTCCGGCAGGCTTAACTATTCCGATAGGTCAGAGTTGTAAAGATGCCATGGCGACACGAAAAAGTTCAGTGTCATTATTGAGGCGTGTTGCAAGACTTTTTTTTTACAACACATGCGCTACCTGTAAATTGAAAACTGGTCTCGCCGAAGGTTGATATGGTCGGAGAATTACGTGTACTGAACTTTGTCATGGCCTTGTGGGATTTATATCTGAAGCGTACGAATATGAAGTAGTTTCTATCATACGCTTTTTACATAGTTTTAGTCGTTAGTTTTACATTGTGTTTTTGATCATTCTAGTTTTTTATAGTTTCTGTCACACAGGGGAGATTAAATTGATTCATGAAACAGAAAATATTATAGAGACGTAAAGGGGATGAATAAATCGCAGTATCATTCGGATGTGCTTGATGAAATGCATTACTTTGTTGTGTGAAATTGTCAACTAAAGTATCTCAAATGTTTCGAGCTTAGTTTCTGTGATGTTAAATTGCAACTATTGTCCTGATTCCAATATTAAATGTCTAAAAAGAATTTTTTAAATGTACATTAGAAGAGAATGTAGTTTTGCCTCCCCTGATACCGCCATAGATGGCACAGGACAAACAGGAATTACCTATTTGAAACTAATTTGATTTGCGTTCGATGTTACATTTGTTTGAATAAAATCGCATAAAGAGCATAATGTTCTCCATTATGACAGTATGACCTAGTGGCGTTAATTCTTAAACTGTTGTAAAGTATTTACGCATATTTTTCTTCATGCTTGGATAGGCCGGCTCCAACACACCCCATTCGGAATTTTGTATGGCGAATTACTGAGTCAGGATCTGAACATTACTCACTGGGCTGGGCTGTGAATGCTGTTAATGACAATAATTCGTAATGTATCATAATGTGCATTTTAACTACTACGCAATTTAAGAATAATTTATTTAGCTATCTCCTTTAGCATTGCATAATGACTAATCGGGAAAAATATGTAATGTGAAATGGTAAAATATGCACATAAATAAGTAAAGAAAGCGGTAAGAAATTGTAACAAATGTGAAAAATCTGCTTAATATGTAAAAGCAAATTTCACTAAAAAACATTTAGTACTGCACAACTACCCTCTATAATTATTTTCAAACAAAAAAATAAATGTTCACACTTTGAAATAGCATTAATAAAGTATTTGTTGAATCACTTCTAAAAATAGTTTGCTCTGCCTACTGAGATGAAGGGTGTTTTATTCCGCAACGAGAACCAGTGATACAGACGTAGAAAATTTCATGACCAGCAGAAAATAACAGTAGCATTGTCTTTGAAGTGCTAGACGTCTGCTACAACCAATATTTCTCGGAACTTGCGATTTAAGTTAAAAAGCACGCTACTGTTACTTTCCACAGCTGAAGGTAATATTTCGAGCGCTGTTGCGCATTTCCCGCGGAGAGACAAATAGGGCAGAGCTGATGGTGATGGATTAACCCCACCGCACCTTCTTGTCAGCAATTCTGAATCAGAATATAAATAGAAGGAAAAATATGCCGATTTCTTTGCAAAAACAATTTTTGAAAATTAATGGACTATTTTTGAGGAAATGATATCAAGAAATTTGGTAGTTTTTTTTAAAATATATAACGTATCAGGAAAAATGTAATGTGCAACAAAATGTGTAAAAATGGGTTACGAAAAATTTGGATATATTTTTAGGGATGCAACAATACGCCAAGGTCACAATTTTGAGAACTGTTCAGAGAAAGACAACTGTACATAGAAAATATGCAATTATAAAAGAATCAGAACTCTAATAATGACTACTTATAGCTTATTTCTTGTAAATAAGAAATCGACTACGTAGTAGTGAACGTAGTGATACGAGTGGGATTTCCCATTGTCCAGTATTCTAAACTCTCGGCGTTTGGGAGTTTGAAATACATGTGTGTGGCCCTGTCGTGATAACTTCCCGTCACGTACACACTGGACGATATCTTTTAGAGATGCAGTGTAAGATCCTATTCACATAGATTGTCATGCGATAATGATTAAAGAAGACACTAGATGTTTCTAGGGGGAGTTCAGAAAGTTACCAAGGACAAAGGTCGAAGTCAAAATGGAAGAGTTTTGGAGAAATAACGCCAATGCACTCAAATTTATTGCGAGCCATGTTAATATGCAGAAAACAAAAGTTTCTCTTATGAAATGTTTTAGCTCTTTAAGACACCACCTTTTTCGCAATGTAAACGTTGAAACTAGAGATAATAGCTCGGTTGACTCAGAACGACAGTTAATGTGTAAGAATTGCAAATGTGGAAATTTATGAAAAGCAACTGCTACTTCAAGTTTCTAAAGGAGACGATAGACATTCAAACTGAAATATCACTAAGTTTCAGAAGTTTTTTTTTCTTTTTTGAAGGACGTACAGAAAGATTTACTTATCCAGAGGATTACCAACGAAGTATATTCTATATTTGCATGCCGAGAAAACAACCAACAAAAACGAGATAACGCGAGAGTTGACAGTCAAGAACCGTCGTTTGCATTAGCATGGTGACTCGGCGAAACACAAAAAGTGCCAAGTAATAACATAAAATACCTTCGGGAGATTAGATTATCCCTCGTAGACGGTTTTTATGGCGTCTCGCCCTCGCCCCATTGAAAAAACCAAATAGCAAGCCCCGGCCGGCGCGTGCATAGGACCGCTCGCATTCGCGCACGCGTCAAGAGAGGGCTATAAATACGCATGCAAGTGATAACCGTCTCGATGAAGCGCGCCGGCATCTACCCTCGCCCATGACAAACTACTTTGAGCAAGCACGCTCCGTTTCACAAGCGTGACGGGCAGATTTGTATCGGCGACAGTGCCCCCGCCGCCGCCGCCGCCGCTACCGCCCCCGGGGGCCGAAAGTGCGTTACAGTGCAGTGCAACGCGTCTTACGCCGTCGTCAACAGGCGAAGGTAGCTCAGGGCGTCAGCCGTTGCTTCTGCAGTGCCTGTGACCGAGTTCTTGGGTTCTAGCTCCGGCTGTGAGAATTTTTGACACGATCTAGATAGGGAGGTCGAGTCAGCCGCTGTCTGGAGAAGAATTCTAGCGGCCGGCTACTCTGATTGATGTTGACCCTTCTTTTCCGTGCTTTCTCCGATCAACACCAGGAGATTGCCGGAGCGGTATCCTACCACATGGGTCACGCACCGCGCGCTATCTTTCCTTCCTCATCCTTGTCTCTTTTTATCACTTTACACGCATACGCATTTATAGAACGATTTTTCTAAGGATGAGCCAAAGTGACAGCTAGTGCTGGCAACTTAACTGAAGGTTCTATGGTCGTTGTGCCCTCGAGCCCATCAGACTCCCTTCCTGTATTCGTTCGTTTGGAGTTGGCTAACTTGTAAATGGCTTCGAAGATTTCTTTTGTGATATCCTCGTCCGAAGAAAATATAGTCCGTTGCGAGAAATAATTGAAACTAGGAAGTGCAGTTATGTACTCTTCTGTAAATATTATTTTTTATTATAAACATTAATTTTTTTTGTTTGATAAATATTATCTTTATTTTAAAACCGAGACTTGAATGCGAGATGCGAACCGGTGCACATGTTTCCGGCTTAAAATCATTTTTCTTTCTATTTACATTCGTGGCAGTTTTCTTTTACTGATTGTGAGAGCATATTAAGAGATTTTCCACTTACGTAATTACATTTAAATGTTTCCCGGACTCGTGTACGTACATATACGTCAGCGAAACTCTTAGACTTCTGCATAGGGATGTTTTCACAGGAGCCATTAGCACTTTACGAAGGGGCGTGGCTGAACAGCTGTCGCGGCGGAGGGATTCTTGTCTGAATTACATGTGATGTTCACTTGTTCCGCGAACTATCACTTTGGCTCATCCTTAGGAAAATCTATACATGCGCTCCGCTACTGCACGTGCCAGGACATCAGTGGGGAACTTGGAGCTCGTCCCGGATGGGGCGATGCGGAGGTTGGAGGGCGATCGGATATAACATGCACTACACTTACGGTTCTAATGACCTGCGCCGTTGGCGCCCGCAGAAACACCAATCCGTCAATCCTATGCCGTCAGCGCATGCGGGTGGCGGTGGCGAAGGCACGCCCTGGACCTCTTCCCTTTTACTTTCTTACATACGGTTTGTGCGTGTAGACGGAGAATACAGGAAGTTATGCAATGCTCCAAAAAATCTGCTTTGAGGTTTCAACGAAAGTACACTTTAGGGTTCTCATGGTACCGTTTGTCTCCCTCGTCTTTCCGTCGTGTGTGAACAACGCTGATGCCTAAACATTTCGTAGGATTTTTGCCGAAATGAATATTCGCCAGTCTTTCTGGGTGGGCTCGAGACCCTGCGAATCGAACTCAGACCTCGGTGGTGAAAGGCTAGCGACTTCGCTACGTGCCACGAGCGTACGATAATTGGGAACTGGGTCCGCAGTGTAATTTTCCTCGTCTTCCGCCGAAGCGCCCACTGTTCGTCGAGGACGGCGTTCGCGGCGGTGTCTGAGCGCGCGCTCCCAGATAAAAAGCATGACGTCGCCCGCCCTCCCGCCCGCGCATTCTCGGCTTCGTCCCGACGCCTCGCCCCGTCGCTCATCCAGTTTGCCCCCTCCCACCGAGGAAATCCATTTCCTTTACTCTCCAACCTACGGCTGGTCCGGTTGCCCCCCACCCGCCCATTGTCCTGCGTGCTCGTTTGGTCCACTTGCCCCACTCGCCCACCACAGAGGTACTCCTATGCATTCCACACGCGACGGAAAACGAAAGCGGGCTGAGGGCGGTGCAGCGCTGCGCGTTGCTGCGCGGCGCAGGCCGGGGCCCCGCGCCCGCGTCGCATGCGCGCGAGCGCGAAGCGGCCTCGCGGTGACGGTGCAGAAAACCGCCCGCCACCGCCACCGCCGCCGCCGCCCAGTCGCGCCACGCCGCCGCCGCTAGGGTTCCGCGGGCCGCCTACCGCCGGAAAAGACCCGGAGCGCGGCGCGGCTGCGGGACCCATGTTTTCTGTCGGGTCTGTAGGTCCCGTCGCGTCGTCTCTGATCGAACGACGCCGGCTTTTGAGAACCTTTTTCGGCGGCGCGTGCTTTGCGTGTGTGTGTCAGCCGCGTTCCGTCGTTTGCGCGGTACTCGTCGCATTGTTCTCGAGGCGTGAAGTTTGAATGGAGGGCGCTGTTTAAATCGCGAGCGGTAAAACGGGACCGTGACGTGCGCTATTGTAAATATGAACTTTCGTCCGGCGTCTCGTCGATCGTAATCGAGCGCTGTCGTCCTTATCGATAGTACGTAAGCAGCTCAGTGGGGAGACGCGCGTAGATTCTGACGCGGTCTTCTCAGCTGATAACGACCGGTTCTGAAATTTAATCTTCTCCCCGGTTTTTGCACTTGTCGGCTCGCGGGATGCATCCTCCAACCGCTGCTGGGTCACCTCGGGTGGGGTCCGAGCCGAGTACGTTGTCGTTGAATTCCAACCAGTGGAGTAAAAACACGAGAGAGTTTGCACCGGAGAGCTCAATTACATGTTGTTTTGTGCTTTCGTTGCAGGTGAAGAGTGGTCGGCGTGAGTCAGCTGTTTTCGGCGGCCGGTTTCGGTGGCGGCGCGGCGCCACACGACAGCTGCCGGCCACTTATCACAGCTCGGCGGCGGCGTGGCCGATACAGGACATTGTCATCCGGGCGAACGCACGCGAAGATAAAGGGGGAGGTGGAGTGGGAGGGGCAGGCCAGCTGCGCCGCCGCGGGTGCTCGCGATCCTGTGCAGGTGCGCCGCCTCCGCTCAGTCCGCCGGCGCGGGAGGACCCATCCGGCAGCAGCGACCACCGCCACTCGGCCCGGCCCGGCCGCCCGCCCCACGTGCGGCACCTCGCCGCCCGCCCACGCGACGATGACGTCGAGCGCTCGTGCGACCTTGTGAGTGATCAGTTCAGTGCGACGGTTTTCTTGTAACGTGAGTGCGGATTATTTTGGTGGGTGCTTGTCGCGTGACTGTGGTCGTGAAGAGGAGGAAAAAGAAGAAGAAGCGGCGGCGGCAGTCGCCGTGTGCGCGTCCGCCTAGATCAATGCCCCGAGCGCCGGACCGAGTGGCAGTGCCAGTGCGTTCTCGTCGTGCGGGGGCGGGGGTGAGGGTCGCGTGCTCGTGACGAAGACGCCGTCGCCGGCGCGGTGCGAGTAGCGGGACCGGCCGCCATGGACGCCGAAGAGGACTACCTGGGCGTGCGCGAGACCCACGACCCGTCGCTGGCCACCAAGCTGCCGTGCTTCAACACCTTCCCCGGGCCGGCCGGCGCCGCCGCCGCGGCCTCCTCGCCGCCCGACGGCGCCTCCGACAACGGAGACATGACGTTCTGCATGGCCAACTACGCCAAGGAGGCCATGAAGGTGAGTGACGTACGCCCGCCTCTCCCCCTCCCTCTCCCTCTCCCACGCCCCAGTCACGCTCGCTCGCGAGGGAGCTGTCATTCCAGGCTTTGACAGCCATCTGTGGCGTGAGCCCGCAGGTTCACACCATGGGCTCAACCCCCGCCCTCAAATTCAATAGTTCTGTAATTGTACGGAATTTGTACTAAACATTTACTATATATTGGACGCATCACATTCCAGAAGTATATATTAGTATAAAGTATTAAGAAAAGATTTCGACTATGAATGATCACTTCAAACTAACATTATTATTATTATTATTATTATTATTATTATTATTATTATTATTATTATTTAAAATACTGAGGGTTTGTTTAGAAAGAAATTAAACCTTTCTACTCAATCCAGTTTCGTGATTGTCGTTGTAATTGAATGTGTTATCGCTTCCTATTTTATTTATTTATTTATTTATTTATTTACGTCAAAAAACAGTTAAAAACTGCGTATGACGGGTTAAAGTTAAAAACAGTTAAAAAGTTAAAACAGTTAAAGTTAAAAACAGTTAAAAACTGCGTATTTGACGGTTTTATAGTATAAACTTTCATATGCCATCATTTGTTCTTTGGCCTCGTTTGGTTAATATAAGAACAACAGCAACAACCACAACAACAACGATTCAAAAATGTGTGCAGGCCGAATTGAAATTGTTTATCCTCCATCATCTGAAAATGCTTGCTCCTCAGACCATCTTATACTGAGGTTTCGCGAAAAAAAGGGGAAATAATCGTTCTAGTATTAACATCCAAATGAAATACATGAAGCTAAATATTGTAATACTGAAATGAGATGAGCCTCTTTTTATAACTAATACGGTTGTTATTCCTGTGCGTTTGTACGAAACATTCGTTTCCTGTTTCGATATAAACATACATCATTATATGTGTATTTTTTTGTTTGGTCACGTCTAATAGTGTTAGCACCACATGTGACAAAGGCTATAAAACAATTTCATTAAAACTGTTATGGTTGGGAAAAATGTGCACTGTCAAATTCGAGGCTGACGAAGCATTACATAAATGTTTGTGGAATAACAGGAAGGTGAATAATGAATAATCTACGGTTATAGTTGATGAATTCCCTTCAAGAGCTTGAGGGTTAAAAGGGATTTTTCAATTCCTTTCTGCTATCCTGTAAAAACGGCAAAAGTGTTCATACATGAGTTATTAGATAGTAGTAATCATTGTATTTATTTCGTTTTTCTGCCTGGAAAACATTACGAACACCTAATCATTACGAAGCCAAATAAAAAGGAGAATCTCTTCTCATCGTTAATTTACGAGACAGCAATGAATGAATATAATTGTAATTGATGTCAATAATATTCCATATGACGAATAGTGCACTACTGCAAAGATCCATTCATTCGTTCGTTCATTCATTCTTCGCTTCATTTTGTACCCATTTATTTTGAGATATCAGACTTTATTTTTCTGCCGTTTTCTTCTTCTGTCTTTAGGGAGTTTCTCGAAGACTACGAGCACGGTGCTAGATTTTCCGTACGATTAATTGCTTTTCTCCTCCGTCAGTGAAACTTTCTGCATCACGTTGTGCAGCCTGTCACCAAACGTGCTTTGATCTTCGGCGCGCTTCCTTCGTATCGACGATGATCTCATCCATGGGCGCGTGCCGTGTGATGCTGGACAAGGCATTGAAAACGCGTTTGAACTCTACCTGATGATTTGTCGAGAGCGTAATAACTGTCTAAAAGAAGAACAGTTGAATGGCAGTTTACAAAAGAATGTAGTAAGAATGGTCGTAGAAAATGGACTTCCGTAATAAATGTAACCTTGTCCACATACGAACAAAATTTAGTTAAAAATTGTTGTTTTTTAAAATCTTTTATTTGAAGGGATTATAAAACAGTAAATAAATGAACTATCTCATCTTTCTTTGATCATACTTACAACCTTTGTGTCTATTTTTTCTTCCTATTAAATGTCATGATGCGGCTATGACGTCTGCTGGTATGACGTGTAGGGACCCGAAAACCTGCAATGCAATTTGAAATGGAAGAATGAGTGGAATGAAAAACACGACAACAATATTCACTGCTTTCTTAACCTCATCTTGTTAATTTGGTTTTATAAAAAGGATCTTATAGAAACAAATATAAACTAAAATCCTTGAATGGTAATTTTCCCATTTAGAGCGTTTCAAAATTAAAATTTAAACAATAGAATGTCTTTATACACAGTGACAATAAAGTAGTGACCAAATACATTGTAATATTTGTTGTTGTTTTTTTAAAGGTTGACTTTGTTATCTAAAACTTCTGTTGCATGTTAATAAAATTACTTAGTATATTGTAATTGTACTATTCTGTTCATGCATTATAGTTCAAAATCTAGTGTGGAGTTTCGTTCGACGGTCCTTTTCTTTCAACAGAATCTTGTTTAAAAGAAAACATGAAATCATGGTTGGCTGAAATTTTCTCTGCAATTTCCAAATCAAATCCTAAAATCTTGAAGTTGTTTGAATAATAGGAACCCAATCGTTTTAACATCGATCAATCAACAGCTGCTAAATTACCTCTCCCGGGTCATGAGCGAATAGGAGAGCCTCACCCTTCTCGATGTTGTATGAGCTAGTAAATAAATAAAATAGACAAAAAATTATTAAATGTATCACTGACGTTTTAAGGACATTGTAATGAAGTGGGGCCTCCGTTGTAAAAGTTTTTTAGAACATCAATTTCTGAAAGGGGCTTCGAAATATGATGTGTCAGATAACGCTGATGTTTTGTTGGAACAGTGTTATCCTACATTTTGAAATTGTTTAAATAGACTCCCTTTGAGGGCATGCTGGGGGGGGGAGGTATGCATAAAAATGAAATTACGATTTAAAAAAAGAGGAGTAATACTTAAAAATTCAAAAAATAATGTGTTTGGTCCTTTCATTGCTACCGCAGGAAATGGAATTGGGGCCTTTTAGGCATTGCGCTGACCGAGTCGGTGGTAGTTATGCCACTGCTATCATTTTTCTGTGCTACGAACCAGAACTTCCTGCTTGTATCATCCGTACAGTTCATATGCATATTCACATCCAAGGGCAATAAAGAATTTGCGAAGACACACATTTTAAAAACCCAAATTGAGTCATTTTTTATGACACCTCCCCCATCTCGAAAGAATCTACGCCGTTGGCCGCGTGAACAAAGTATTGTTGACAAAATACGTTGGAAGCGATGCGTTGTAGACTCAAAGTTGTTTTATGTCAGTCGAATATTGATTCTGTCACATCCAAAGCAGCGCGCTAGACGTGGGCGGACCGGGCGATCGCCCGGGGCCCGATGATGGGACTGACGGGAGAAAAGTAAAAATTTGAAGAAAAAATTAGAACTCAGGAAAATGATGCCCTAATTTTGTAAGTCGCGGTACAGCAGTCTGATATTTCATGAAGTTTTCAATTTTTTAACCTTGACTCTATGAAATGAAAAAGTCAGACAATTCTGAAAATTTTACAAAACAATACTGTCATTGAAAGCTTTTTAAGCCATCAAATTTTCTACACTTAACATTTATGATATTTTAATATACATTTTCGTAAAATTATATGCAGATATTGGTTTTGCATTTTCATTGAAGTTTAGAACTGAATATCCCGAATTGTAGATAGTGAATGTTAATAAAAAAAATTGCAGGTGTGCAAAGTTTTGAATGATGAATTAATTTTTTGCAACATTCTGATATTTTGTTAAGAGGAGGTGTAAATGAAAAATTAAGTATACATTAAAATAATCATATACTTTTAAAAATTTGTATTTGATGCAACACAATGGTTGCAATTCAATGTTGACAAAAAGTAACTAAAATAATAATAATAATAATAATAATAATAATAATAATAATAATAATAATAATAATAATAATAATAATAATAATAATAATAATAATAATAATAATAATCATATTTCAATTTTCAATATGTGTATGTTTCAGACCATGAAATACTGTTTATAATTTTTATCAATCGAAAAATATATACATGATCAAAATACATTAATTGGTACCATTGAAATTCAAGATCCACAATGAGCTAACAACAATTAATTAAATGAAATACAGTTATCTATTATTAGGAGCAATGTATGTAAATAGATTCATAATTTTAGCATCATTTATATGTGTGTAGTAAAAAATCAAATAATATTGCAGATGTTGAAAATTAAGTAATAAAATGATCACAAATCATTGACTTAATAATCACTTTCCAATATGTATGTTTCAGATACTGAGAGTTACATTTACTATATGTAATACTTGTGTATGATACATGTATTAATTCATGTATTTAAATTCATGAATTAATAAATATCACTTATTTATCAAGTGATTTTATTAAACAAATTTTTGTAGTGTTTTATGCTCATGTGGAAATGGTACTATTTGATCACTAAATACTTTTACTTATAATGTAATTTTTGTTATTTGTTGAAATAAAATAACTCATATAGTTTCTTGTACAACTTGATGGGGGAGAGGGGCAGGGAGCTACGTGTCAGCATTGCCTTGGGCCTAAAATTGCCTAATTCAAGCACTGATCAAAGTAGGATTCCTATTATGAACATAATTGTTTTTCAAGCTAACAAAAACATTCAAAACCTTTTTTGGAGGGAAGAACTCTAACATGAAATATTTTCTGAATCTGTCCTTGCTTGTAAAAAGCATACAGAATCTTCTTACTAATGTTGCTTACACCCTCTTTACTCCGTCTTGTAAATGATTGTCATTCACAAATTTGTCATGGACTTAAAATTCCAAAGTAGGTGAGAAGGATGTCATAATTACACTGGCCCTTCATCTGCATTTGACCTCTTACCTGTTTTCACTGTGATGACATTGATTAATTTTGATGTCAATTAATTAAATATTAAAAATTAATAAAAATTTCTTCAAAACATACTGTTACCAGAGTGACAATGTGAACAAGAATTTTCTTCAGTGGACTACCTCATATACTGAATTACAATAATGTCTGGAAATGTTTGTTATAGATTCATTACAATTATGTTGTCTCAATAACTGCTACTACAGTAAATGCAAACGCAACTATAGTCTATAACTAATATTGTCACTGAACTTGCACTTCAGTGACTTGACAACAACAATCTCAAGAGGGTGTTAAAAATCCTTTCTTTCAATAAAAGAAAAAAAAAAAAAAAAAAAAAAACCTGAACTCGTGGCTCATTGCAAAGTCGCAAGCCTTTCACCACTGAGATCCGGGTTCGATTCCCGTCGAATCTCATGTGAAATTTGTTCCAACAAAACGAGTTTGGCTGCTTCACAAGGGCTAGTCCAACCCCTGTGAAGTGCCCTAAACCCTACCCGTATCCTTATTCCTTCCTAATTCTGGCCGCTGGGTAGTGACGCAGGAGCGCGCGGTAGGAGGCGCGTACGCGGAGATGCTACCTGGCGGTCCTCTTGACAACCGACTGCGACGAGACGCGACAGACTATACTAACGGAGGATTACTCCAAGCGCTATTAGAGGAGGATTACTCCAAGAAGCGCGAAGCGCTCAACGCCCCCCCAAGGGGTTTAGAGACGCGTTGCGTCAAAATAGACGCAACAAATTAAAAAAAAAAAAAAAAAAAAAAAAAAAAAAAAAAAAAAAAAAAAAAAAAAAAAAAAAACCCTCTTCAGATTAGCAACATTTTGAGGTTTGTTTGAACTTGTCTTCAGGTTGAAAAGAATGTAGATTCTTAGATATTTAGTAATGCGCAGAGAAAATATTATAATATTATTTAATAAAATATTATTTAATAATATAAAAAATATATAATATATAAAATTAATAATATTATAATTAATAATATTATAATATATAATATTAATAATATTATAATTAATATTATAATATATAAATAATATTAATAATATATAAATATATTTTAATATTATTTAAAAAGATGCCTTAAACTTAACATGGTTTTCCTCTCTAACTCAGAATCATTAATCAACTATTTGCTTTAAATTAAAAGCAAAGAAAAAGGAAATTATTACTATATTTGCTATAAAAAAAGTATATTTTCCTTTCATCCCAGATTTTCAAACTATTTTCATTTTTCACACAAGTAATTTCTCAGAATTTCATGTTAAACCTAGAAATTGTTGTTTTTATTACAATCCTGTAATATTTTATCAAAAGTGATAAAATTCCCCTCACTGTACAATATATGTTCAAAAAATAGGAACTCATTCATTGCTTTATAAACACATATTATGATTTACAGTAGAACCTCGATTTAACATGACCTCGATTTAATGTTTTCCTGCATTTAATTTTAATTTCTGAAAGTTCCAACAATGTCTGTATATAATTAATTCAATTATTCTTTCAATTTAACATCATTAGCTTTGACACACAACCCGCATTTAACGTTAAAAATTTTTGGATTTTGATTTTTTCATTTGTTCTCCAGAAATTGGGAACCATCACCAAATATGTTATCTGACGCCATCTGTAATGTGCTGTAATCAATTGTAGTGTACAAAAACCATTGACAGCTGCTATGACATCTGTATTAAGGTGGTGTTATACCAAGTTTGCTGCTCTGAATCAGTTTGTGACATTGCGGGAGTGCCCTTCATCTGTATAAATTACGCACATACAGATATAACTTGTATCTAATATAATATTGTGTTTTAACTATATATGATTTAATTTTGTAATGCAAATTTACAGTATTTGGAACACTTCCTTTCCTCCCTTGATGCATCTATAACATGCTCTTGAATCACCCCAAAATATTTATACAATGCTTGGGACAAAGACCCCCTTTCCCCCTTCTCCAACGTACAATACGTAAAAATAAATTGTAAAGTAGAAACAACGAGTAGTATAAATTTTATTTGTGTTATATATTAAAATTTATGATAATTTAAGTCAGAATTAATTGGCAATGCGGACTGTATCGTAAGATTATGGAAAATTTTTTTGATAAAAAATCAATCATTCCTGGTTAATTTTAACTTGTTTCTTCAAAGAATACCCCAAACTCCCATTTAACATAAAAGTTTTAGGCCATCCCTGAGGTGATGTTAAATACGGATTCTACTGTACTTGGTTTTCTATATCCTTGTGTTTACAGATGAAGAAAATGTATTAATTCTAATTATGTATTACTAATTACTATTTTAAAAATTTAAAATGTATGTATATACATATTTTCTGTTGTAGATGATGTTCTTGATGCGTAGCCATCATATGCTGACTGATGTTATCCTGGAGGTTGGGGCAGAGCTTTTCCATGCACACAAAGTGGTACTTGCTGCAGCATCCCCTTATTTCAAGGTAAACATTCTTCACAAACATTCACAATGCACAAAGTTAATACATTTAATTCCTACAAACACTGCACTTATTTACATTTCTTATGTTTGTAGGCAATGTTTACTGCAGGATTGAAAGAATGTGAGATGTCCCGTGTAAAACTCCAGGGCATCTGTCCTACTGCCATGGCAAGGTTAATGTATTTCATGTATACTGGCCAAATTAGAGTTACAGAGGTAACAGTTTGCCAACTGTTGCCAGCCGCAACAATGTTTCAGGTTAGATCAATTCTCCAAATTCGAAAATTATTGCTCCTCATTTTCTGTTCTTAATTGTTATTTTAACTCATCTAAAAACTTAAAAATTTAATCTACAAATCTGTTAACATGCAGGTAACAAATGTAATAGATGCCTGCTGTGTATTCTTGGAACGACAACTTGATCCAAGTAATGCAATTGGCATTGCAAATTTTGCAGAGCAACATGGATGCAAAGATCTTAATCATAAAGCTAACCAGTTTATAATGCAACATTTTTCACAGGTTTGTTTGTTGTTGTTTTTTTGTGTATAGTTTGTAAATAATATATTATTGTTTGACAAGCTATTTGATGTTTCATGGTAGAAATTCTTTGTGTAGATCTGTCAAGAAGAAGAGTTTTTACAACTTTCTGCTATTCAGTTAGTTGCGCTAATAAAACGCGATGAATTAAATGTGCAAGAGGAGCGTGAAGTGTACAATGCAGTGCTGAAATGGGTTCGCTATGATGAAGATAATCGATATCCCAAAATGCAGCACATATTGTATGCTGTTCGTTGCCAATATCTGACTCCATCTTTTCTTCAGAATCAAATGAAGCACTGTGATGTTCTGAAGAAACTTCCTGCATGTAGAGAATATCTGGCAAAGATTTTTAAGGTAATTCTGATAATATTTTTGTATAGGTTTTTTTTTTTTTTAAAGTAAATAACTTAAAGCAAAATGTTGAAAGATCACATTCACGGAAGAAAAAAACAATTTTTCAAAGTGCATTAAACTCTTGTTGACTGGAGAACATTTTTGATTTTCTATGAAAATAGAAACTTAATAAATTTACTTGGAACTTTTTTGTTGTTGTTGTTGTTGTTGTTTTGCTACTCAGTATAATTTTCAGTGTTTATTGTATTCTGAATTGCATTCATCACCACATAATATGTATATTTATCGCAATTAAATGAAAATTGTATTTTTATGGTGGATTAAATGTTGGATTACTTATATGATTTCTGTTTATAGGATCTGACATTACATAAAAGGCCACATGTCAAAGAAAGAACTCCCAACACTCCTCGTGTTATTTATATAGCAGGTGGCTATTTAAGGCACTCACTAGATGTTTTAGAAGCTTTTAATGCTGATGACAAAACGTGGACTACACTAGCTAGATTAACAGTCCCCAGGTCAGGCCTTGGAGGAGCATTTCTGAAAGTAAGTTGATTTGAGATGTTCTGTAGAATGCCATAATGGAGTAATTTGCTCTAAAATAATTGTTAATTTACTGTAGCAATTAATTTTATTTGTCAAAAATCAATTTGAATTAATTGCTATTTTGAATGATTTCAGGGCTTTTTCTATGCTGTTGGTGGACGCAACAATTCTCCAGAAAGCAGTTATGATTCTGACTGGGTTGATAGGTATAACCCAGCCCGGGACCAGTGGCGACCTTGCTCACCAATGTCAGTGCCACGTAATCGTGTCGGTGTAGCTGTAATGGATGGATTGTTGTATGCAGTAGGAGGTGCTGCAGGATCTGAATATCACAACAGTGTAGAGAGGTGAGTAAATAATTTTTGACTGATTTCTATATTTGTTTCTTATTACAATAGTGGCATTATACTAATTATTTTCTAAATAATGATTTATTGCACTTTTCATGTTGGAAATATCTATTCATTTATAATGCAATTCTATTTTATGATACCTAATGAATGTGGAACAGAATTTATTGTAAGAAAAAGTAGAAAATATGTAAAATAAAATTTCATTGTTGTGTTTAAAATTGTTCTCTACAAGCATTTTCCGACCATAGAACGTCACAGCTCATTTCTTAATTAGGATTCAGAATGTCTGAAAGTAGGTTCTGTCTTTACTGACGTAATTGTATAGTAGACTTCACCACATATAAGAATTTTATTCGAAATATAAACTACGTTCATGGTATATATTATAGTGTTTACGAGGAGCCGGTGTACAAGTGAATAGCAGTACCGTGTAGCGAGTGATGGATCCTAGTGGTGAGAGTTAATGGGTATTTCCCCATCCCTCATCAATAAATCGAACGCAATAAGACAATTTTCTGTAAAGGATATTCCTTAGTTTTCAATCGAGTTATGAATTTGCTGTTTGAAACATGAGCAAACACGTGGTTGAAATTACTTTTGTTCATAAAAATCCACTCATCCTTGACTCCGAGTATGCAGTAGGGGGGGGGGGGGTAACTGAAGTTTGACAATTCATGGCCAGGATGTGGTGGTAATAGAAGCACAGTAGCATTATATTTGGTTTGTAAGAAAGATGATTCCGTAACATATATTGCAAACACATATCTAAAACGTTCCATTTCGACGTATAAAGATATTAAAATGTAGCTAAATATGTCTTAATAGGTAAAATATGTTAAAGTATGTAATTATATCAAAATATGTAAAAATATGTAAAATTAAAATAGTTCGAATTCATTCAGAAAGTCCTGTAAACTCTTACAAATATAATTGAATACAGGTATTTAGTTCCTGTAAAAACATGTAATTACATGGAAATCTGTTCCCTACTAATGAATAATGAAATATAATTTAAATTTATAATTTGAAAAACAAAAAACAACTGGTGTCTTAATTTTGACAAAAGAGCTAATAAACTATTCAGATGGTTCTTAAATTGAAGATTAGTTTTGATTTATTAAAATTGCATTTTTTATTATTTATTTTAATTATTAGTTTCAATCAAATATTTAAGTATTGCATGCATTTAATTCCTCCTTTTTTCTAATCAGATATTTAAGCAGTGATCTTTAATTATCGAGTACTTAAAAATTTCTTGTCCATATTTTCCGATTCTAGTGGAAAGAATCAACTTCTCAAATAACCTCCATATTTTGGTTTTTACAATAATTTCTTTTAAGAGAAATTATTTTTTAGATATCATTCATTGCATTGCTTATCTCTTATCATTCATGTTTTAAGTGCCTGTGACCTATCTCACTAATGATGTTACAACTTGGTTTTATATTTCTTTTTGATTATCATAGTCTTAAAATTCATTATGAACATGCAAAAAGTCTACTAGATGAAATTTTGTTAATTGTGATTTCAGATAAATATTGATGTAATTATACCGCTAATTATATAGCTGAAAATTTCTTAATCTATATATTAAGAGTTGAAAATACCCTGTCGAAATATCTACTTTTTCATCTTGGACACAATCATTTCTTACTTAGTCATAAGTAAAGAGAGTTTGGTATCATTACTTTTTTGAATTTTCTAGCTAAAAGAAAAAATGTTGAGATAAAAGTATCTCTAATTAGCATTGATTCAACTTTTTATTGTGTGTTACACAAATTCCTCCTCCTCTTTTTTTCCCACTCATTATTATTATAATAATAATAATAATAATAATTATTATTATTATTATTATTATTATTATTATTAATTTTATTTAATTTACCGATTCTTATCATATATTGTATTAACTAACTTCAACGCCAAATTGTTATTCTGCATTAAATACTATCAAAAATGTTTTTCAGTCCTAAGATGAACTTGAAAAAATAAGATGTCTTATCATTTCAAATCAGAGAGATAATGCAGAAGAGATACACAAAATATTGAAAATAGTCTAGATAGAAATCAGGAGAAAATTCAAGTTGATAAGATATTGAACGAAAAATAATTCACAAAAAATTTAAAATTTATTAGTTCTTATAATTTCTTACAAGTTCTTTTATGACTATCAATGCTTTATTTTGTGTACTTTAATCTTAATACTTTTTGAATTATTACAGGTATGACCCAGAGGAAGACAGGTGGCAAGGAGTCAAATCAATGCATACTCGGCGGCTTGGAGTAGGAGTTGCAGTGGTAAACAGGCTACTCTATGCAGTTGGGGGTTACGATGGATCATCCCGATTAAACTCTGTGGAATGTTATCATCCAGAAAATAATGCTTGGACGATGGTTGAGCCTATGACCCTGAAAAGAAGTGGTGCTGGTAAGATATCTTAGAAACTTTGAGATGAGGCTCAACCCAGATATCTCCACCAACAAAGTCAAGCATCTATGGCTGAATGATGTGGCAGATGTCTGGATCAGCCTGCATCTCGTTATTAATTTTAGGAACACCAATCTTGAAAACATTAGCAGCATTTAAATAATGATAGCATGTACAGCTTATATAATGATATTTTATTGGCCAGAAAACAATTTTACTCATTTTTATTTTTTGTTGTTGTTTTTTTCTATTGTGAAGGTGTAGCAGCCATGAACCAGTACATTTATGTTGTTGGAGGATACGACGGACAGCAGCAGTTAAGCTCAGTTGAGCGATATGACACGGAAAAAAATACTTGGCAGAGTGTAGCAGACCTGAAATTTGCACGCAGTGCCCTGAGTGTAACTGTTCTAGATGGAAAGTTATATGCAATGGGTGAGCAATAAAGACCATCCAGTATTATGGTTTGTGAAGTATTTTAATCCAATGTGACTGTCCTTCTTTAATTATTAAATATTTTTTGGCAGGTGGTTATGATGGACAGTTCTTTGTTTCAACTGTAGAAGTTTATGATCCAGGCAGTGATACGTGGGAAGAAGGTCAACCCCTTACTAGTGGCCGATCAGGACATGCATCAGCAGTTTCCTATCAACCATGTCTTATTCATTGTGAACATCATGAACATATGATAGATGGTCCTACAACTCCTGGAGGAAGTTCAAGTCCATCGTTAGGCATGGGCAAAAGTCCATTACCATCCTGACATATGGATAACCCTCCACAAGGGCCATCAGACAAAACAGACACCTAAGTGCATGTTTTTTCCATTAAAGTTATTTTATTAAAAACAGCTCTGTTTAAGAAGAATCTTCAATTACTATATAATTTATACCGAGTGTGGAATTGATCACCAGCGAAATGTTCAGTGCTAGATTCTTACTCATGAAGTGTTTCAGATCATTTGGACTTTTATCTTGTATCAAGAATAATGAGTGAAACACATGTTAGTTTATTAGATAAATTATCTACAGAACTTCCTTTGCTTCTGCCACTCCCTTGGCTCTCAGGGTTTGAGGAACTCTGTAATAATTAGAATTTCACAAAAATGTGTAAATATTCTTGTAGCAATTATTTTTGTACTCTGGAACATTCCAGATAATAATGTTACAAATCTCCAAGTTTCGTGCAATTTTTGCTCTAGTCAAAAATTCTTGGAGGTATAATTTGTATATTTTCTTCACAGTCTTGAATCTGTAAGACAGTTGTTAATAGAAACACATGTATTTAAGTTCTTAATAAGAAAATAAGTAATGAGTTTGTTTAATCAGCTTGTTTTATTGAGCAACATTTAAAGTTATTTAGATTCTGGAAATTTCCAAAGTATTAGACATCAACTGATTCTCTAGAAGTTAACTCAGTAGTATTCAAAAATCTTGAAACTTGAAATCTGTAATACACAGTTTCAAATATTAATATTATTTTAATTCAAGTTATATTCCCCAAGATTTTCAACTTCCACCAAACAAGAGGCACTTAAATTTATTGTAGACTGTTTTCAGGAACGGCACCTTCCTCTGATCATTCTTATTTAATGAAGGAATGTTTTATTCAAAATAAATACTCCTAGTTTATGTTGTTTCCTTCTCCTACTTGGGTATAGCATTCAGATTCTGTCCAAAATATTTAAAAACAAGACGGGTAATTTTTATTCATATTAAAAGTTTGTTATGTTTTTATTGTTGACGATAATGATGTCACTTATCTCATCTCCAAAAAACAGGCAAATGTGGGGCACACTATAATATTCTTTTTGAATCACTTGTTAAACAAGACCAAGTAATGGCCTTTGTCTTCCAAGATCTCATTAGTAATATGAAAAATAGAAAATTGTGTCTCATGTTTCATTTTCTCTTGAATTTTAGAGTTCTGATGTATTAAAAGTTCGTAAAAGATTTTACAAAGGAGTAATTTCTGAAATATGTTTTTAAACATTGACAATTGAGTGCATATGTGGATGAATAAAATGAACACATTTTGTGTTCAGAAACTACATAAAACTGGTCCTAAGAATATTTTCCACATTCTTTTTCTGGATTTAAAAGTAAAATATATAACCTTATGTGCAAACTAATTGTATGCAACATTAATGTTGCCACTCATTTTATCATTTCGAAAACTGAGTATGACATTTGTTACTAAGTAACATTTAATGTTCAGAAAAAATTATAACAAATATTAATGGTCAAATGGTAATTCAAAACTCTCAGTGGAATACATAGTGATTCTGGAAAGTGAATACATAGCAACATTCTCTTATCAATAAGGGGCGGATTTTGATTACCTAAAACATTGCCAAAAATGATCAATAAAATGCTCTTAAATGGCTTTAAAAATGCTCTAAAACCAAAGAAAAAATTACATAAAAAATTTTACCAAAATCAGATCAGATGAACAACTTAAGCTGTTGGATATGTTACTGATATAATCGAGGCTTCTTCCATTCGTTCCAACTTGCAAACTTTTGGTTTGGTCTGTTCTTTGCCAGTAAGTCTCTGTCTTTAGTTATTCCGAAATCAGCCGATCCAGCTATGGCACTGATATACATCACAAGAATTACATACAATGGCTGTCAAAAGAATTTCTGAGCAAACAAATAGAATAGGCTACTGAGTAATTCTCTGAAGAACATTTGTTCTTGTTCATGTATCCCGTAAATATTATTTGAAGAAAGTACCATTAAAAATTACATTAAAATCAATGAAAGCAGCAAAAAATGCATTAAAAATTATGGAAAAGGGTAAAAAATGACTTATTAGTCGAAATCGACAAAAAATACAAAATAATTACCTACAAAAATGGGTATTATTCTTGTGTCATAAAATAAAATTAATTTCTATACTAAACGGCATTGTTCTAGACTGAAAAGAAAAAAAAATCATTAAAATCTGCTCCCTACTAATCAATATTTTACCATAGGATACTCCTGTTTCATTTGCCAAAACAAACTTTCTTGAAGCTGATTTGTAATTTTGAAAAACAGCTTCTGAATAGAGAAGATTTTTTTTCCAATTTGTAGACAATTCAATATCATGAACGATTTAGACTTTTGATTTTTCATTTCAATTCATGAGAGATTACATCAATTTTAATTCCATAGCTAGTATATTCAAATGTCCTCGAAAGTTAGTATATTAATATTCAAATGTCCCAGTAAGTTAGTATATTCAAATGTCCTCGAAACAAAACCTTTGCTTTCATTTTGGTAAAAGAGCTAATTTTATGAGACCATGATATTAATGGATGTCTGAAATTAGGGAATACATTAAATAGTAGATTATGAAATAATAACTAATGTTCATATGAATATTAAATGCCAAAGCAAACTCTTTGTGTGTATATGTTGTGGACCTAATTTGTCATTGTGTGTGTGTTATGGACCTTTCTTGTCAAGAAATTTATTTTTTCTCCACTGAAGAGATTCAGAACAGTTGTCTGTTGGTTTCTAATCAGGTACAGTAATTTTTGTTTACCAATTTTTTGGGGGCCAAAGACTAATTACAGTTTGACCACAAGTAAATAACTCCTGAACCATCATTTGTGTCAGCAAATGGATACTGTATTTACCACAATAGAAGACAAAGTTTTTTCTTAAATATCTCATTCGAAAAGTGTGGGATCCTCTTTTTCTCGAAAATTAAATCTAGTCTGTTGGGATCTTCGTTTTCACACCTTTATTGTCAAGAAACTCAAATGCTGACGTAACAATCAGTTAAGGTGATAAATATCACGCGTATTATATTTATAATAAGGGACTTCATCATTAGAGACCAGATTTTTAAGTAATTACAATTTTTTTGTCTTTCTACTTACTGTTCTCAAAATTGAAACCTTGGCAAATCGTTGCTGTACTAACACAATATCCAGTTTTTTCGTTACATATTTTACATATTTAGTACAAAATTACATATTTTGCTTTTTTCACAAAATATTTTTTATTCTGTCAATTTGGTTCAATTTTATTACAGTTTTCATATGAAAGTAAGTATTTTTCAAAAATTCATTTTTTTCTACATTTTACCATGTGCTATCTACTCTAGGTTATGCTACGTAAATACTAGGGCCCAGATTTTAATGACAATTCATATATTTTTTCTGAACCTTCGGGTGAATTTTAAAACAATTTATGCACGAATTCAGATATTGTCGATTAGAAAAACGTACTTTTATTGTGCATTTAAAGTCATATTTACACCATTTTTAGTGAAATGTTATATTTTGGCCAAATTTTGCCATAAATTCATATATTTGTCATATTTTTAAGGGCAGTTTTTAGTAAAAGGTAATTTTTTGGCCAAATTTTGACCAAAATGCATACATATGTTATATTTTAAAAGGCACAAAAATAAAAGGCTTGAAAATGTGTCTCGCGTGACAATGTATCAGGTGATATTGTCACAAATAAACTCACAAATTATACCACAAAGGATTATTTGAAACGTAAGTGAATGTGAATGGAGTGAGTTGGGTCGAGCTCGTGGTCATGTAGCTGAAAAGTACAAGTTGCTGAGTGTTCTTCAACGAAATCCAGGATATTCTAGAATGTGCAAAATTAGCTATAAGATTTCTGGAAATGCCGCAACATTTGAAGGCAATGAACCAAAGCTGCCCTGCAGTGACATCGCCGCCTTCAAATACGCTCCCGTGACGTCAAGTGGTGTGGAGAGGAGCTTTCCCAGGTATAAAACTATCCTCAGCGACAACCATAGGTCTTTTAAGTGGAAAACCTGAAAATACACCTTGTGATCCAATTCAACTCTCCAGAAACTGAAGACTGAGAGGAAATTAGAAAACATTAAACAAAAGTAGTAAACATGCAGTAGTAAAGGAAGATATTTTGTTTGATGTGTTTTATTGTACTGTACTTGATTTCTTTCATAGACACAAGCATTTTTAAATGCTAGTTAGTTCCAAAGACTGCAAACCGTATGTATACTCACAATCTGTTCTTGAGTGAATTTTGTATTGTTATAACTAAAAATCAACAGGACTTTTTAAAAAATAACTTGTATTAACGTCATATTTTATTTTAGGTTTTAGGTCATAAATGCTTGCATATTTCGCTGATTTTTAGGTCATTAAAATCCGGGCCCCTGAATACGCGGTCGGATGTTCTCATAGGCCTGCTTCAGTTTTCTCAGCGGCGGGAAGTGCGCGTCAGTGACTGAAATCGTTTTTTTAGGTGTGAAAAGTATCCTGACCTTTAACCTTAATTTTAGAGAAACTTTGGCGATCGCCGACGCAACACTTCGATGGGGATGCTGCACGCTGTAACGATTATTTGCTGGTCGTACTTTGTACGATGGCATATTTTGCGTATACTCTGGCTGTTAAATGTACAGTCCTGAATAGCAAAGGATGAAGTTTTTACTACTGACGGAAAAATTGTATGGTGCAAAGGGTGCATCAACTTATGTTCGTCAAATAACTTTTAAAACCGTGGGTATTATTTTGCAAATTTGTTAACGAATTTTTTATAAATGTAATTTTGTATAATGTAAATGTGTTTTGTAATATTTTTTAATATTACATATATCCGATTTTACATATTTATTACTGGTTCTTACCGTTTTCATTACATATTTATGTACCATTTTATTTTGACGTTTCATTAGTATATTTTTCCGGTCACTACTCGTCATGGCTCGGTCACTACTCGTATTGTTGGCGTCCATTGTGAATTTGCCGGATTATTCATACCGATATTGGGCCGGTAAAGGGGAATAATTCAGTAAAGAATGGTGATCTATTAAAATAGATCACGACGATCGACGAGGCGCGCGGACTCGCGTTTTGCGCGTTCTACATCCAACCACAGGGAATAAAGGAATGAAGAAAAAATCCCAAACTTTAGTAATTTCGCACACTTATATATATATATATATATATATATATATATATATATATATATATATATATATATATATATATATATATATATATATATATATATATACGCGCACATACATATTATATATATATATATATATATATATATATATACTCACCAGGATATATATATATATATATATATATATATATATATATATATATATTCCACGTATGTGCGCGTCGGAAGAAAATCTTTGCACAGAAGGGTGGTCTCAGGCTAAGAACGCAATATCAACGCGCAAAACATTCGGGAGGGGGAGATAAAATGATTGATTTATCGAAGGGGTTCAAGAAATAAATTAAAAAAAAACAATGATATACATGAAGATGACAGTGACGACAATGATGTTAATGAATTCTCAAAGGTCAAAATCGTGGAGTCGTCATATATTAGGGCAAATAAGGTATTTCAAAATACTAAAAAATTACCCTTTTTTAATTTGTTGCGCGTGCGTCATGACGCAACGCATTTCATAACCCCCCGTTGGGCGTTGAGCGCTTAAAAGGAGTATTCCCCCGTTACTTTTTAAAGTCATTGTCTTTGGGAGTAATCCTCTATTACATGGTCCGTCAGTCGTCAAGAACACCAGGTAACCGGGAGCGGTAGCTCAGTGCATCAACTGATGTCACTGCAGCGCCTCTGACCGGGAGGTCTTATGTTCGAGTCCTGACGGCGGCAGGATTTTCGACACGAGCTTTTCAGCTAGGTCGAATTCAGTCGCTGTCTGGAGGAGAATTCTAGCGGCCGGCTGCTCTGATCGGTAGTTTTCCGTGGTTTCTCCGATCAACACCAGGCGAATGCCGGAGCAGTAACTTACCAAACGGGCCACGGACCGCGCGCGATCTGTCCTTCCTCTTCCTTGTCCTATCCTGTCCCCTTACACACACACACTTACACTAACATGCACTACACTACCACATATTCCGGGAGACCGGTCGGGAGCTTAGAGCTTGTCCCGGCTGGGGCGGTGCCCCGCTGGTGGGAGAGTCTTGGTGAGGGGGAAACCCCACTAGCCGACGGTAGGTCGGCGCCGGATCTCGCCATCCAACGGGGGAAGATCAACGCCATCTCCCGAGAAAGAAAACATGCACTACACTAACGGGACTAATGACCACAGTAGTTGACGCGCCCGGAAACACGAAAAAATCAATCAATCAACACCAGGTAGCATTTCCGCGTATGCGCCTCTCTCTTGCGCGCTCCTGCGTCATTATAACGGTGTAAGATACACCTTACACCCAGCGGCCAGAATTGACATTTGAAATTTTGACATCAATATTAAAACGAATAATTGTTGTGTACCAGTGAGGGATGCAATATCGATTTTTCGATGTTTTTATAAAAATATCATGGATCATCTGTTATCCAATCGAGAGTTATCCAATCGAGAATCGAATGTCATCACGGTGAAGTCATTGTGGTGACGTTTAAGTTCCCGATTGAACAAAACCGTCAACAGCTGATTTACGTCAAGTGCTGGGTTATAAAAGCCCAAGTATAGGCCCTACCAACTGAGATTAATACTTATTCATCCATGATTTGAAAGAATACCAAATTGGCAGTTAGTAGTCCATTTGGAAAATAAATTGACAAGAATGAGATTTAATAAAATTGTATCGTTGGAATTAAATTTTATTGATGTAGAACAAGAAATTAAGATTTACTTAGAAAATTAAGTATGAAAAATAGTAGAATGTTATTTGAAAATGACAATTACAAAAATTTTCTATTATTTATGTAGAATTATTTGAAAACTATTTGCAAAAATGGACATTTTAATACGGATATTTTTTTAGATTTAATTTATACTACTTTTCGTAGCATTGTTCATGAAATTTAGATTCAAAATTTTCAAGCTTTATATTTTCCATACCAGTGCAGACATTTTTTTCCATGAATATTTTCATAAACTCAATATATTTTATTCAACTAATTTCGTTGTTACCTACATCTTTCTTTTCCTGTTGAAATAAATATACTTTTTGTGATTGAGGACTGAAATTTAGCTGTCAACAAATTAGAAATTATTATTTCTTGTTTTCAGGCTGTTTCTTCAGTTTGCTTGCTACTTCATTTGAAAAATAAAAGTAAAGGAAATTGTCATTGCATGAGATGAACAATGTTATTCAGAGATATAAAACAATCATCTAGCCTCAAAGTAGTTTTACTGCATGAGAAAAATTAGAATTTTCTAAAGGATTAACAGAAATAATACCACTCAGCTTTTTTGCTCTTGATTTTGACCAATGAATTTCCACATAACTTTAGTAATTTACAATAATTATCATTATAATAAATACAATAAATATCAATATTCATTGAAATTTCTTGAGTCGTTGGACTAATTTGTAGGGTTGTAACTTCAAATTCTCTTTTTATTTTCAGTTTTTTTCCTTACATGTTCACCATTTTTCTTAGATAAAAACAACCCATGTAAAGAATGAGAGATCGATATTGTCTTGCTCCTTTGAAATTCGGTGTATATTTTTCTCTGACTAAATGATTTGATGAATCAGTATTCCAGGATGTTTTCTTGTTTTTGTCTGTGCTATATGAAGTGCTGGTTGAATTTTGTTCACTATAATCACTAATTTTTTTATCAATCTACAGTTACCAATCATGGTATGATATTCATTCTTAGCAACAAATTTGTATCTATATTAATTGTACTCACCAGTTTTCCTATAAATGGTCATTTAAAGTAGATAAACTATATTTCTGAATTACATTTACACATTGAAAAATTACTCCCTAACTGTCCACTAAAAATACACTTCAGAAAAAATGAAAGAGATTGGGAGAGAACAAAAATGTTAAATGTAAACAAAATCATAGATTGTCAAGATCATGGAAAGTGAAATATGAATGTGCTAAATAATTAAAGTTTGTTTTTATTTCCATCCTGGGTTTTTTTCCAGTTTCAGGGGGTGCCACTTTCTGCTATCCGCAATGGATATCCACAATGTCTCTCATGGGGAAAAACACTAATCTCTACACTAGACACTTATGCAGGCTCCTTGATCAGTGGGCAGCAGACTCACAAGGCTTTCCGCGACACCACACATAAAAGACAAAAGGGCAAATAGCCATTCCCACAGTGGGACTTGAACCCACGACTGAGGCACTGAGTAAGCACACACGAGCCCCCTCAGCCATCCAGATTGGCTTTGCAAAATTAATTTATACTTATTATATTTAACTTCATTTGCTCATCACTTAAACCATTTTCTGAATAGGAGAGAGGGTTCATGGATGCATACTTCACAATATTTTTTTAGTAAAATGGATATTTTGTGATAAGTAAGTTTTTTCATGTTTCTTAAATATTATATAACTTTTTGCTGTATTTAAATTAGTATTACTTATTATTTGTTTTTAAGTTATTATGTGTTTTTTCATTTTAAATATGAATACTATTATCACTGTATTACTAACTAAACTATTACTAACTACAGTAGCTTACAGGTACTGTAGGCCTACAGGCTACCAGTACTAGTAGTAACATCAGTATTTTGCTGGATTTGAAATTGCACTAGACAAACAGTAAATCCCAAAGGCTGCAGACTCCCCAGTATTAAATAGTTTTCCTGACTTGTAACATAACAGTTTACAAATTGACATCTCTTGTCTTGTATCTGAAAACAAAGTCATATTTTTCCCTAAAAATTATTATTTCCATGAATTAGATGCATTTCTAATTCCCAGAAAAATATAATAATAGAACTTCTGGATTTACTTTAATTTCCCCTCTTGCTAATTGCAACTTAATGTTGTCGTAAAGTAAACAGAATGATTTTATCTGTGAAAAGATTCGGGATACTGTGCAAGCAAAAAGGGTTTTCGAGAATAGCAATTGATTATAGCCTTGATAAGAACAATTTTATTTCTGAATTTACAGCACCTTTCCATCTGTGGAAAGACACAACATAGGATTACATCCAACAATAATGGAATGAACATTTCTTATTTCTGCCTGTTCAGCAGTTTTTCCTTTCAAGGGTTTTAACATTGCAAGTCATCTCCGATATAGTTAACTGAGTCCGACATTGGCGGAGAAAGCGAGAGTCAAATCCCAGGCGTAGACGGGACTGCCCACGGGGTGCGCCTGCTTAGATAAAAGTCCCCAGACCCGCGTCGGGGGTAGGCTTCGAAGGAAGCCTGGGTCGAAACTCGGGTGCGGAACACTGCAGACGAGCAGTCTCCCCGCAAAAATAACCCGTACGATAATAATAACATTGCAAGTTAAAATAACAAGTTGGTAGCTCCCATCAAACTGTCACTGAAGATTAGGGATTTGTAACATGCGAAAATAATAAATTTCAATGTAGTTTACTAAAACAATGATATGAACTATTTATATTTAGTATACGCAATAAATATAATTAGTATAAATATTTACACTAATTTTTAAATTATCATAATACTAAATAGAGATCCAAATATGAGTTTTGGAAATCTTGACTCAATTCGGTGAGTAAATTAATAATATTGTCAATAAAAATAAATGCAAAATAAATTAAATATTGTCTTCTCACAGAACTCTGTTTAAGAATGTAAAACATTTTCATTTTGTATTTTGTTCCGAGTTGAATTCATTATGTTTTGGAGGATTTGGTATAAATTTTAGGCAGTGTTTTTCTGAACAAACTCAAATATTTCCCTCGATCAAAGAATTCTATGCAAAATAAAGTATACGGCTTCTTTTCCCTATGGTTTTCACTAGGCCATTCCTTCACTGTGTTACAATTTATTTATGGTACGTGTTCCTTTCAGAATTTTGTTTCATTAGCAAAATTTTATTTAAAGTAACATATTCAAAGGATGTGGATCTTTAGCATGCCAGTATAATTCAGAAACCTGCCAAGATGAAAGAGTTTTTTAAAGAAATCATTATGATCTGTTATCTTCAATTTTTAAGACAAGACCGGTTTTGCCCTGTTTTTACTTTCTCGTATACGTAGGTATAGAGGTAACATAGAGAGAAAGTTATGTAATGCTGCGCGAAAAAACGGCGAATATTCGGCAGAAAAAATATTCATTCCCGGACCCTGATAACGAGAATGTGGATAAATCCAGTTGTGAAATTAAGAGAAAAAAAATCATCTAATAGGTGGTGAAGCCGGAATCGCTTTTTCATGGGTCCTCGATGTCGAAAACCAATTGAAAGCAACACATCCGTTTGTCTGTCCGTCCATCTGTGAACATTACTAGCGCCTAAACCATTCGTACGATCTTTTCCAAATTAATGAAACCCCTGCCGATCTAGCTCTAGTTGAAGCTTTGAGATTTTGAAAAACATTCTTTAAAATTTGGGGATACTTTACATGAAGACCCCCCAGACATTTTCAAAATTTTCTCAAAAATGGCTCCAAATTTTTTTCTTTAAATTTCTTATAAGAATAGAGGTGGCTTATAAAGGTGGCATTTGTCCGATTTTCACGGTTGACTATGAATTTTCGAAAATTGCAAAGTTTGATTTTTTTTCAGTGTCTTCCTACAACAATAAATTTGAAGATAGAGATTTTTCCTTCAAATGAAATTTGTTGTTCATAAATAGTTCTATCATTAAGATCATGTAGATTCTTTTGAAAATTTTAATAGTTTTCGTACAATAATGTGTGCAATATTTGCAATTTCAAAAAATTAAAAAAAAAAGATTTTTTAAAAAAGGCTCCAATTTTTTTTTAAATTCTTGTTTGGGGGTAATGCCAAATGTACCCTATACGATGGCATAAAGGCTATATTGCACTATTCTTTTGTTTTTCAAAATTTACAAATATGTAATATTTTTACTTGTCTCTCACGTCGGTAACATTTATATTAGAGGCGATTTTTTCACATTATTATATTTATGAGCAAATGTGCTTTAAATAATGTCTTAAATAGGTTTCTCTAAAACTCAACAGTTTTCTTTTAATAATGAGCTCAAAATTCCGTATTTTCAGAAACGCTCTTTCGTATTTTCTCAAAAATGGCTGCAAATTTTTTCTTCCAACTTTTCAAATGGATAATTCTAATTGCATTGTTTAATATGACGTAATTTTTATTTTGTATATTTTTTTCAAAAATTACACAAATGTAATTTTTTTAAAGATATCTCTAGCATAGGTAATATGCACATTTCCATCGATTTGCATGCATTATTGCATTTGTGAGTGGAAGTGCTTCCAATGACTTCAAATGAAGTTTTTCGAAAACTCAATAGATTACTGTGAAAAAGAGCTTCAAATTTCGCTTTTACTGTAATGCTTAATCGCCATTTTCTTAAAAACGGCTTTAAATTTTTCAATGAAAATTTCCATTTAGGACGAGGTTTTACTCTTCTTAATTATTCTTGAAGTAATATTTTGGTTCTTCCATTAGAAAACCAAAACGTTCAGAAAATGAAAAAAAAAAAAATTCGTTTGGGCGACGATAGATGACGGCCAGAGAATGAAGCAAGACCTTTAAGCCAGTCCAGATCAAGGAAATTAGAAAAAAAAATGCTACGAGAAAGTCTGTTCATTCTGTAGCACCTCTAGTTTGTTCATTGTGTAATGTTTATCTCTAATGAAATAATTCACGTTTTGTGTAATGAAGCACATAACTTGTTGTCAGTAAATTAAGCAATTATTCACGATCTCTGCAAAATTAACTTGTGGCAAAATATTCTCTTATAAGTGCACAAAAGCATTTTAGTCAAGACTTCATGATTGAACTTTTAGTTGAACTTCTATACAAGGTAATATTATGATACAGTTAATGTGAGGTGTTTACCATCAATACAAAACCCGTTCCAATGATTTCACAAGAGAAAGAAAAATTTTCCATCCTATGCCATACTATAGGAACAGGATATGTTTTCATTACATTCGAGTTGGGACCAAAATGGATTTGAACTAGTTCAATCCCTCGTAGATAATACGAAGGACCTCTTTCAACTTGGCAAAACTAGTGGTGCTACAACAGCACTTAGTTTCTCGCAATATTGTAATATATAATACAACAAATTCACTTCAACTACCATTTGAAAAATTCTTAAACAAACGAAGCGTGAAAAATACATATATTTTTTTAATTCAAATGTTTAAACGAAAACTGCTTTCTGCCATTGAATTCAGTGAATTCACGTTCTACATGAATGTGTCAATGATGCACGATTCTTATTTTAGCAATAAATAAAAAATTTAGTTTATATTAACACTGACGAAAGGTAGCCGACATAATCGCCCTCTGTTATCAGTGCAGCGTTACAACAATGTGTTGCAATAAGCAAGAACGACCGTCACTTCATATGGGACACACATTTTGCAAATTAGTATTGTTGATATCGCTAGCAAGAAAATGAAAATAGAAAAATATAATGAATAAAATACAATACGTTTATATTCGTCAAAATTACTTGGTTTTTACATGCATTACTCTTCATTCCCACATCTTATTAAGCAGAGCGAAATCATCCATTCGTTTTCACATGTAACTCAATGAAAGAACGCAAATTAAATAGGTTTTAAGTAATTTCTCAAAGCTTAATTTTAAAAGTATAACAAAAGCTCGAATGTAAGAAATGAACAAAGAAAAATGAAATAATATACAAATTCTAACTTACATAGCTTCCACCTTTCTGGCAACACTATTCATTTTACGTTCACGAATTCGGAGCGGCCGACTATGTTTGACGCCAAATTACTAAGAGCTTTCTCAGAATACGTTGTAAAGCAAGGCAACGCACAGGCGTGACTACCCCAAACACCCGCCACCGCTTATGCTACTCACGCAACTTTTCTTGAACGAGAGATTGAAGAAATGCGAGCGGAGTGGGGGGTATTAGTTACAAAGTCAACCACTAGAATATTTACAATAATGGCAACCTCTGGAAAATCACCGTCAAACCTGCTACGTGTGCGGCCAGGTCATCGCTCTGGGTAGACAACAGCAGGGACAGTAGATAGGAGTTTTAGCTGTCTCCCTTGAAGGTCTTGGACCTGCCTCAGACATTTCTTTAGATCATGGTAATGAAGCTGAACAGAAGTTCTCGACTATAAAAGCAACTAGCCCTTACTTGCTTCTGTTTCGCGCCAACGAAGTTGTCATCAGTGCTCGCTGCGAAGTTTTGCCTTCAACTGTTCATTGCTCAAGGGAGAAGGAAGCAAGGTCATCGTTCAAGAAATGTTGCGCGAGTAGTACATATTCCAGGAAAATAAATATACACATATTCATTATATAAACATTTATACTAACTTAAAATCAATAATAAATAATATTTATTTCTCTGTTTACTAGTCTTTAATAAAACATTAAACACACACACTTCACTGCGTCTGGCATGTGAATGGAAATTGGTGTTTTGCTTGCGGGTAGACAGGAAACAAATTCGCTGGTTTACACACAACGTCAAGTATGCGTAGTGCCTGTTAGTGTCAAACGCAACTACAAGAGCTTTTTCAGAAAACAGTATGCAGTAAGGGAACGCTCCTGCGTTTTTATACTAAAAGTCACAAGCCTGGAACCGCCGCCACGGCTTATACATATTCCAGTTGTAGTATAGCGAGTTATATTACACCCTAGGGTGTCTCTCGCATCCCAACCTTTTTCCTCATTGCCTCTTCTACTCCTCTCCATGTAAGTCTAGGTCTTCCTCTTCTTCGATGGGTAGCTGATTGCCATTTCTACTGTATTTTGGGCCAGCGTTCTTCGTTCTTTCTTTGCATGTGCCCATACCATTTTAGTCTTTTGACTTCTATGATGTCAATTATATCAAAACTTATTCTGCTTTACGTCTAATTTCTTCGTTCTTAATTTTATCCATTAAAGTCAGTCCGCAACTTCGGCGCCAGAAGTCCATTTCCATTGTTGTCAATTTTTGTTTGCTCTTTTTTTTGTTACTTCCCATACCTCAGACCCATAAAGGACAATACACTTATACACTTTTCTCTTTACACTCTTACTTAATTTATCTTTCCATACCAGTGGATGTAGTTGTCTTATAGCCACTCTGCCTTTTGCAATTCTGTTTCTAATATCTTGCGAACTGCCACCATTTGCACTTATTTCTGCACCCAGGCATGTGAATTTTTAACAGGGTTTTACTTCCAAACCATCATCCAGTTTCAGACCTTTAGCTCTTCCTCCTACAACCATATTACTCAGTCTTGTTAAGGTTAATTTCTAAACCCCTTTCCGAGTACTCTTCATATAATTTCCGCAGCACGTATGGAGCATCGTCATCTTCAGCGAACAACATCTGATCATCTGCGAAGTGTAGAGAGAACAACATAGTCACCAATTGTAATACCCATATTACGACATTTCTTCCTCCATCTTCTCAGGGCTTCATTGAAATATATTTTAAACAAAGTCGGCGCTACACAGCACCCCTGTCGTAAACCTTTATTTGCTGAAAATACATATTCCATTGAAATAAAAATACACATACTCATTACATATACATATAAATACATTTAAAATTAATACTCAATAACATTTATTTCTTTGCTTTTTAGTCTTCAATTAAACATTAAACACAAGCGTTTTGCGACTTGCATGGGGGAAATTGGAGTCTCGTGTATGGGTAGGGAGCTAGCAATTTCGCTGTTTTACGCTCAACGCACATGCGTCAAGTATGCTAGTTTTCTATGCTCACTACAAGAGCTTTCTCAGAATATGGTGTGCAGCGAGGCAACGCCCGGGCGTGCCCACTCTAAAAAGTGCAAGTCCCCAAAACGCCGTCACCGGTTATACATATCCCCCTGAAATAATATACGCATATTCATTACATATACATTTATAATAATTTAAAATTAATACTAAAATATATTTATTTCGCTTGTTAGTCTTCAAAAAAATATTAAGCACCATGTGAGTGGATCACTAACATTAAGCGCAGCTTTAATATGAGTGGAAATTCCATTCTTGCGTCCACGTAGGCAACCAGCGATTTCGCTGGCGTACTCATAATTAGAGTTCGGACATGAAGGCACTAAAATGGTCGAAAATAGGCAGGCAAATAAACACTTAAATATAGACAGGCACTAGGAAGTAAAAACTTAAAAATAGGCAGGGAAATGGGCATTATGGTTGAATAACATTAAAATTCTCTAAAAACAAATCGAATTTCTTCGATTGTCAAAACATATTGCGGAGTTACATAATATTTCCTAAGAGTTGACTCGTGTGGAATTTTAGATTTTCTATATTTTGTTGGTTAAACTGGTAAAATGTTGGATTTCCAGTTTTGAAAATGAAATGTTTGCGGTATGGTACAAGTCAGTGTTGAAATTTTTTCTAGTCTACATCTTTTGACTGCACTTGCTGAAGAAGGTTTGAACACACTTTTTTCCCGCATTTTTTGCACGAGTTGCAGTGGCTTTGTTGTATGATGTTTTGGCACAGTTTACCACCTTTTCACAACACTACCAAAAAATACATTTCCAGTTCGCCGTGAATCTTCTCCATAAATCCACTTTTTTAGCAATGCATTCTTGAAACTTTCTCTTGGCATTGTAGCAAGCATGCTTAACAGAAACAGCAAATTTACTGATCTGGTATTTATTTATTTAGTCAAAAACTGTATGTGACGTATGGGGGAGAAAATCATCTTCGGACGCTTTCTTGAGTTTCAGAATCCCTTCCCAACAATTTAAATATTAATATTTGAAAGATGAAATAATAATAATAATAATAATAATAATAATAATAATAATAAATTTAAAAAAGCGAGGGATTAACATTTCATAAACTAGATATTTTCGTTGCCGAATTATAGAAAACGTATTTGTAACGGTAAACGAACGAACAGATTTGATTTTTCTGTATTGCTAACAAAATTGAAACTCATCCTTATCTCTACTACCACTACAAGCAAGAGGAAAGTTCAACAAAACGTGCGCATAATGAAGCTACATTTACGTCCAGAAGCAAATCAAGGGGCCATCTCAGCATTTGCTCAATGGATCAGGGAAACTGGACAAAAACCCGATCGAGATGGGGGTCATTGACCTGGAAGCTGAAATACATTACTTGTTACAGGCATATTGGGTCTTTTTTTTAATTATACGACGCAAACATAAACTAATTCCTTATACTATATCTTGGTTTTGTTAAAGTAAACATTATTTTTCTTTTTGACGATCAGTATAGTCTCTAATTGTATAGAAACAGTTTTGCAGCAGAAAAGATTTTACTTTTAACTTAAATTTGTGTACCAATTTTAATTGTTTAATTTCATCTGGCAATGCGTTGTAAAGTAACGTACCTGTATTGTCTGTGGATTTCTTGTAGTGAGCTGTTGACACTGACACTTGATGAACATGATTCCTACGTCGAGTGTTGTAACTATAAATATCAGTATTACATGAAAATATGTTCCCACCGTTAAGTAAGTCAGTTTTGACAAATACTACAGATTCGTAAATAAATAGGCAAGGCAATGGTAAAATTCCGAGCTCAATGAAAAGAGTCTTGCAAGGATCAGGTGGATGGCATTTTTTCCATATTCGGACTCGCCCTCCCAGGAATCCTCCAAAATCGTGACTACTTTCAAAAATTTCGATAATTTTTGCTCTTTTATTCTGCCAAATTCTAACCCGTTCCCTTCAGGCGTTCTCTTAATATTTACGAAAAACACTATTTGTAATTACTTTCTTCACGGCAACAATGGCGCCTACATATTCTTTTTCATTCCGCCGAAATGCACGATTACTAAAATTCTCGAAATTAATCGAACCCCTGGTCCGATTTTGATGATTGTTGTTTCAAACGATTTCAAACATTGTGCTCTATCAAATGTTCGTGTCACGCAGAGAGTATACGTTCGTGTCACGTTTCCCTTTCTTCCGCGCATTCATTTAATTTAAAAAATGTTCGTGCGTGGCGCTGCCGTCATTTGTCTCTTCGAATATAATTTATATCATTCTATTGGTATTTTTTTTTTAATTTAAAGAAAATGATAATTGACTTGGATGATCGTAAATCATTACAATGTCAAATAAAGTTTTTCGAAAACTCAGCAGTTTTTTGTGGAAACGAGCTCAAAATTTCACATTTTCAGAAACGTTCAAACGCTATTTTCTCAAAAATGGCTCCAAATTTTTTCTTAACACTTTTCCCTTGGATAAGTCTAATTGTATTGTTTACTGTGACGAAGTTCATTTTCATATAATTTGTTTTTCCAAAAATTACACAAAAGTATTTTTTTTAACTCTCATGCCGTTAATATGCACGTTTCCATCGAATTGTATACATTATTACATGTTAGTGAAATGACTTCAAAAGAAGTTTTTCGAAAACTCAATAGATTGTTGTGAAAAAAAAAATTTCATTTATAGAAACGCTTAAACATCATTTTCTTAAAAACGGCTTCAAATTTTTCAATTAAACTTTCTATTTAGGAGAGGGTTTACTCTTCAAATATTCTTGTAGGATTATTTCGGTTGTGGGAAAGCAAAAAGTTGAGAAAACGTCGTTAAAGCCAGATCACACCAAGGAAATTCGAAAACTTTGCTACGAGAAAGTCTGTGGGATTCTGTAGCACCTCTAGTTACTTTCTCGTCTACATACGTATATACGGAGTAATATACGTAGAATAGAGAAAGTTATATAAAGCTGCAGAAAATTGATCTCAAGATTTCAACAGAAATACTCGATTTGGGGTCCCCTTATACCGAAAAAAGTGGATTCCGTCCGTCCGACTGTGAACACTACTAGTGCCTAAACCACACGTACGAACTTTTCCAAATTGAAGAATCCCAAATCGTAAGGTATAAGGTTAAGACGTTATGACTTCAAGGTCCGTCACGTGACAGTGCATAATGTCGCTACCTTACGCGTGGTGCTAAAACTCCCTAACACGACGTCAAGTTCATTTGCATTTATTCCTTCGTTTTATACAAATTACAGAAATGTAAGCTTTTTGAAATATCTCTCATGCCATGAACATGCACATCTCCATCGATTTGTATACATTGTTGCATTTGTTAGTAGTATTTTAAATGAAGTTTTTCTAAAACTCAATTGATTCCTGTGAAAGAGCTTCAAATTTCGCATTTATAGTAATATTTAAACGCCATTTTCTTAAAATCGGCTTGAAATTTTTCATTGGAAATTTCTATTAAGAAAGAGGTTTTACTCTTTAATATTCCCTAAGTAATATTTCGTTTGTACAATTAGGAAAACAGTTGTGAAAATATTTTTAAAAAATATGTACTTTGGGCGACGATAGATGGTAGCTAGCCGTAGAATGGAAATCAAATTTAAGAAACCCCTGACGATCTGGTTCTAGTTGAAAATCTGAAAAACATTTTTAAAATTTTGGGTTTCTTTATATGAAGCTCCCCGGACATTTTCAATTTTTTTCAAAAATATCTCTCAATTTTTTTCTTTACATTTCTTGTAAGAATATAATAAAATACATATAAAGGTGACATAAGTCCGATTTCCACAGTTAACTCCGAATTTTCGAAAATTGCGTAAGTTTGAATTATTTGCGGCGTCTTCCTACAACTATAAAACAGAAGACAAGATTTTTCCTTCGTTGTCCATAATAAATTATTTCATTGTCAAGTATTGTTTTGAAAATTTTAGTATTTTTGTGCAATATTTGCAATTTTAAAAAATAACAAGATTATCTCAAAAACGGTCCCAATTGTTTCCAGTTATATTTTAGTAGGGATAGTGCCAAACGAACCTTATACGATGACGTCAATAGCTATTATTCTTTTTCTTTCAAAAAATTAATTTTTTTTAGTCTCTCACGTCTACAATATCTAGAGTAATTTCTTTACTGTATTAATGAAAACATGTGGTTTAAATAATGTCAAATAAAGCTTCTTGAAAACGCAACAATTAATAAGCAAATGAGCTAATTCCGCTATTTCAGAAATGCTCAAACGCCATTTTCTCAAAAAGGACTCCAAATTCACAAAACGATTCACTTCTCCCCATAGCATGTCATACACAGCTTTATTTTTTGACGTAAAATAAAAAATAAATTATATCTTCAAACTTTTCCAATGGATAGTGCTAATTGCACTGTAAGACAAAGCTCATTTTGGTGTACTTAAAAAAAAGTACACAATGTATTTTTTCTTAATATCTCGAAACGTTAATATACAGATTTCCAGCAATTCGTTCACATTGCACTCGTGAGTGGATGTCAAACAAATACCCATTCCAATACTGCTCAACCTTGTTCACAGTAAATTTTGATTGGGTCCCAGGGGCTTCCTAAGTATCCCCAAAATTAAATTTTAAGATTGTAAAAATAGCAAGCTGCTTCATCAGGCCAGATCAACATTAGAATAATTATGAAAGAATGAAAAGAAAAAAGTTAATACACTAGCATTGTTCACTCAATTTTGAATTTTTTTTTGTTTTTGACATCCGGTGACTCCAAAAACCACTATTTTCTTGGCATCTATAACTTGGTTTCAGCAGTATTTGATAACTTCCTATTATTACTGTAAACATTTTGTAGTCACCTCAATTATCAGTGTGTGTTCGTATTTTCATGTCAAAACAATTTGTTTAGTAACTACTAGCCATGAAGTCTTTAAAGTAATGTAATTTGAAGTTAAAATTCTAATTACAAATTTCTACTAAAAGATTTTGAAAATTTGCAACACTAGAAGTACATTTGGTTCAATAGTGGGATTAATCCACCCTACAATTGTCACTCAAGTAATTATGCTTTAGATCCACTCGTGCAGGTTTAGGAAAGGGAAGTGTGCTTTCACGGTATACTCTTATGAATCCATGGTATATTTGTGTCATTGTTGAGTGTGTTGCAAGATTCACTTCAAGTATTTCCAGGTTTGTGTAATTGGATTGTTTCAAACACTACCGTTCTTGCATTAATTTTATAATTTGATGTACACATTTATTTTGTTTTTGTACTCGGTTTGCAATTTATTACAATGAGTAAATAAGAATTAACATGCACATTCCAAAATTCAGACCACTATCACTGATCACATTTAGACCAAGAACAGTACAAGGACCAAGTCATTCTTCATGATAAGTCACAAAAAAATGCATCTTTCCAGGGGACAACTGTTTTCTAATTTTGATCAAGTAGACAAAATAAACAAGAGACATTTCATTAATTATGTAGTTAAGCAATGTAAAAGGTGTTCCTGCCCTGCACTTCTTGATGAAAGTTCATTAACACAATCATATTCCAGAATATACATTTTCCTGGTTAAATTCTGTTGAATTGCTCTTTGGCTTTGTGACAATGTTTAGAAAGAACGTAAATTTGGACATGTATATGTGGAAAATGCGAGCATTAGTTTAATGCTAACCTGAAACTGCACAATAGAATATCTCTCAACATATCAATTCACAAAACATTCACCTTAAGGAAGTCTGGTTTCAACAAAAAATTATTGTCTTCAAAGGAAAGTTGTGTAATTAAAACCTCAACTCTCAGGTGATACACATACAACAAATAGTCACAAACCATGAATTTAGCATATTATTTAAAAAACAAACAATTTTCTCCTCCACGAGAACGAAATTTGCTCATAACCTTTAAAGCACAAAATATTAAAAATTTAATAGGCCTCACATGTTCCCTCATTTGAATTAAGTTGCAGCCACACACTAAATGTGAAAAGAGCATAAAAGGAATAACATGGCCTCCATATTCATATGTACACATTAATAGAAAGGAAGCTGTGAGGAATATAGCATTGAAACAGAAGCAAACAATGCTTTTGTCCACATCTATTTTTCTTTTTTTTTGTTCTGATATACATGAGTGTGTAAAATAAGCTGGTGAAATATACCTTTCTCTAGCTATTAGGTAAAAATATTTTCACAACTAATATTAATGTCTTAATAATATAACTTTACATGCAAACCGAACTCCAACATAATATTGTAGTACACTAAAAACATCTAAGGATAATAAATGGATGTGCAAATCTTTCACACACGCACAAGTTTACAGAATTTTGTATGGAATGAATGCACACCAAAATCAAATGTTATCACATTACATTTACAGCTACCAATTTCCAGATTTCATGAAAGATTTGTTTCTTTCTTTCATTTCTTCCTTTTTCTGTGCCTTTACTTTGTTAAGGAATTTATCCATTTCTTCGATGCTGTTTTCTGGAGGGAGTCTGGGTCCTTCTGGCACTTTACTCCTCGATCCCTTGTCTTCCCCATCTTTCTCAGCCCATTTACCATCATACACTTTCCGGTCAACGTAGCTGTCATCACGGGATGAAGACGGTGGATCATCAGGAAGAGGAGGAAGGCCATAGTCATCATCATCCACAGCTTCTCCTTCACTAAGAGGTTCATCACGCTTACTGGATGATGTGGTTGCTTCTTCCTTTTTGTTTTCTTCTGCAATGTACTTATTAATTTTCTCTTTTGCAGCATCCACTTTCTTCATTGGGTCATCATCATCTCTACTGTAACTTCTCCTGTCATCACTTCCTCGAGATCGAGGCCTATTATCGTAACGACGACTGTGATAATCTTTATTGTATGAACTACCACCAGGTTTGTAGTGAAAGTACCTTCCTCCTCTGTTTCCTCTTCCTCGACCTCGTTGCCCATATGGCCTATTTCCACGTCCTGCTTGATACCTTTGATGAGGATTGCGACCTCTGGGAGTGTAACCACCACCTCGAGGATTTTTATAATTCTGAAATCGAGGGCGATAATAAGTGCCCCGATTTCTTGGATAACGCCCTTGAAATTTGTTCATGTAATGATCGTGTCTTCTACGCCTATCATCGGATGGACTTCTGCTACGTCTTCGATAGTCATCAGAACGAGATCGGCTGCGAGAGTAACGGTCGTACGAACGACTTCTACTGCGATAGGAATGTGAACGAGATCTTGAACCTGAACTACGGTAGCGTCCGTATGAACGAGATCGTGACCGACTTCCATATCTGGCATAGGATCCTGATCGTGACCTTCTATGCTCATAAGATCCAGATTTGGAACGACTCCTATTTTTCTGGTAAGATCGTGATCTTGAACTACTGTTGCTTGATGCTCTGCTGTATTTTGCTCGAGATCTTGACCTACTCCTGGAGGAGTCGCGGGATGAAGCCACAGGCTTTGAAGGAGGAGGTGGTTTTTTCTTTTTTCGTTTTTCAGAAGTTGTTGAATCACTGTCACTGTCAGTTCTTGGACCTTTAGCTTGTGAAGTGGATGTATTCGTTGCACCAGCAGGTGGTTTGCTTACACTTGTAACAGTGAATGATGATTTGGGAGGTACACCTGGAGGCAATGGTGGAAGGTCATCTGTTTTCTTATCCAATACTCTTGAATTAATTCGAAAGCCACCTTGATATTTGTCAACAAATTGTTGGGTTTTACTAA
Organism: Teleogryllus occipitalis; assembly: GCA_011170035.1. Taxonomy (NCBI): domain Eukaryota; kingdom Metazoa; phylum Arthropoda; class Insecta; order Orthoptera; family Gryllidae; genus Teleogryllus; species Teleogryllus occipitalis. Next base: position 288,254 of record BLKR01000731.1, read on the forward strand.
CTGAATCATCATGTGGCTCTTCTGTACTCTCCTTCTTTTGCTTCTCAGTAATAATTTTATCAGCAGATTCTCTCTGCCTTTTGGTGGGGAATTTGTCTTCAGTCTGAAGTTTCTTCTTTCGACTCTCTGCATCCTCTTCACTACCATTTTTATCAGTATCATCTTTAATGAAAACAAATCTTTTTTCTTCAACTTCATCCCAGGGTTCTTTATCGGCTTGCGATTTTTCTTTCTTCTTAATTCTACAAACAAACATATTTATGTTATTTTATGACTGCCCAGCAATACAGTAACAATTTACAAGAAACTAAGCTCAACATACTTTGAATTAACAGAACCAATCTGCATTTTCCATTTGGATGACATGACAGTAGGTGTCTCAGTAGGAGATGTCTTGTTCTTTGAACTTCCAGGTGGTGAAGGAGATTCGGCAAACATGTCCATCTTCTTCTTGTCTATAAAAAAGAACAATAAATTAATAAGGTATTTAGTTAACACAAGCAAAATGAGGTACCCTAAAAGAGACACCTATCCCTCCTTTCTGTTGGCAAGGGTGCAATTGGGACATGGTCTGCAATAAGAGTGCAATTCGGACATGTCTGTTTGCACCTATATGCAAAGCTATTGACATGTTGTCTTTTACACTCCAATACCCTCTCAAAGCAAATTTTGTGTATTACTTACTGCAGTGTGATGTTCCATGTCATATTAACTGAGGGGATAGATGAGCCAGGCTTATTATTATCTTTTAGTGCATTGCTTCATCAGTGTTTGAGATTTTTTTTGGGCAACAAGACACATTCTCTCCCACTAAGGTTAATATGCAAATATATGATAAGCCCACATTTCTTTAAATGAAGAATTTAGGAAAAAATCTGGTCTTATATTTGGCTATTTATAGTAATTATGCAAATAGCTGCTGAGACAATATCGAGGAATGAATTTTTATTTCCGAACTGGTTTTTGTTAAAAAAATGTATGGCAATAATGCATCCTGGCAAGAACTCCAAGACGATTAGTAACACTAGCTGATATGTCTCAGTGCAAAACATTAGTTTCTGCAGCATCTTTGGCAGGAAGATCCCGATTTATGTCCTGCCAGGCAATAGTAACTAGCTTTCAACAATAAAGCCCTTTTTATGTTTCCAAAATTTTACTTTTCCTCATCATTTATGCAGTTGTCCTAGGCACCTTCAATTCACGATTACACTGTAAAACTATTACTTTCGTAATTAAAATTTCCTGCCTTTTACACTTTTTCATGTCAACACACTTGCAGAAGATGGTCGATGATCTTATATGCTTGTTTGTTCCCACCAAGACTATTCAGGGGAAGTCGGAATTGCTCCCTGGGGGTACTTGGGGTCCCAAGGGCTACATGTTATCACTTTAAATTCTATTTTTGAAATGAGCAGAAAATTATTAGGAAGTTGCGGGTTGCATTTTAGAAATCTTTCACTTATTGCCAACATATCACCAGTAATACAGAGCTAGATATATGTGCACTTACAAGATTCCCGCTTTTTCATGGTGTAAATGTTCAACCATTGAAAAGCATTTCCTCAGGTGCATTGATAGAACTTCAATCAAAGTGATTGAGGAATATCCTTTATAACAATTTTTATTTCTTTTTTGAATCAATATCTTGCTGAAGCAATCACAGTAAACAGCATTACTTCAATGCTATTTTCCTTCTACTCACAATCATGTTTACTAGGAACGTTTTATTATTAGATTTTTCTTTGTTAGTAATTTTTTTGTGTACAGTTAAAAAAATAAGCAAGTTATTTGATCATAAAATTATTTCAATAACTGAGTCTTTGTACTCTAGGGGGATTAGAATACAAAATTAGTGTAGTTTGAAGTGCAAAGCTAATCAAGCCCAACCTTCTTTCATGAAAGTTTAAAATAAGTAGGGCAATTTTTTGCAGAAGTAAATTAAATTCCCCAATTTACACTTCATGCAATTGAAACAATTTTTTTCTCAGATCCTTGAAAAGTATAAAGGAAGGGAAAGAATCCCCCTGTAAGGTAAGTGACTAATGTCACACTTCAAGGTGAAGTGGCGATACATCCTTTCCCACACAAATATCGAATCAACATTGCTCTACCCCTATTGCTTTTTACATTGCCAAGAGGCCTCTCATGTTTCCAAAATTGCTCCCAAATGAAAAAAAAATTACCTGGACTAGTCGAATGTCTCTTCTTATCCTTTTCTGACTTTTCTTCATTTCTCCTATAAGTAAAACTTAAATATTAGTGATACAAAGAAAATTTGAAATAACCCAAAATGTATTTCAGTTATTAATTCAAGTACTTACGTTTTAGAAATACCAGTATCTTTTTCTACTTTAGCATAATATGCATTTAATTTTGATTCCAAATCTTCTAAATCAGATATTACATTTTCCAATCCAAAAGGTCTGTAAATAAAAAGACAAAATGTAAATACACTACTTCACACATCTTATCTAAAAACCCTGCCCTATAAAGAAAATTACCTCAAGCCTTTTTTCTCTCCCCCAGAGCCTGACCCATACAGGAATTCTTCTTCATCATCAATACTTTTGCGTTTTCTGACATCATCTTTAGCACTAAGTTCCTTTCGCAATGCTTCGCGGAACTTTTTAGTTTCCATTTGTTCTTCAAATTCCTTTGTGTCAAACTTGTCGCTTCGTTTGCGATGCTTCTTTTTCTTCTCATGATCTTCCCGGTCCTTCTTCTTCTTCTTACCTAACAAATTTGATTAAAGAAAATTAATTTTAACTTCAACATGAAAATTTTATTTAAGAATCTTTTTCTCAAACACCAATACAAGAAAATTTTGGATAATAGTTTGAAAATAATGCCAAGAACTAATGCAATAACTTAATCCATTGAAACTTACTTTTTTCCTTGTCCCTTGACTTCTTTTCCTTCTTCTTTTTCTTCTTAGATTTCTCTTCCTGGGCTTTTCGTTCTTTCTTCCTGCAAAAGCAATATACAATTAAGTCATAAAGGAATATACAAAATTTCATGCATTGATAAAACCACTATGCCTATGAGCTAAGTCAGGTCATTTTAACAGGACCAAGTGCAGCTTCACATCACTGGCGTTACAGCAGTTGTTGCAAACTGTTCTTTCAGACAACAGCTCCACCCTGCCCTTTTAGTGCACATGAAATTTTCACTCCTGTGCAATTCAGATATTATTTAATAGCACTGCTGATGAAATACCTAAATGCCCCACTACACTAACACATACCAAAATGAGATAAAGATTTTTATCTGAAACTTATCATTCAATGTGTTGCCATTAACTCCACAGCACGTTCACAAATCAAGCATAAGAGAAAAAGCAAAAACAAGCATAAGAAATCAAATGTAAGTACTGGGTCAAGATTCTATCAAAGATAAAAACTATTTGGGCTAACATAGGGCATACGGTTTTGCATTTGTAACTAGATGAAGGTGGCGTCACCAATGCTGTAAACTATTTAAAAAGTATTTTTATGTGTTGAAAATTTTTGTCTCGTGTAGCTTTGTTCAAGTAAGTTCTTAGTCTTTAGCATTGGACATAATAAAGAATCGTAGAAGCTAATAATGTTTTACTCCTGTTCAAAAATTTCCACACCCAATGACTTTTGTATGTTACTTCCGTACAGATATTAACTGGTAATATTGCAATTTCAAAATTATTAACAATAAAAAATAATTGCAGGTATGAATTACGCTGAATAATTAAAATGTAGTACAACTACATTTTCTTTACTAATATGCACAAAAAACATCTGTAAGCTGCTCTTCAGTGTTATTTTCTAATATTCTCAATTATACTTTGTGACACCTGTAGGTAGTATCTCCAAGATCAAATTCGGCAAGACTTTTTGAATCTTTCTTGTTCCTGCTGCAAGATGTTGCACGATTGTGACCATATCAAGCGACTAGTGGCAGGACTGAGAATGAAGGAACAAGGGTTTAGTGTAATTAAATTTGAGCATGGGGCACGATAAACACCAATTTTTACTTATGGTGGAGAAGAGAGAGAGGGAGGAGAGACGGAGGAGAAAGGGAGGAGAGGGGAGAGAGAGGGAGGAGAGAGAGAGGAGAGAGGGAGGAGAGAGAGGGAGGGAGGAGAGAGAGAGGGAGGAGAGAGGGAGGAGAGAGAGGGAGGAGAGAGGGAGGAGAGAGAGAGGGAGGAGAGAGAGGGGGAGGAGAGGGAGAAGAGAGAGGGAAAAGAGAGGGAAAAGAGAGGGAGAAGAGAGAGAGGGAAAAGAGAGAGAGGGAGAAGAGAGAGAGAAGAGAGAGAAGAGAGAGAAGAGAAAGAGAGAGAAAATAGTGAGGATAGATAGATTCTGCAGCCTGCAATTCAGTATTGGAGTTTTGAGTAGTTTGCGGTTGGTCAGTCATGGAGATTCAATGTCAAATTAGGCAAAACCAAGCAGGCTTCTCCACATTGATTTCATTAAGTGGCTCTCCTGGTTTTGGAAAAATGAGATATAAATATAAGATACATGAAGTTAGAGAACCAAAAGGTCTCACGTTTGTTGGCTTCCACAAATGTCTATAGATTCTGATAACACAGAGAATCTCACCTCTGATACACAAGCTGTTTGATTGTAAGAACGCAGTGTGCCTAAATGCCTATAACAAATATCAGCAGAACAATATTGGCTTCCTCCATGGACATGGCATCCAGTAGCAACAACTGTTATGATGCAAAATTTCACTTGGTGGACCAGTTTGTGAGTCTATTAGTGATAATTAAGGAAATTTTATAAATGGAAAAACTTCAAATTTAGAAGTAAAGAAATTAAATTGTGTTCTATTATTTCATTATTAAAGGGAAAATCTGATTTAGACCTGGCAGGTTATCTCCAATCTCCTTACAAAAACTCACCATCTGGCTGATTCTTCAAGGAATTTCCTAACTTTCTCTTCATATTCAGAATCGCCCTTGGTCTGCTCAAGGAATCGACACACCCTTTGTTCATAATCATCCTTGATGGAGTCTTGATTAACTGGAAGAACAAATTTTCTTTACATAACAAAAGCTCTTCATTATACTGAAGTTAAAAGTATTTCAAAAGAACTTACTTGCAAAAGTGAAAGGCATAGCAGGTGGGTTGTAATGAGATACTCTCTGTGCCAGAAGCCCACCGAGACCTACAAAATAATTTATAATTTAAATACATTACCAATTGATATTTTCCTTACAGACACAAGGCAGCTAAATAATAATTTGAATGTCATAGATCTGAGTACACATAAAGTGATATAAAATTCCTTCTCATATTAGTATTAATTTACAGTATGAAACAATAACTACTAGTATAATCCACCAAACACTATACACTTCAAACAAAAAAATACCAAAATCCTTTCTAACATTCAGATAATGAATTACAACTTATAGAAAGTCCTTCTGAGTTTCTAAATAATTCTGACTCCTTTTAAAAAATTTGAACTCTGAATACACAAAGGAACCATGACTCTCCCATTTAGTATACTCTTATACTCAAAACTATATAATGAAATGTATTAATGAATGCTGATATATAAAAAAAATTTGAATTTCACAAAAATTATTTGGGTCCCCACTACTTTCATGGTTACAAATAAAATCATTCCACTGAGATGTGATTTGAACTCAAACATGAATGATATACAAAATAACTATAATGATATACGAAATATAACGATAACAAATTAAAATTTCATTTTCTCCATTATAGCAAGTTTTTAAAAATTTACTTTTGTATCTTTAAAAAATTTAACTAACAATGAGTTTTACAATAATTTTTTTTCTTTCTATGATAATAATTAAGCAAACAACTCTGCTATAGCAGCAATCTTCCAGATATAAAAGCCAATGATAAGAGTCATGCAAGTCTTCCAATGAAATAAGTCACTGGAATTGCGATTAATGGGTAGCAAGTTTATTGTTAATACATTCAATTGTAAATTTATGTTTAAATAAAGTAGATTCTACAATGGATATACTATAGTAGTGTCCTCCTTCAATACAACAATGTTTCCCCATCACAAATAAATAATAACATAGATCCTCAATTTTATTATTTCTGTAATGTTCATGTACCATTAATGTACTTGCAAAATTTTAAAGATTTTTAAGACCTTTGTTCATATACAGACTTGACTTAAGTATTTCGACTTCTACCATGAATTATAGGAATTTCTTCTTAACTTTGAAGTAAATCAATTAAAAATACACGTGTGTTTCAGAAGAACAATCATTTTAATTTTCTTACCTTCAACTTCATGTCCTGAATCCATCAATGCCATGCGCTTGCTGATGGGGGAAAGAGACTTGTCTCTCTTGTCATCCTTCTTTCGGGAACTAAATGAACAAAGAAGTAATACAGTAATATACAGTATACAGTAATAATTAGAAAAGAAGGTTTTAAATATCAATCTATAGGTCTCAATATTTACACAATTTATATATCGTAATATTACGGCATCAGAAAGAACTTGCAAAGCAAATTTTTAAAATCAATCATTGGAAACCATAACACGACATTATCATTAAAAGTTACATAGCTAACCTCCTCTTATGTTTTTTAGATGATTTGCGAGACCTAGACGGAGAACGTGAACGTGAATTGGAACCAGATCTTGAAGAGCCAGAACTTGAATCACTTGATGAAGAGGATGAGGATGACGACGAACGAGAACTTGCAGAGCTAGAGCTGCTACTGGATGAACTAGAACGATGTCGTCTCTTGCGTGACCTGCCAAAGCAAAGGTTGTGATGATTGAGCAAATATTAAATATAAAAATAAGTAATTCATCACCATAAATTAATCATACTTTCGATCTTTCTTCTTTTTTGATTTAGACTTTTCCTTGTCCTTCTTTTCCTCTTCTTCATTACTTTTTAATAACTGCTTCAAAGTTTCTTTCACTTCTGTTGTTTTTGTGGATGACAAACCAGGAATAGACACTTCAGATTCTGACAGTTTACTACTATTCAGTATTTTGTTCTTCAAAAATTCAATTGAATTTTGGGCCTCCTCGTGATAAGGGATTAAAGTTAAGCAGTTTTCATATGCCTTTAATGCCTCTTCAAATTTATTTTCATCTTCAAAACTGTGAATGTAAAAATTACAATGAGGTTCATGTAGTACACAAAATTTATTAAGAAGCATCCTGGTGTGTGTGTGTGAAAGAGAGAGAGACAGACTAACACTTACCTCCTGCCCAATGCAACAAGAGTTTCACCCATGTATTTGCGTGCATTCTGATGATTTGGATTAAGTTTCAATGCTGTTTCAAAATCTTCAATCGCCTTCTGGAAACTGCCACTGTTTGCATATCTAAGAAGAAAATTAAAATATGATTATCAACATTAAATACAACAAAATTATTTCTTAAAAATTGCAATGCAACCAATATACTCACAAAGCTCCACGGGCAACTAGTCCCTCCACATTCCGTGGATCAATATTAAGTGCTTTATTGAGGCATTGGAAGGCTTCTGAATGACGCCCAGACTTGAAATGCTCAATACCTTCTGCCACACTGCGAAACGCCCATTTGCTTGCTTGCACTTGACGCAATTCTGTTGCATATTCCGGCTCAGGAAATCTTCCACTAAAAGAGAAAAAAATGCAAAAATTTATGAAGGTGAGACATCATTCCATCACATTGTCTGAAAGATTTCCGTTAACAAAACTTACTGCATGCCAGTCATGAAGGAGTATGTAGTTGTGCCTAGCCCCATCATATTGGCCAGGAAGTTCATGTTGTTTGGATTGTAGAAGCCAAGGCTCTTCTCCAAAATTTTCTGGTAGCTCTCTCCCTTCAAATCCTGTGCCTTTCTACACAAAAATAAGAAACAATAATTACAAAAATGGTTGATAAATTGGAAGGGTAGAGCATATACTCCAATGCACCGCCCACAACCAACCTGCAATTACAAAAGGAAAGGGAAACCGTCAAAACTAATTCCAACTTCCTTTAACACCAGCTGCTTTGAATTCAAACTTAAAACTGGCAATGATTACACCCCAAGTAATGGCCTTCATTTGCCCCCTTGAAACTATCAACAGTACAGTCAGGAGGCAGATTGGCAGAATCATGGGAAATGAGGACATTACATACCTTCTACTTTTACACTACAGGCACCCTTCACATTTTAGGGCTCTCTTATATTTATCATAATTGTTCATTCAGTAGTCATATCTATTGGCAATTGGTACAATTGTTCTCCATATACATAACAGCAAAACAACAATCTCCAGCTGACAAAAGAAACTAAGCTTGTTCACAGCTTGTCATAAACAACAGGTGAAGCTTCTTCAGTACAAATGTCATGCCATTCCAATGTCTTGTATATATCTTTAAATGTACCGAAAATTCATGCTCAATTTCCTTTGTTGCTTACTCTCACTGTGGGAAGATTAACACTTCATATCAGTAATCATCAGTGACTGGATATGACTGTACCATTAACAGATACATGGGAGAGGCTCAGACCATTACTCTGGGAATAAACACTGCAATAACTTGTCCCAATTAAATTTTTTAAGAATGTTTCAATTTTTCAAGAAAAATAAAAACGAGTTTGACCAAATAAAAAATTCACTAACTTAAACTAGGAATAAACAATTATACACAAATTATTCCTATATTCTTCAGAAAGTTTCTGATTTCATGCATTTTACAAATTTAGTACAAAATTACAGAGGAAAGCTCTCAACTTGCCATGCATACAAATGGAATGCTGTCACTGACAATCATGAACTGTGTTCAATTTGCACTCTACACATTTCTTCCATTTGCATTTCATGGCAAAAAGCTAACAATTTCAGATATCCTTCCCTCTTCATTCGCTTAAGGCATGGTCCCTGTTCTATTAGTTGCAACTTAGAATCCTATAAGAGAAACGTTTTAACTGCTTAGAGAATGTCAACCACACCTGTTTATCACAATTTATCAATGAACCAACATAATACCTGGACCTCACCTGCCATTCAGTTGGCTATAAAGCTGATTATGTTATTGTACTGGACTTTAAAACCACTTAATTCATACGTCCATCTTAGCTTTCTTTTAACAATGTGTCTCCCTAGTCAGATGGGCTGGTTTACATGAAAGGACATGGTGTTTTGTGATTCTTGTGTGGTGCAATGCTGAAAAATAAAGCCTAACTCCAAACGAAGCCATTCCTCATTGGACTACTGGACCGTGCCTCAGTTTTGCCTTTAGATTTTTCCAACAAAACATAGTACAATGGCTGGTCAGATGCAATCTTATTGCACAGATTTTGGTATTGCACTTGACTGAGTGCTTTGCACTGTCTATAGATGCTGTAATGTCAAATAACAAGACATTAACATCACAAAAAATAGTTATATAGAACATGATGTACACAAGAATCTATTTTTTTCCACAGTAAAAATTAACGGACAGCACATTAACAAGTCCTAAGCTGACTGATGCTTCAACATTCAATATGCTCAAGATCAAAAACCCAAAACACGAACTTTCCATTTTGATAAGTTCAATATCAATACACCAAACTTTTAGGGAAAAATAAAAATAATTAACATCACAATAAACAAATACTTTCACTTCTGGCTGACATTACAGCTTGAGCTGCCCCCACACCCACCCAAAATTTGTTTGCAATTTCAACTTTGCTCCCTTCACAAGTAATATTTCCAATGTAATTGCAATATTAATAAATCACAAAAACACGTTTTTTCAAACTGGGCTGATAATTAAAATATTCCCATTATCAGAATATTATATTTTAAATAATGAGTACTTCCAATTTTAATCAATCTGCAAACAGAGAAAAAAATAGAAAGAAAAAAAAGAAAAAAAATCCATCCCTGAATGTAATGATTTAATACTCACTTGTAAACCTCAGGAAAATCCTCAGAATGGATAAGTCCAAGACGAGATGCAAACTCTGAGTTGGGTGGGAGCGCCACCCCCTTCATTCCAACGACCACCTTTTCGGACTCCGGTATCACTTCCAACACCTCACAGCAAACCGTGTCATTCGTTAAGTAGTTTCGATTCACTACCTTCTTGTCTGTTGCTGGGATCATATTGGATAGAGGACAGAATGCCTGGAAATAGATATTTTATTCAATTTTTGGTACTGAATACACTTCACGGTAATTAAAGAATATTGAGAGTCTTTAAGAGAGCAGAGCATTTACTCAAGAATACTGAGGAATAGAGACTGTTTTGTAAGTAGCTATCAATATTTTTCAATTTTTCCATTCTTTCTTTCTCCTTCTAAACACACATATACAAGAATCCATAAACCAAGCAAATTTATCATTACAAATTTCACACTTCTCAAATAATTTACTGCAAATGTCCTTCAAATCAGAAAATGTAAACACTACTTGTTTAGAATTTGTCGGTTTTCATTAACACATTTCCTGTCCTGATGAGAACATTAAAGTATCTCCCCACTTCCAAACCTTTCCGACTGTAAGAATATTTTACTGTAATATTCTCAAAAATAAATAATTTTTCCGTATATCTTGGTGCATTTCTAAATTCTATGATCGTCCTAGCAAGTCCACTCCAAATTCTGTGCAATTTCAGGGAGTTCAATGGAAATGTTTACCATAGAAATGGTAAACGTCTGTGATCTACATGTGGTTCATGGATGTAGTAAAACCATAGATATGTATGTCTTGTGAACCACATGTGGATCACAGGACAGAGAATGCGTTAATATCAAGTGAAATATTGTAAAATAGTAAAATTTTGCCTATGCTAGGGGATGGAATCAATCTAATAAGCCTAGTAAGCATAGTAAGTGTTAAAAAAATGAATCAATTTTTGAAATAGAATTGCAACATTTTAAGAAAATACTCTGACAAAACTGATGAATTTTTTTTTAAAGAAAATTGTGTCTGTATATTTAAGGGAATTTTCCATTTAGTCAAATTAATACACAAAATTCTAGCTCCAATAGCATCTAGAGAAAGGAGAAAGGTTTTTTGTTGTTTATTTTCCCTTTTAAAAATAATTTGTAATTTAACTACTGGTGCTATAAACTGGTACAGATTTTCTTGAACTAGTTCTTTTTCTAATATTTAATCTGCACTAGCTTTTCAATCTTGCTCCATCTACACTCAGCAGCATCTACACTCACCCTAAGTAAATTTTTTGGAAATGTTTTAATTTTTTGGTTTTCTAATGGTAGTACTGAAATATTACTTTAAGAATATTATAGAAGCGTAAAACCTTGTCCTGTACGGAAATATTCGTTGAAAAATCTGGAGCCATTTTTAAGAAAATGTAAAAGAAAATTTTAAGCTTTTTCACAGAAAACTTTTAAGTCACCGAAAAACTTCATTGTAAGTCATTTGAAGCACTTATACTCTCAAATGCAATCGTGCTTACAAAAATTGCTGGAAATATGCATATTAAGGGCCAGAGAGATACTGCAAAAAAATCACATTTGTGTAATTGTTGGAGGAGAAAAAAGAAAGAAAAGATAAAACAACAAAAGAATACAGCAAAATGTCTCTTAAAGTGCATTTAGCACTATCCGTACAATAAGTATGAAGAAATCTTTTTTTAAAAAATGGCGTTTGTGTACACTGATGTCATCTTACAGAGTACATTTAACATTATCCCAAGATTTTAAACAAAAAGTTTGGCAACTTTTTTGAGAAAATCATGTTTTTCTTATTTTAATGCATGTATTGCAATATTACAGTATTGCGCAAAAACTATTAAATTTTCAAAAAAACGTAGAAGACCTTAGCAAAAGAACTGGGAGAAAAAAAGCTTTCTTGATAGAAAAATCTCTATTTTCAATTTTGTAATAGTAGAAATAAGCCCAAAAAATTATGAACTTTTGAAATTATCAAAAATTCAGAGATAATTAAGAGACATATGCCATCTTTATAACGTATTTTACACTAATCTTTCAAAAAATTTTGAGCCATTTTTGAGAATATTTTGGAAATTTTCTGAGACCATTTAAAATACTCCCCAAAATCAAAGACGATTACTTAAAATCGCAGAGCTTCGAGTGAGGCCAGATCGATTGGGAAGTATTCAGTTTGGAAAAATTCCTAAGCATAGGCACTAGTGTTGTTCACAGAAGACAGATGGACATTTGAAGAAGAAAGAAAGAAAAGAAAAAAAGAAAGAAAAACAACAACAATAACAAACACTTTTTTGGTATCAGGGGACCCCCCAAAAGCTTTTTTCATTGAAATCTAGAAATCTATTTTTAACAGCATTACATAACTTTCTCTACATGTATTACTCTATATATACATAAATACACACATGAGAAAGTAAAAAAATAAACACAAGAAGAAGAGCAAATGGGCAGCTTGTCCCTTGCATTAATTGAGAAAGAACTCTTGGAATCAAAAAACACAGGATGGCACGACTCAGTAGGTTTAGTAATGTAGAATGTTTAGGGGTATTTACACTGACTTTTCGTTCCTTGATTCTTTTTTGCTCCGTCTATTTGAGATTTCAACAATATATTCAAGTATATTGAAGTTTGGCAGAAACATCTCAAAGGGCTCTGATGCGTACAAAGCAATGGAAAGCCGCTCCCAGAAAGTTCACAACACTTCCTGTAACACGTCAGCTCATCCGATGTGTTACAGCCAGACAATGCGAGTCTAACCCCAGCTGCAGCATTTGCCATTGCATATGCAACTTCCAATCGTGTGACATTTGGCCAGATTTTTACACTGTTTTGACACTGGTGGCGAGTATGGTGTGCAATTCTTTGGAATATTCTTTCGATGCAAGGACTGCTGAAATAGAGATAGCTCAGTAGACTGTAAGCTCAATTTGACACCGCCCCCTCCCCACAATAAAAAGATAGACCTGGACACTGAAGAAATCTCGCCATGACCACACCAGAATGCTGACCCTTGCTACAGATCTATTACTATCTCAGTTTGTATAATTTCTTTTCTTTGAGAAGCATGGAATTGATTACACTTATAGAGACGTCATTACTAGCTATTTTGTACTTTTTTATAAGGTATATACAACAGGATGCAAATTCTGCTATTAATTCTGCTTTTAAATGGGTGGCATAATAATAATAATAATAATAATAATAATAATAATAATAATAATAATAAAATGACTAGAGGTGCTACAGAATGGCACAGACACTCTTGTAGTTAAGCTCTCTCATTCCCTTGGTGTGAACTGGCTTTACGGTCTTGCCTCATCCTCTTGCTGGCTTCAATCTAACACACCTGAAAATACTTTCTTTTTTGACATTTTCTCAACTTTTCGGTTTCCGAATAGTAGAACTGAAATATTATTTTAAGAATATTAAAGAAGGCTAAAACCTCATCCGAAATAGCAATTTCCATTAATAAATTTGGAGCCATTATTAGGAAAATGGAGTAAAGCATTACTGAAATCGGAAATTTGAAGCTCTTTTCCACAGGAATCTATTGAGTTTTTGAAAAACTTCATTTGAAGTAATCAGAGGAACTTCCACTCACAAACGCAATAATGTACACAAATCCATTCAAATGTGCATATAAGCAGTGTGACAGAAAATCATGTTGGAAAAACAAAACAAAACAAAACCAATTCACAAAAACAAACAAACATTTGTATAATTATTTAAAAAACAAAAGAATACTCCAAAATGACTTTTATGTCATATTAAACAGGTCCATTACCACTATCCATTGGAAAAGTTTGAAGAAAAAATTTGGAGCCACTTTTGAGAAGATGACGTTTGAGCGTTTCTGATAATGTGGAATTTTTTTAACAAAAAACTGTTGTGTTCTTGAGAAACTTTACATGACATTATTCAAAGCTTATTAGTTATAACTATTTATAACTATAATAATGTGAAGAAATCGCCTCTTAAGTAAGTATTACGAACATGACAGACAAGTAAAAAAAAATACATTTTTGTAATTTTTGAAAAAACAAAAGAATAGAGCAATATGGCGTTATGTCATTGTATGGTGTTTGTTTAGCTAACTTACTGAAAATTTAAAGAAAAAATTTGGAGCCGTTTGAGAAAATCTTGTTTTTGTTCTTTTCAAAAACTGCAAATATTGCACGAAAACCACAAAAATTTACAAAAAAATATACATGACTTTATTGAAAGAACTATTTATGAACAACAAATTTCTTTTGAAGGAAAAGTCGTAATCTTCAATATTGCAGTTGTAAGAAGTTGCCGAAAAAATGCATACGTTTACAATTTCCGAAAACTCAGTTAATCCTGAAAATCAGACCTATGCCACCTTTATAAGTGGATTTAACTCTATTCTTACAAGAAATTTAATGAAAAAATTTGGAACCATTTTTGAGAAAATTTTGACAATGTTCCTAGGACTTGTATTAAGTCCTCCCAAAAATTAATGAATGTTTTTCAAAACCGCAGAGCTTCAATTCACGCAGAAACGACAGGGGTTTCTTCATTTTGGAAAAAATCCTATGCACGGTTTAGGCGCTGGGTTTGTTCACATACGATGGACATACGCTTTGCTTTCAATTGTTTTTTCGGCAACAAGGACCCACAAAACAGGGATATTCACTTCCCCACTTGTTAGAGGATAATTTATCTATTTTTTCATTTACAGTTTATATATTTCTTCTGTGACAAACCTCTTATTCATATTAAAGTTTGAAAAGAGGCTTTGCATTCCTTCAAAGTTGCAAAAGTACAATACTGATATATTTTCCTTAATGAATGGGATCAACACGATTTTCACTGTTGAATTGACAAAAAATGAAAAAAATTAATTTTTTTTAATCCCTTCATTACAACTATATAAGTGAAGGGTTTTCTAAAAAATAATAATAAAAATAAAAAGATCCTCAACATTTTTTAACAAGTGGTGCTAGAACACAGTGCTAGTGCACAGACTTTCTTGTAGTAAAGTTTTCTAATTTCCTTGGTGTGGACTGTCTATACTGTCTGGCCCCCCATCCTCTTGCCAGCTGCCATCTACCCCCCCAATACACATTTTTAAAAATTCTCTCAACTTTTCGGTTTCCTAATAGTAGAATCAAAATATTACTTTAAGAAAATAAAGAGTAAAACCTTGTCCAAAATGGCAACTTTCATTGAAAAATTTGTGGCCTAGTTTAAGAAAATGGCTTTTAACTGCTACTGTAAATGCAAAATTTGAAGCAGTTTTCTCAGGAATCTATTGAGTTTACAAACTTCCTTTGAAGTCATTTGAAGCACTTCCAATTAAAAATGCAAAAATGTATACACATTGCAGGAAATGTGCATGTTCACGGCATGAGAGATATTTCAGACAAATTAATTTGTGTAATGGGGGAGAAGAAAAAAAGAATTCACGAAAACGCACTTTCCATCATATTAAACAGTGCATTTACCACTATCTGTTGGAAAAGTCTGAAGAAAAGAATTTAGAGCAATTTTTGAGAAAATTATGTGTGATCTTTTCTGAAAACTCAGAATTTTCAGCTCTTTTTCACAAAAGAAAACAACTAGTTTTTAAGAAACTTTATTTGACATTATTTAAAGGACATGTACTCATAAATACAATAATGAGAACAACTTGTCAGTAATGTAAACATTAACAAAGAGTCATGTCAAAAAAATTACATTTTTCTAACGTTTGAAAATGCGTATGTCATCTTATCGAGTGCATTTAGCACTATCCTACCAAAAGTTTAAAAGAAAAAAAATTTTTTTAATTGCACATTTTGCATGCAATATTACACGAAAATACTGAAAATTTAAAATAGAATGTATGTTCAAAATTTTTGAAAATTGAGTTAACCATGTAAATGGGACCTTCTTAGATGTATTTTTACTTTATTCTTGTAAGAAATTAAAAGAAAAAAATTTGGAGCCGTTTTTTAGAAAATTTTGAAAATGTCGGGGGGTAAAGATACCCAGATTTTTACAAATGTTTTTCAAAATCTCAAAGCATCGATTCGAGCCAGAAGAAGAGATCGTATGCATGGTTTAGGTGCTAGTAGTGTTCACCAACAGACAGACATATTGAAAAAACACTTTTTACAATATACAATAAGACCACAGTATGTCGAAACGAGGATGGGTAGCATATACTCTACTACCTGCACTCGGCCAATCTCCGTGTGAGTTTAGCTTCCAATAACTGTGTTTAATGCATGTGGTGAAACTCACAAGAAAGTTAAACTTGATTAAACTCTTTGATAAATAAAATTAATTGAAACCGGCCCTATGACAGGTTTGCTCACCACAACCCACCAAGCAAAATCTGCTGTCTTGAAAGCCAAGCATTTGATGCTCTGTATACGAGGGGAATGACATGGGCTAGTCTTGCATAGGAAGGCAATAGCTTATAATCAGCAGTGGGCCACAATGAGGATGTGAATATGAGCTAATAAGCTAAAACAAAGAGATGAGGGCATGGAACAATGGCACAGTTTATGCTAATAAATGAAAGTATTACGCTTCTAATAATAATAATAATAATAATAATAATAATAATTACAGTAAAATCAGTCTAAACCAGAATCGATCAGGTCAAAAAAATCATTCCAGTTTAGGAAGGTTTCAGTTTTATGCAGGGTTGTCCATTTATGACACTTGTTATATTGATATTTCCGTCCTGAAACTAGTATCATGACTTTATTATAATTATAAAAATATATTAACATAAAACGTATTTATGGAAGAAATCACTAATAAATGAATATTAAACATAATTACTTCTGATAACTGAAAGGAAACATTTCACAACTTGTTCACTAAAATAATGTTATTTATTCCAACATTCATCTAGAGTTACTGCTTTTTTGTTTTCTCTCTTACTAATATCTAATACCTTTGTTTTCTGAAGTTGAAAAATATTTTATATTTACAGTTGTTTTTTTGTTTTTCTTTTCCAACCATTGCCAAACTGGTTGTGATACTCATAAAAACACGTATCAGTGTTTAGTAGTTGCACCCGGATTTCTCACAGAAACTTTCAGCTCACAACATGTCTTTGCCCAGAGTACTAGATCCTTTCTGATACCCTTGCATGGCTTTGAACAACGCAGCTCTTGTCAAGGGGTCGTTGTCAAAGCGGGGCCAGGAGATGCGTGAATGCAAGCCAGGCACAGAGAGCCAGAGCACACCTTCCCACGCACAGAGAGCCGGGAGAGAGGGAATTCCCATTCGGCCAGGCATTAAGAGACAAATAATCCCAGGGTCGAATTCTACACTAACAGCTGAAGCCCCCTTTACTTCACTCTGCGGCTGCCGCAACTGGATCTTTTAACACATGGACAGAGATATTAAAACAGATTTCCAGATTCATTTCTTCTATTAAGAGTATATCCCGTCCCCCTGCCAACTGCATTAAATTCACAGAAATTCCCTTTTATGAAGATTTTTTTCCCCTGCTAGACTGGAAAAATAGTTGTTTCCGCATTGGACAGATTCCATTTTATGCTGTGTAAAATGCCATTTATCATCATGAACCGGAGAAATTTTCCAGGTAAGGCAGGTTTCTGGCTTGTACAGGTTCCGGTTTACACAGATTTTACTGTATTACAAGTATTTTTCAACAAAATACACTTTTCTACGTTACTAGTTTTCCAATAATACAAAAAGAAAAACCTGTCACCGATAAAAAATGTGAAGTTTGCAAAATGTTTTTCTTCTTTTCCTGTGGCAAAATACCATGTTTGTTAATATACAAACTTCTCATATCCAAAGAAAGTCTTTGGGATATCACAATGTTTGGACCCCCTTTCTCTTATCCTTATTCTTTTCACATTCCATCACCATTATACTTTCTCTTATACGTACATATATACGGAGTTATATACACAGAATAGAGAAACATATGTAATGCTGCAGAAAATCGATTTCGAGATTTCGCTTACAACAAAAGTGTACCTTCTGGGGGCCCTGATACTGAAAATGTGGTTAACAAAACGTCCATCTGTCTATGAACACTACTAGTGCTTAAGCCATGCGTAGGAGTTTTTCCAAATTGAAGAAATCCCTATCCACCTGTCTCTACTTGAAGCTTCCAATTTTTGAAAAACATTCTTTAAAATTTGGGGGTACTTTACTTGAAGCCCCCTGGACACTTTCAAATTTTCTCAAAAACAGTTCTAAATTTTTTCTTCACCTGTAAAAATAGGATACAATACACTTATAAAAGTGGCATAGGTCTGATTTTTCACTTACATGAATTTTTGAAAATTTTAAGTTCGAATTATTGCTTACAAAAACACCATCTTCTCAAAACAACTCCCAATGTTTTCTTTAAACTTTTGGTAGCAATAGTGCTAACTGCATTCTACAAAATGAAATAACACCATATTGTTTTATCCTTTTGTTTTTTCCAAAAATTACAAAAATGTAATTTTTTAAACTTGTCTTTGTTCATTTGTTGTTAACGTTAGCGGCAATTTTTCACATTATTGTATTTATGAGTACATGTACTTTACATACGGTCTTATAAAATTTCTTGAAAACTCCTGTTTTCTGTGAAAATGAGCTCACAATTCTGCGTTTTCAGAAACGCTCGAACGTCATTTTCACAATAATTGCTCTAAATTTTTCTTTCAAACTTTTTGGCGGTTAGTGATAATTGCATTGTTAAAAATGACCCAAGTTCATTTGGATATTTCTTGCGTTTTTTCGAAAACTACAGAAATGTATTTGTTTGAAATAATTCTCACGCTCTTAATAAGCATATTTCCAGTGATTTGTATACACTATTGCTTTTGTGAGTTAAAGTGTCTCAAATTACTTGAAATTAAGTTTTCCAAAAACTGAAATTTTTGCAAGAAAAAGAACTTCAAATTTCGCATTTATAGTAAAGCTTAAACATCATTCTCTTAAAAACAGCTTCAAATTTTTCAATGAAAATTGCAGTTTATGCCAAGGTTTTACTCTTTAATATCTCTAAAGTAATATTTCGGTTCTACTACAAAGAAACTGAAAAAATGTTTAAATTTAAAAAAGTTCTTTGGGCAACAATAGATGGCACTTGCCAAGAGTACGTGGCAAGTCCGAATAGTTAGCCCAGACCTAAGAAAATACAACTAAAACAAAAAAGTCTGTGCCATTCAGTAGCACCACTAGTTTTTAGAGAAACTTAGGCTCAGGAAGTCAGTTCTACATTGAGAATACTTAAGAGCAATTTTAAAAATTTCTTGTACACAAGTTGAAAACATTAAATAGAAACAGAAAAGGTCCATCTACCCAAGCTATGAAATCATTTCCCGGAAACAATCAGACAAAACGTGATATTTCAAATTTAGGCAATTCTAGCACAACGTTAAGGAGGTATATGATAATGAGCAAGTTATTAATTACACAATACCTTCACATTCAGATCCGCAGCGTATCGTCCATGCTCTCCGTCTGTGCACAACACCTTCAACATCATTCCTGGCACAGACTTCCCCGTGATGGAGCAGATGACGATATCACCCCTCTTCAAGTTCTATAATAAAGCAAAGTTTGTAATTCAGCAAGCATAAAAGATTACCAGTATCTGAAGTAATTTTTCAACAAACAGAGTAGATAAACAACACTGATAGCCATGTTTAAAATTTGTATCTATATTGTTGTCTCCACCCTTTGCAAGTTGCCTCTATCCAAATTTAAATTAAAGAGTGCCACAATATACTTTACATAAATCACATAGCCCAGCCTAAGAGTTGATCTGTGTTTATTCCTTGGTATTCCAATGGATTACATTCAAGTGCCATTTGGCCTAATTACAATTAAGTAATTTATCACAAGCTTAACATTGAACAATTAAATTTTGAAAATATTTTGCAATACACACCTGCAAGAAACGCTTCTGCCTAGTTTGTTTGTCCATTTGTAAAAACGTTTCGTACGGAGGCATTACTGCATAGCAATCTGAAACATTCATTAGAGAGCAAAAATGTATAATAGAGCATTTTCAGCTAAACTTAGTTACAAAAGTATTTTCATAATTTATTCTAGTATAGCTGTGTTCATACAATTTGGAATTTTACACTTATGACAATTCACCATTGTAGAGCTCGTGATCATGATGTACAAATAGAAAATTTCATTCACGGCATTTGGTCGGAGTTTGTAGAAAAAGCTTTCATTTCAACCAAATCCCATGAATGAAATTTCCTAATAAACAATTTAAAGAAACTTATCTGTTTCTTTTCTTCCTGCAGTGGTATTGAGCACATATTGTATATAATGCTACTTTTCTGCTATAAAACTGCTTTTTCATAACTGCTTAATAATATGGAGACTGAGTAGACAGTTTCTTTGCTAACTGAATTGTTCCATATGCCATTCTAAAGAAATTAATTTTCTTTCCATTTCACATCTTGGGATCACCAGTCCCCACAATATGAGAAACAATACAAGATGGACTGGAAACACTACACATAATGACTTCATAATTACTTAAAAATCAATGTTCACCAAGTATTCAAGTATTCACAATCAACACCAAGAAAAAAAAATACAATTTACAGGAAGTATTATTCACAGTAGGAAGAGAATGTATTGTGAATAGAAACCTTCCAAGATTGTCACTCATTCCCCAGAACTAATTTCCCTGGCTTTTCCAAATTTTTCCTGATAAGATTTATAATTTCATGCAACTTAAAGAAAATATTAAAGCTACCCTGATACTAACTGGTTACCTATCTTCTTTTGTTGAGACAAAGTACAAATTTACAATATTTCCTCAACAAATAAAATATTGAGCTAAAAATATTGCTGTACCATTTTCAAAGAATATATAGTTTTATAACCCTCTCAAATTTTTCGCAGACCTTTCCAGAGCAATGAAATTCCCTAATTTTTCCAGGTTTTCCATCAAGTCAGCACCCTGTCTTCTGAAGGGTGAAACAAAAATTATGTGGAAGGCAGGAAAATTCAAGACACAGGAACATGGTTTTATTTGTATTGGCTGCTGGTGGCCACAGCAATGTTTCAGCAGGTTGCAGTATGGCCTCCGGCAGCCTTGGGCTGCTTCAGAAGGATGTATCTTTTGGAAATGTTCAAGTAACAGAATCTCAGCTTGCATCTGGCTTGTGAATGAAACACACATCATAATGTCAGATGGCCAAATTCTCTGATTCCTTTTCGGTACAATTTTATCACTGTTTTAAAAAGTAGCACATTCATTAATTAGGTTTCAATAGAATCATTTCATTAATGTAGTCATTCATTCTTGCAAGCATAATTTCATGGCACTTCGCATCATTCCCTTTAATTGAAGGAAGCTCATTTCAGTTTCATTGCTTTCGGCCCACTGTGTGACTGCATGTCACAACTTATGATATGCATGCACATCTGTTCACAATTGATGAAAGGTTGAGAACAGAACTGGGAACAACTGTTCGTTGGAGTGGAAGCAACAGACCAGTTTTAAATTTCTTGAGTTTATTGTCACATTTTGCATATTTAAAAAAAAATTAACTTACAATAGGTTTTTGGTTATCTTGAGATAAAGACTTCTGTTTTTGCAAACTAGTAATTGAGTGTTACTCAAAACGTGGTATATTGACATTCAACAAAATTATAGATAAGAGACTTGGGCTGTCTTGGCAATTTATTGCTTTCTAGTATTCTTATCCTTTGGCTCTGAAGAAAGAGCATTGGTGTTTTTGCAACATAGTAACAAACCACCACTATGAAGTCTGTTGAAACATATTTTCACACCATTCCAGTTGTCAGTAATTTCTTACAAAACACTTTGAAAGCACAAAACAAAATAAAATAAAAATAACAATCGATGCTTGTGATTAACTGCGGTGACCACAGCAAAAAGCACAGCAACCCACTGAGGAGAGCAAACGCAAGCAATTTATAAAAGCACAACATGATGCATGCAAATTCAAATTTCATACTTTGTGTCTCATAATCCCAAAAAAACTTTTAGTTTGTTGTTCAGCTAGTCATTTCAATATTTTTAAAGATTGTTAAACTTTCCTACTGTGATAACATTTCTCAAATGAATCCATATTTTATCTCAAACATTTGCACACAAAAATAGTACAATTTCAGTTATTACTATGGGTCCGAAAATATGAAAAAATGTGTTTTCTTGGACCAATCACAGTATCAAAAAGCAAATATTGTGCTAATTCAAATGCTCTCCATATTTTGTATTCTATCACATTGTTTCATGTGAATTTGTAGTGTATTAAAAGTAAACATGTTTATGAACCCTACCTTCATCATTAGGCTGTTTTTCCTTAGATTCTCCACTTGGCTGAACAAATGAAGTATCAAATAAGGCAGCAGCCTTTTTCACAACGAACTGTTGAAGCTTCAGTCGCTTGCCTCTATCTTGAAAACTATAAACAAAACAATTAGAATATTTAATATGTGTAACAGGATGCAGCACTAGCTGAACTTTAATTTAGCCATTCAGTTTGCAGAAAAGATGGGACTGCTTTTAATAGTTCTTGATACAAAAATGCAAATATTCACCAGTTGCAAGGTTTGAGTGCATTTTTTGGTAGAAATTAGCTATGGAGGAAAAAAATCACAGAAATAGAACTGTGGAAACAACTTGACATCACATGACTCAACTTTTTAAGTTGAATATAGGTATAGTATTTTAGCACAAAATATGTTGCAAAATTCTGTTTTCCAGGATCAAGGTTTGTATACTTTTATATGAATAGAAGCACGTAGAACAGTGCTTGCAAGCAGAATGGCCAAGCTAAAGTAATATTAAATAGATTAATATTCTCCCCCTCTCCTTGCTATTTGGATTTTGAATTTAAGTGATTTGGCTGCACATAATGACAATTTCATGTCTCTTAACATGTCATGCATATTACAGTAAATTATGTTATGAAAGAACTGTAACACATTGTATGCAATATACATCTACGGAAAAAATTATTGCATCATCCCTGATTTTGTTGGGACAAGGAAATTGTTCACAAATATCTGTTATTACATTGCAGTATTCATTTCCTTTGCACCACAAATACTACCAGTCAGAATTAATTTTCAGAAGTTTGGAAGACAAAGGTTGATTGTTTACAGTTTCCACATGAATTAACAATGGTCATTAGTCCCCCTGAATGCGAGATCTGGCACCAACCTACACATCAGATTACATGGTTTCCCCTTCTATAATCTGCTGCAGCAGGACACCACTCCAGCCAGGACAGGCTTTTAGCTTGACTTCAGGTAATGTAGTGCATGGAAGATTAAATGAAAATGAAAGGTCTGCGAAATGAAGAGGATGGGACAAGGAAGAAGAAGAAAATATTACACGTAAGTGGCTCATTTGTTATGAACTCTGGCATTAGCCTAGTACTGATCAGCAAAACCATGGAAAACTTCCAATCACAGCAGCTGGCCACTAGATTTTCTACAGATTGTGGTTGAATTCAACCCAACAATCTAGCCATTATCAAGAATCACTCACAATCCGGACTCAAATCTTAAGACCTTCTGATAAGCAATGCAAGAGGTAATAATAATGCTGCCTCTGAGCCATCTCAGAAAAAAACTCGATGAAAGCACGAGAACAATATTGTGATAGGGGAACAGTACTAACTTACAACCTGTAAAAAATTGAGGTCCTTATAGGAAGAAATATTGCTGGGGAAGCCTCAAAACAAGCTTTGGGAAATGCTGAATGCAGTTTCGTATCTACAGCTTTATATTTAGAAGTTACTTAAATTCAACCAACATATTATTGTTATCAGAACAAGGGAATGCTTAACAAAACATGAAGATATGTTGCAACATTTCTTTGAATCTATAACACAATGAACCCTACAACTCAATGTGATTCTTGTGAGCTGACATAACGTTGAGAAATTTTCTTACTTTCCATGTAAACAACTTTATAAGCTTTTTTGCTATTCTTAATGTATGCTGAGTGTGTGGTGTGGTGTGGTGGTGTTTGTGTGTGGTGTGGTGTGCTGTTTGTGTGCGGTGTTTGTGTGCAGTGTGGCGTGGTGTTTGTGTGTGGTGTGGTGTGTGTTTTATTTTTGTTGGACTAATTGATACTGATCTGCACAATCTCCAAGACATTGCTTAATAACTCCATTATGAAACACTATGTATCTCAATGCTTGAGAAATAAAATGCCAAGCAATATTAGGGGAGGGACAAAGAATTTGTGTGCTTCCCTACTCCAGTTTACATCTTATTCTGTTACAACAACAATAATAACTCATCACATGATACAGCATATGAATAACATATTAAATTATAATACTCTTACTTCATATTACTTAATATTTAATGCTATATAACCACTATGTTAGAAATTGTATCCTTGGGAAGATTGATGAAGGCCATAGAGATGTGTTTTTAACCATGAAGTTAGTGAAATATATTCAGGGTTCTTGAGCTTTCAAACTTTTCAAATTCACTGACTTTTTCAGATACATTATTTTTCCGTGTATAATGAACAACCTACGTCATTTTGAAATTTATGGTGACAATACAAGAAGTAAATTTTCATAACTAATCAAATTATCTCTTTTGATCAGACTAATGTCTGATTAAAAAAGGCAATTTTAGATTTATGGAATATTTTCATTTTAAATAAAATATGAAAATATAATTATTAAAAATGCAACAACTACATTTACCTCCGATAATGAGTGAGAGAGAAAGAAAAAGTGAGGGAGAGAGAAAGCAAATTAGTTGATTAATGAGTTATATTTGGGTTTCAGTTCAAATTGTATCTTGAGATTACCTAAAGATATTTTTCTTGACATTGTCTTATCTTGAGATATCTTTGTTTAAATCAATTAGGAGTAATTTTCTGGTTGTAACCATTTCACTTTTTCTTAGTAGTAAAGAGAAAGCTATGTCTAGATATTGATGAAAATACATGTTTTAGGGTCAATAATACCTATGTTGTTTCTCCCTCCCTCAAAATGTCTGGCCAAAGAACACAATCAGCTTAAACCATACACAGGATACTCTCCCAAAAGGATATTTCTCAATGAAATTGCCCATTCTTGAGGCCTTGTGAAATTGAATCTGATCTTTTAATTTATGGGTGTACTTTATATGAAGTTCATAAGACATCAAAATTTTCTCAGAAATGGTACTGGTTCAATTTTCATTATAATCCCTAACCCATCAATAATTGCAGGAGTTTAAATTTTGACAAAACTCAATTAAGTTATTGAAATTAGATAATTTTTGACTTCTCGAAATTGTTCTTCACAATTAGATCTTTAAAAACATCCATGTAGATTTTTTTTTTTTTTTGTAGCTTTGGCAGCTTTCCCAATGAAACCTGAGAATTGTTTAAAAACAGCTTTAAATATTTTATTTATGTTTAACTATATTGTAGTAAGATCACTTCTTATAATCATTGTTGATTTTCTTAATGCAATCTATTCATTAATACGAGATATTATATTATTCCATGTACAATTTTGTTAGTTAGTACTTTTCAAATAATTTTAATTAGGGAGTGTTACAGAATGACGGGAAAAAAAGTATGTACATGAATGCAATTGGCAGATTTAACAGATTTCCCCTACTTGCTCTGCACTGGTTTTGCACCATTTCTCTTCTCGTTAGGGAGGTTACCTTCCTACTGACCGGTAATTTACTATACGATTTACCGACACTTCAAACATTGAAACCTGTGACTATGGCAGTCAATTATTCCACCCATCTCAAGAGTCATTGTCTGATTTTCACTTGCTATTGTTTCATAAATCATGTAAGATTACTTTCTTATCACCATTTCTGAGGGATTTTTTCCTATAAATGTTTCCAATCTGAATTATCGGCTACATATATTGTTTGTCATGGCAATAAAAATCAATTTTACTTAACGCAATTAGTGAACATACTTTTCACTAAGAAGAAAAATACAACAAAAGGTAATTCTCTTAGAACTTCTCACTTAAGAACGGATCAGCAAATAGTCAAAAATTCGTTGCCAAAACCGTGGTGTCATACAAAACAAAACACAGTGCCAGCTACAGCCAATGTGTCTGGTGAACACAAGTTATCTCAAAGGGTACCGTTGACAGCTTCACTGCCATTAGGGCCATGTTTGAGTGCTATTTCACTTCAAGGCAGAAGAGATCATTTTTTGACTTCGTTCAGTAGCCAAGAAATAAATCGATTTTGCAAGGGACCTAAATCTCATAGTGCATGATGCCCTGAAACGAATGCGGTGTCTCTCAGCGAAGGAGAAGAAGTGACGATTACACATTTGTTTACATGTGAAGTAAAGCTACAGCGAACGGACCTTAGTTCGTGGATGGACAGATGGAAGTTTTGAAAAAACAAAAATCACTTATGATATCAGGGGCCCTCAAAATGAGCATTTCTGTTGAAATGGATTTTCCACAGCATTACATGACTTTCTCTGTTCTACGTGTACATATATGAGACAGTAAAAAATGTGAACGTGAAATTGTTTCAAAAAGCTAATTACTAAGGAATCAATTGCATTAAAAAGGAAATCTCCAACATCAATATTGAAGGAATGAGTGAGTGAGTGAGTGTGTGCCTCTATATATACAGGTTGAGTCACGTAACTTTAGCACCTCCTGTAACTTTTGAACGGTTGAAGATATTGAAATGCAGTATTCACGGAAGTGCATGAGAAAATAGGGTTAACTGATACGTGCATTTATTTCTATTTTATCACTTGTATTTTACAAGATATTTGAGGTAACTGTTTTTTCAAATGGAACTATACATATTTTATCAGTCTATTATAAAGAGCGTAAAAAGACAAATTAAATGATATACATAATGTCAAATGTTAAATAAGAATTTTTTTGAGAAATTTTGATTCTTTTGCGACCAGTTCTTAACGGATATTTTGAATGTAACTGACTGCCATAGCGCTCCACCAGCAAGTGCGTGTTTGGGGAAGGGAAGGGATCTTAGTATTTCAAGATACAAAACATATTCCAAATATTCACAAAACTGTTGTAGTTTTTTCCCTGAACTCTGCTTTCCATCCTTCCCCATTTTCAGCTTATTTTTAAGAAATGGAAGGATTAAAAAAAGGATTAATTGTAAGTATGTATTGTAATAAAATTGTTTATTACTTCTACTCCAGTTAATGGTGTTTTATATCACAGGATGTTAATGGGATCTTGAAACAAAACATAATATGAATAAATACAGACTAAGAATAAGATAAAGAATATTGCATATTCTGAGCAAACAATAATAATAAGCATAGAATAATAACAGGGATAGAAACATCCATTAAGATAATAATTAATCACTAAAATAAAAATATATTCCCAAAATATAGTAAACAATAGTAAATAAAGATAATCACTAGAGACAGACAAAACTGCATTCAGTCTCTCCTATCTCATTCGACCTGTGAATCATTCTCGCTGGCCGAAGAAGGGAGAAGGGTCGTGGAGGGGGAAGCGCTCAGCCAAGGCCAAGGGAGTACACTGGCGAAGAAGATTCTCTTTCTCTGTGGGAGGCAACGAGACAATGAGATTCTCGTATCTCGTATGGACAGAGTATTCTTCTAAGCAGTCCAAGCCGGCCAAAGCTTGGAAGAGACACAAGATCAAAACTACTTAGTGTATAGCAACGATTTCTTCCTAATTAATTGATTTAAAATAAATACTCTAGCGTAATAATGAAACTTTTCCTTATACTTTCATAATATTTAAGTATTACATATCGTTGTACACAAAAAAAGTAGTAAATAAACAAATAAATAAATTAATAAAAAATAAAAGGACATGGCTCACAGCAACAACTGTATTAAAGTGTATTCTTATTATTGTAAACGTTTTGCATTCTTTGTATGTAAATGAAAACCTCACATAATTTAAACTTCGTAAAAATTGAATTATGAAATAATAATTATTGATTCCATTGAAGAGAACCTTTTTTTAGTATCCTTCATCGAGCTATCTCCCATCTGACCTAAGCCTATCTTCGTATTTTGCACGTGGAGAGGCTGACAACGTATGTGCCTGGCCATAGGCACAGGACCGTTTCTTCCCTCCCCGACCCCTCCTACGGTGAACCGAGGAAGCTTTGACACCTCAATATGATAGGAGTTTTCAGAATATTTGGGATACGTTTTGTATCTTGAAATACTAAGATCCCTTCCCTTCCCCAAACACGCCCTTGCTGGTGGAGCGCTATGGCAGTCTGTTACATTCAAAATATCCATTAAGAACTGGTCGCAAAAGAATCAAAATTTCTCAAAAAAAATTCTTATTTAACATTTGACATTATGTATATCATTGGATTTGTCTTTTTACGCTATTTATAATAGACTGATAAAATATGTATAGTTCCATTTGAAAAAAAAAAACAGTTACCTCAAATATCTTGTAAAATACAAGTGATAAAATAGAAATAGATGCACGTATCAGTTAGCCCTATTTTCTCATGCACTTCCGTGAAAATTGCATTTCAAGATCTTCAACCGTTCAAAAGTTACAGGAGGTGCTAAAGTTACGTGACTCACCCTGAATATAAAAATATAGAATTGAATGTTCACAATTTTTGTTATTCCAGAAGTTTTAATTAAAAATTGGACTGATTCATTAGTAAGCCAACCTTTTCTCTATCCGAAGAAGAAAATTAGAGCCATTAATGAAACATTTTTGAAAATGTTATAGGAACTTCATTTAAAGTTCTTCCAGAGTAAAAGATACCGTTCAAATTTGAAGGGCCAGAATAAATGCAGCCAAATCAATTGAGGAATATCCATTTTAGAGAAAGTCCTGCAGATGTTTCAGAAATCGAAAGAAAATAATACATACTTTCTTGTATTATTTCTAAATTAGCAATTTGTAAAGATTCCGAGTGCTCAATGAAAACAAGATCTGGGCCATACATTTAAGCATTGTTTGTTCTATACATGGAACATGGAAAAAATTAAGAACTATTTCTGAGAAAATGTTAATTTCATTATTTGCATTAACTTCCAAGCCAACATAATGTGAAAATTACTTTATTTTTAAAAAAAATTGAAGATGACTTTTTTGAACAGATTTCATAAAAGACGTAATTTACTATCCTCCTTTATTTATTATCAACCTTTTGCAACATTAACTTAGTGCAATTTTCAGAAGTACAGAGAGTTCACCAAATACAAGACAAGCACAACTTTTTATACCACCAAGTGCAAGAGAAAGTTAAAAAAAAAATTGATTTGGTGAAGTTTTTTGAGAAAATAATTATTGAAATAATGTTTAATTTCACAAAAACTACTCATATTTTCAATACTTCAACCCAAATCATATTTGTATGTATGTATTATTTCAAGATCAGTCTTAATAGGATAGTAGTCAATTTAATGACCACCTGCCATAAGTTCTGAATAGTTTACTCTTTATTCTTACATTGAGAACTCTCCCTAGACTACAGATAAGACGTTTTTGAATTGATAGTGATTGCTTAAAAGTGCACTCTGTTATCTGTTTGGTAGGCTTTACTTATTGAAATAGTGGTCAGTTAACTGACCACCATCCACGTGGAATATGTCTTGGCCGCAATTTTGAGTGAACAAGCTAAAATCATCACACTGAAGGCGATATTGAGAAAATTCATTAAATCTAAGATTTGTACAGCATTTATTTAATTAACAGATATGTTTCCTATATTATGCATAGATTTTATACAATTTAAATGAGAATATAGTAAATAACGCAAAGAAAACCGAGAGCATAGTAGTGAAACTGGAGGGTTTTTTATTACGTTTTTGTAATAGTGCCATATTAAATATGAACGATGGTGTATGTAATAATTACGTTATATCTAGATAACAAGCTTGTATTTAACAATATAAACGAAGCAGATTTAGAGTGCGGCAAACTACTTATTAGCAAATTCACCTGAGAGGGGCCGCAAAGCAGAATTTGGACCCTTGGCTGTATTTCATAAACAGTTTTGTTTGAGACTATTTGACACCATTGAGATTTTTGGTTCCTTTCCCCAATTGTTTATCTGCAAAATCCATTACTCAACAATTTGTTTCATGCTGTCTGCTGATTCCGAAAATTTAATTTATCTCGTTCGTGTCTGTGGGGTCGCCAAGCTCACTCTTCCATGCAAGTGACGCATTGACAAGCAAAGCTGATCAGCACATTGCCCATGGAGCCCTTGCAATAATCTGCATTTCCTGTGATACAATCCAAGAAGGCACGAGCAACTTTCAGGAGGATGAAACATTACTGATATTTACAGGAATCGCCAGAAACGAAGTGCAGATGGAAATTTGACAATTTGCATCGTATTTTCCTTTCGTCTATGTATTGGTTGATGCCCAATCATCAAGCTGTTCATTCTGAATGTAAGAGGCATTTCATATGTCCATGGTACATTGCCACATACCAATTTAGAATCTCAAGCTAAATTCTTACTCTTTTCTATCTTTATCTTAGAACATTTATTGGATTATCCAATCTGCATGCTTGTCGAAAAGGTATTGTTATATTAAGATAATATGTAGACTGCTTTTTACTAATAATGAATACCAGAATATATGTACTATCTTTTTATTGAAAATGTTGCATTTTCCCAAGGGGTTTTTTGTTTACGACCACAATCCACAGTTGTTCAAACCCTAAACTGAATGGATAGTGGCCTCTATTTGAACCACCTATTTTTTCCACCCACATCCAAAGAAAATCAAAATATAACTATTATAACTAAAACATGTGCTTCTATAAGTTAAAAGCAATGTAATGAAAGGATTTTTTCTGATATTTTTCCCCAAAAAAGTTTTATCCTATAAAGGGTTAAAAAACAGATTTTACAATCATTAATATTGTAGTAGGATGCCAAAAAACATTTTGAACTTTTGCAAGATTCAAAAAATCGGCCACAAAAATGAGACCTGCATCATTCTTGTAAGCATTCTTCATACTAGAGGGTAAAGTTTATTAAAAATAAAATGAAATAAAAATCTGAACAATTCGAGCTAGCTTTCACCACAGACATTTTGCCATCAAGGCCAGACAAACGGATTCTAAATACAATATGTGTTAGAAATAGTAATTTACTACATATACAAACAAGGTATCTACAATTTCTTTACCAAGGCAAAAAAATAGTTTCTCGATAGAAAATTCGTCATCTTCTGGCATATGATTACAATACTTTCTCTTTTTATGAAGGACAAGAAAGTAAAAATGATGGTATCAAGGACCCCCAGAATGAGATACCATTAAAATATTGATTTCAATAATGTGCAATGTTATTACAAAAAAGAAAAATAAGCAGTTAGCATATATATCTCTCTACCTATATATATAAACAAGGAAAGTAGTTTTCCTTAAAGAAAAAATCGTGTACAATAGTCATGTATATAGAGTTCAGTTTTCCCACCATTCTCCAAAAAGAATTTTCTTATTTTCCCAGCATTTCCTCTAAAGTAGAACAAGGTTATTGATACCAAATTATGTAAATGCTATTGTTTGGTAGTAAATGATTTTACTAAATACTTCAGACTTAAGAAAATAATTATTTAATATTTACATCACCCAATGTTTGATATCATACACTCCAGAGGTCATTTAACCCACCCCCCCCAACACTGTTTTCTTGTTAAAAGATGTTTGAAGGTTTGTAAAGTATCAATATTGTTGCAAAATTTGAGAACTTTTATGATCAGGCTATTAGGAGATGCGTTGAATGCGAGTCTCATGAACTCATTTCCAGCCAAATACCTTCCAGGAATTCGATGGTAAATAAAGCTATGAGGTTCAGTTTCAAAGTAGTTTGAAGCAAGAGTTGCAAACTTCACATATATGATTTTCTCAATGTTTACAGTTGGCACTAAAGTAAAGCAACTTTAATGAGTACGATTCTTTATCAATGCTTTACAAGTAAAAGTAGACTTATCAAAACACGTTTCTTCTCTTGATTAAAATATTACAACTTTCGACACTACTCTTTCCTATTGTCCTGTATACACATGTGAAGAACTAAAATAAATGTAAGTTCATAACTATAGATATAAGTTCATCATGTATGCGCTTAAGAAGGTTCTCATCATTGTTGAATATCATATTTAATGCATTATTTCCAATCATAACAGCTGAATAGATGAGAAAGATATTTGGAAATAGTGATGCAATAATATTTTCCACAGGCGTTCATTAATTTAAATACAATGAAAGTCCGTAACCATAATAGTTATCTTGCCATTTAACTATAACACAAAGGTTCTAGTAATTATCTTTCATTATATTTTTTCAAGTTTCATCTCTTTACGTATAAAACCTGCAACAAAGCATTCCAAATGAATCATTCTTTTATTATTTTTTTTGAATGAAAATCTTTCTCAAAAGTATGTAGTTATACGTAAAGATATGACTTTACAAGATAAAATTATAAATAATGTAATAAAATGAAATTTAAGGTTGAATTTATCAATTTCTTATTACCTTAAGTGTTTTTGTCTCTGTTGATAAACATCAAAATCCAGTTCCTTAACATCAACTCCCTGTTTTGGTAAGTCACCTTCTCCTCTTTCCCCTTCCCAAAGACGCTGTAGTTGCTGTCCATGGAAATTCAATGCTCGAACTATTAATTCAGAACTCAAATTTGTCTCCATTGTAGCACTTCAATTAATGCCAGGGATTCATGTATCTATTGGGGATAGAAAATACACTGTAATGTAAGTTTTATCAATAATCCATTAGCACCAATGATTGATAAATAAAATGTTGCTATGGGAACCGTTTAGAACGCGTTCTTTCGCAATACCTAGGTTGAGGTGGTTAACTACTTAATTGAACTTGCAACGAATAAATTGGGAGTAGAAGCATACCAAATATTGAAAAATGCGAGTCTCCAAAAATATATCATTTAAAATTGGCTTTTGCGGTCCCCCTTTTTAATGCGCATCACGAGCTTCCAATGGAAGAAAATTTCCAAGGTCACTTTTGTCGGTAATTACTTCCCCCAAGTTTTCTTTAATTATCACGTCTACCGAAAATGTACGTACTTGTGAACACACTATTACATAAATAATGCTTACATTATAAGTATTCAAATTAATAATTTCTTAACTTAAAGAGATGGAAAGTGACAAAGATGGCCGATTAGCTTCACGTACAAAGCGCCGTCATGGCAATAGTAAATCCGAAGTTAAAGCTTGAAAAACAATACATGCCTCGCAATTTACTTTTCCTTTACAACAAATTTGTTTGATTACACATAATACTGCATTACAAGTGCTAAAAAAACACAACTATCCCGCAAAAATTGTAAATTTCCATAAGCCAATACTTACAAGCACATCAATATCTCCGGCTTCCTTGAACACAAGACACCGTTCAGAAAGTTGTGTGCTATTGACATCCGCAAGTAAACTCTCGCAAATACTTTTTTCACATAGTATTCTTTTAATTAAAATAAAACATAACGTAAATTTTTTATTTAATATAAAAAACGTATGCAATAGTCATCGAT
This sequence comes from Teleogryllus occipitalis, assembly GCA_011170035.1. NCBI lineage: Eukaryota > Metazoa > Arthropoda > Insecta > Orthoptera > Gryllidae > Teleogryllus > Teleogryllus occipitalis. The sequence continues at coordinate 321,606 of BLKR01000731.1, forward strand.
TATAAAATAAAGCATTATCTAAAATCAAAAGTACATATATGAAGCGCCATGCATATTCATTGGTTATTACCAAACCGACGAAATAAAAGTTCAAGAGCAAATACCGAACGAAATGCAGTATATGTATAATAAAGGTCAATTATATACACTTTCAGAATTTAAATATCCTTTGATTCCGAATATTACAATTCTGAGCGCGCAACATATAGCTTTTCTCAGGAGGTCTTGGAGCGTATATTTACCAAAGATTCATTTGCAAAGAATATTTAGCATCCTCATTGCTGACTCGTGACACGGTGTAAGATATGTAAGATATGTAAGATATATCTTACACCGTGCTCGTGATTATCAATGTCACGATGGTCACGATTCGTGTTTGCTAACCATCTGTGTTGCTAACAATCTCATGGACTGTATTAGAGGCAGAGAGAGTATTATAATCCCGATCACGGTATACTCGTAAGACGAACGTACTAGAGCGTAGGGGATGGTAGTGGAGCTCTAGCCTTGCGTGATTCACACTTCTGTTGACTTCTTTTCACCTTCTTACCTTTTGATCATTTTATAACACACGTAATTCTTATTACTTCCTTAATACCATTTTTTATCATGACTGGCCAGAGAGTACTAAGTAATCTTGCACTGGAGTGGGAACCATGCATTGAGGAAGAATGTACTTCATTTGCAGGAGTTTTTAAATTGTCTAACATTTCTGATCAAATGAACTTCCAACTTAATAATAAGTGATCAGTGTTTTTGCAAATGTTTGGCATCTAACGTGACGCAAATTGCTCTTCACGATGGAATATGGTACGGCTTTTTCACGCGTGTTTCTCGGTAATGTTCACCAGAGCACGTATACTATATATATATATATATATATATATATATATATATATATATATATATATATATATATATATATATATATATATATATATATATATATATATATATATATATATATATATATATATATATATATAAATGACATGCAGACATGGCACGTGCCATGGGCGCCACTCACTAGGGGCACTATTGAGAGTATACCCTCTAAAACAAATAACTCTTAATTTAAAGCAACCTGACGGGCGCAAATGCTATACTTGTCATGGGCGCCTGAATACCTAGATACGCCTCTGGTTATATATAATTTGTCTATGGTCATGTTGCTTGATCTGCATTCTGCATCCCTGCCCGCCGGTCGCGATCATGCGACATCTAACGGCACTATCGAGAAAGACGCAAAAAACCATGCCATATTTCATCGTGAAGACAAGTACCTTACGCGCCTCGTTACGAACACCCCAAGTATATAATTGAGGTCCTCTAATGCATATGGACACAAAAAAAAACAACAACAAACAAACAATTCTTTTATTTACTGTTTGTATTAAATTATTTATCATCTTATGAGCTAAACATAGATGCAACGATTGAAGCCGATCGTTGCATGTCATAAACACGAGATGAATAAATTACAATGAACGAGGGATGACATTGCCAGTGCCAGATCAATGGGGTCACGATTCCTGGTAGATAGTTGTATTAACAACACTTGCTGGACTCGTTATACTCGGACGTCTGACGACGCCCCTTTGGTCGCATTGTTTTGTTGACTTTTGGACCTACATTCTTTGCTTTAGAGCCGAGAAGGTTAATCAAAGAGGAAGCGCGGAAAAACCTGAGAAAGAGTACGCGTCGAATGCAATGTTAAGTGGATGACTTGCTTTCTTGTAAGAAAGTGATGTCTTCTGATATCGTAGTTTGTCGTACTTAAGTCCCACCTTGTTTTGTTACGTGACATTTCTGTGGGCGAAACATTGTACATCAACTGGACCAGAGGCGGTAAATGGACTTCTGAAAGTTATTTTTGTTTGAATCTCAAATATACCGTGTATCTATCGTGTAATCTACCGTGTAAAGATCATTTAATTTTGAACATTTGTATTCAGGAAGCTTCTGAAAAATTAAATTTGCAATTACATTTGTATCCGCCTTGTTTATCACTAGTTATTTTTAACAGGAAGGTAGCTAATTATATACCACTACAAATATTTGATAATCAAATTAAGAAATATTGTGAAAACTACTTAAAATTCAAAATGCCACTGAGGGGTCTGCAAGTTGTGGAATTAGCTGGCCTTGCTCCAGCTCCGTTTTGTGGTATGCTCCTTGCTGACTTTGGTGCATCTGTCATTAGAGTGGACAGGGTACGTTGATCATGTTATTGAAGTTAACTATAATTCATCGCAAGCTTTTAAGAACTTCTTTTTTTCTTGTAGACAACAGCAGGACGAGGTGAAGAATTAGACTGTTTGGGAAATGGTAAAAAATCTATTGCCATAGATTTAAAAAACCCCAAAGGAGTGGAAATTTTTCGAAAGTTGTGCTCTAGATCTGATGTTCTCATTGAACCTTTTAGAAAGGGTAAAGAAAATCAAGTTTCAATTGCTAACAAATTCTAAAATTTGTTAAAATAATTGATCTGATTTGTTCTCTTTCACCTTATGATTTATTGAGTAATTGTTAATAGGTATAATGGAAAAATTGGGTTTAGGGCCCATAGATTTATTGAAAGAAAATCCTAAATTGATATATGCTCGTCTAACTGGATTTGGACAGTTTGGAAAATACTCTTCCATGGCTGGACATGACATTAATTATGTCTCTATATCAGGTAAAGAAATAACATGTATCTCTAATCCTACCGCGTAGAATGACAAATATTATGTAAAGCATTACAACATGGTCTGTGTATCTTCTGTAATCCCTATTAATTTTAATTTGTACTTCTTGCCTGGGACTTTGTAAAATACATTATGCTGATGCAGAGATATAGCCTAGATCAAAGTACATTGAAGTTGATTCCACACTGCATCTATTGTTACAATATTGTTAAAAGCTGGAGAAAATTGAAGCAAATGTTAAGAGACTTAAAATTCTGTTAGACCATATAAACAAAAACTGTTTTAACCGTACTCATTGGTAACATTTATGAACTACTTATTATTTTTTCTGAAAGGTGTCTTGAATTTATTGTGATGGCAGAAAACTTCTACCTAGGTTGATGGGGCATCTTCTTAGATTCCCACTGTCACAGGGGAGGCCCTTAGCAATAAGATAATATGGTCTTCATTGAGAACCACAGACACACTCAATATCAATTTCTCCTTACTATTTAGATAATTGACCGTACTTAGTATTTTTATAATTTTAAATGTAATCACTTGTACTTGAATTTATTCAGAGCTGCCTCTGACATAAATCAACTGTTTCAGTGTCATCCAGTTGGAAGCCATCATAGTGACGTGTAAGCTCCCGATTGGATGACATCGTAACAGCTGATGACCTGTGAGACAGCTGTGAATAAATCACAGTATAGGTTTTAATTTTGTTTTGGACTGGATCTGATTTTATTTTATGTCATCATTGTGCATATTATCTTGAGATTTTTTAGGCTTAGGTGCCCTCTGGGTCAGTGAGTCCATGTGTGATTAAGGTGTGTGAATATTTAATGTAAATATCTTTTAACTAGGTTTGCTTTCATTGTTTGGAAGAAGTGGAGAAAGACCTATTCCACCTGCAAATTTGGCTGCTGATTTTGGTGGTGGTGGACTCATGTGTGCATTTGGAATTATTTTGGCATTACTGGAACGAGCAAGGTCTGGGAAAGGGCAAATAATAGATGCCAGTATGGTTGATGGCACTGCATACCTAGGTAGCTGGCTCTACCGCTCCCAACATTTAGGAATTTGGGGAAATCCTCGTGGAAATAATCTGTAAGTGCAATTACAAAAAATACTTTTAGAGGTATTGTGTTTGCTTATTACCACAAAGATGGTTCTAATAGTTACATTATTTTTGATACAGGCTTGACACTGGAATGCATTTTTATGAAGTTTATGAAACAAAAGATGGAAAATTTATGGCAGTTGGAGCTTTGGAACCTCAGTTTTATGATGTATTAATGAATGGTTTGGGCATTTCTGAAGATGATATTCCTCAATTTGGAGACACTGCAAAAGCAAAGAAACTTTTTATTGAAAAATTCAAAAGCAAGACTCGGGAGGAATGGTGTCAAATATTCAATGTCTCTGATGCTTGCGTCACACCAGTCCTTTCTTTGGAAGAAGCAGTAAAAGATCCACATAACTCTGAGAGACGCTCATTCACAGAATTTGCTGATGTTCCTGGGAGAAAAGTGCCAGGCCCTGCACCAATTTTGAGTAGAACACCAGGGATGTCCAAGGCTGGTGAGAGATCGCCTCGTGCTGGGGAACACACTCGTGAAGTTCTCTCAAGTCTCAATTATAGTCAAGAACGTATTAGACAATTCATTGAAGAAGAAGTGGTGAAAACTTTGGATCATCAATCAAAATTATGAAAAAGGTTCAATAGTAATTGAATTAAAGTTGTTGGAAGCATAGTATGTATTTTGTTAAAGGTGTGCAAGTGAACAATTCTTGGGTGTTTTGTATGTAAATTTTTGTGAACATGAAATATATTTTTTGTAGTTACAGATCATTGAAATATTTTTTTGTAATTTCTCCTGTTGTATTGTTGTGTTCTCAAAAGCTCCCATATAAGTTACAGTAAAGAATAATGGCCTGCAAAATGAAAATTAGTTAACGATGTTTCTAAATGACTATATATAAATAAGTTGATTAATGAATTAAATAAACATCAGTTAGTAAATCATCGGTATTGATAGGATGAAGAAAGGAAAGAAAAGAAATGTGATTTTAGGATGACTGTCAGAATTAAATTTGCTGACTGGCTTTTCTTCTGACAACAAAAGGCCACATCTTGTTTCTAAGTATTGTGGAGAAACAGCTATGAAATATATTAGAAAGCTGTGTATGGAAGGCCAACTTAAGGGGTAGGGAGAGGAACGAAAGGCCATTTCTTGGTTATCAATACCTACAATGATGAAAGGGTCAGCCTATTCATGGAGGGGCAATCAGGAAGCATAGAATTTATTTGCTTTTGTCATTGTTCTGCTGCTGCTGCTGCTGCTGCTGCTACAAGTGCATACACTAATTTGGCTGGATGCAGCAATTCCTGAGGACACTATTTTCTACTAACGAATAAAATTTAATTTTTATTACCCACTATTTAAGATCAAACCAAATGGTACATTCCGTTGTTCCAGTATTCTATTAGTTACTATTATGGTGTTCCTGGACTTCCCATCTGTTGTTGTTTTTTTTAATTTGTTGCGTCTACAATTTGACGCAACGCGTCTCCAAGCCCCTTAAGGGGCGTTGAGCGCTTTGCTCTGGGGAGTAACTCTCTATTAACATTTGGCACTCTGGAGCAATCCTCCATTAACTATTTTAGTTTGTCATGTCACATCATGTCGCAGTCAGTTGTCAAGAGGACTGCCAGGTAGCATCTCCATGTACTTGCCTCCTGCTGCGCGCTCCTGTGTCACTACCCAGCGGCCAGAATTGGGAAGGAATAAGGATAGGGGTAGGGTTTAAGACACTTCACAGGGGTTGGACTAGCCCTAGTGAAGCAGCCAAACCCGTTTTGTTGGAACAAATTTCACATGAGATTCGACAGGAATCGAACCCGGACCTCAGTGGTGAGAGGCTAGCGACTTCGCTATGTGCCACGAGCCTGTTCATGTTCAATCTTTCTCTCTTTTGTTGCTCTGGTTTGAAGTTCAAGACGTTTTTAATAGATGGATTTTTCTTTGTATAGTTAAAAATACTGCAAATCATATATAATAAATATGTCATTTGAGTTTCAAATAGTAATTGTACTATGTAAGCACAGATGTTTTTGGTTCTGGCCACTATACAGACTGCTGTCCCTGACACCTTGCGAAATCACACTAGTATGCTGGTTCCTAGGTCAATTGTCCATGTGCTGTCCTTTTACTATGCCCATTCTACTCTGTGTCAGCGTAGGACTCATCTCCTTACTGACTTTTTTTGGTCATCAGAGAGTGCAACATATGCATGTCTCACGAACTCCTATGGTATCTGGACAGTCCAGGAAAGAAAAGTTATTGTTGGGAAGGTGATACATTGTAGATAGGAAAGACAACCATGCCATAACACATAGGTAAACACCTATGTCTTACATGGACTCAAATCCATGATCCCACATAGAAGCTTATTACTGCACCCTGCCTTAGCAAGTACTACAATAAATAATAGTGTCAGCTAGAAATTGTGGTGTATTTTAAAATGAAATATTCAAGATTTAATATTCTACTACAGCAATTAATATTTTAAGGTTCAGAAAATTGAGATTATTTGTTTCTGTCAGTGGCAGTTTCTCTGAGAGTAAAGACCTTACATGTGTTCTAAACAAAACCACCCAATAAAATGTTTGCTTTGATATGTGAGGAATGTGTATAATTTACTGTGTAACAGAAAAGTTGATAGCTTGAGAATTTACTTTAAGTTTTAAATTTTACACACTTGTAAGTGATGTGAAAACTATTGAAATCTCTGTTAGGAAGTTCTCTCAGTCTCCCCTGTCCTCTGTTAATTGCCTACAACTCACAGCACTTCTGCACCCAGAAGAGGAAACATTTTCTTTTGGGTCAAAGGGAAGAATTTCTCTTTTGATTACACAATCATTTAGCAATGACTTTCTGAGCTAGATCGTGTCACAGAGGAGGTTTGGGGCTTGGCGATCCAAAGAGTCGAGACCAGAAGGTGGCGCAGTACTTTATCTTTCAATGTACGTTGGCCGAAGCCAAGGTGAAGGGGCACCTCATCTGGTTAAGAGTTCTTTCTCATCTCATTGCAAGTCGATGCATGAAATTTTATTTATTGTATGTTTCATTTGAAGGATTTTGCTTTCAACTTCTTTTCTCATAAGAAACATGCACAAGCCACCACTGGAGCCTGCAGCTAAAAAGTAAAACATTTTCAGAGTTTTCCTGGAAATATATTGTTGTAATTATCAAAACTTATAATGTGATTGATAGAGGAAAGAAAATAACACCTAGATCTTCAATGAAATGTTCTGATTGATGGAGAATTCTGTGAAACTCCATTGAAAAAAATATGGGGAATTTGTGATTTTAATAATGCTAAATAACCCATTTAGAAATATTGGGCAATAAAGGATTGTATTGTACCCAGTTAGTGGTGATTTAAATCAGGTGAAGTCAGTTGTTGTCTGAAGTGAGTTTTGATAATTTTACATAATTTAGCATTATCAGCAGATAAAAAGAATTTCCTGTGGCTATTGATAAAGGATATTAAAGAAGATAGGGGCTTAAAGAGGTATCTGAAAAGAAAACCAACAATGATGCATAATAGTACTTGAAAGATGGGTGCGGACTTTGACCATTTCAACTCTAATAAACATGTCAGATTTTAACAAAGATAATGAAGCTTTATGTATTACATTTTTTCTAGTTTTTAAAGAAAGCAGATTGATCAATTCTGTCAAAAGTTTTGGTTAGACCACTGTCCATCATATCTACCTGCTTTTCATGTCCTAAAGTGTTAGTCATAGAAAATGTGAGATTTCTTTTCATGTTACAAAATAACATTGTTCTTCAAAACTGATAGGGTCAATTAGGGATGAAAGATACATTATACTTAAATAGGAAACTAAGTGCACCAGCAGGAACACACTGGTGTGAAGGAAATGAGGAATACTGCTTTTCTATCCAGTAGGAGGGCAGGAATTCTTAGACCAAGGGTGATGATGATGATGGTTTAAAACAATGCTTCCAAAATTTAAAAATGTTAGAACTAGATAAAGTTTATTTTAATCCATTTCCATTTTTCTGTATGTGACTTACGAAACAAAATTGAAATTTAGAGATGTTGGAGAAAAGATGAATTTTTATCAAAATAGTAGGAATACTGTCTGTACTCATGTCAAGGATGCAGTTTTAATTTCCATTTGCAGAAAAGACTTCTCTTGATTAGACACAATTGGAATTAAAATTTAACATTAAAAAAAGGAAATGAAAATTGAATTATACAAATAGCCAACTGAACGAGGAAAAGAAGAAAAAATGTGTGAAAAAATATTTAAAATGTGTTGGGATTATTTAAATCCTTTTAGATTTTATGTATAACAAGAAACAATAACTAAATTCAGGGCTAGCTACAATTTACTGAATAAACACACAAAATCCATCTGGCAGAATTTTCTGTCAGAAAATTTCTGAATCCTCAATTCAGAACTCTAGCAGCACCTCTATGGTAAGATCAACTAACATCCAGAGTAAATGGATACTCAAATACATGGAACATGGCGTTTCAAAATTTTCATCCATTACATTCATACTTTTATTTAGCTGTTTGTAGAGGAAATATAACTTAGTTATTATCAAAAAATCATGGGAGACTCATTACATTCTTGTAACTTCCACCTTTGATATATTATATTTTCTTCCAATAAAATTATTAGTAAGAAAAATTTCCCTTTTCTTTAAATCTATATTTATGTTCATCTTTATGTCGGAAGAATCCATTTGTATTTTGAAGTCAATCTTTACACTCTCAATCAACTATCATTCATATATTCTCTAAGTTTTCTTATGACACAAATAATAACATTTCTCCCAGTCCTATCCATCTCTCACAATGTAAATTTCTCTTTATAATTCCCTACTCTGTCTAACAAATTTGTCAGTTTATTGAAGAAAGAAAAAAGTATCTCCCCACTCCTTCCTTCTTTTCAACACTTCATTTTCATCAATAAAAATGCTTGCCAATTCCAAACTAACACTATTTCTTCTATCTTGCTTTTGCTTGCGTATTTGACTAACAGTGAGCAGTTTGTTTGTCATCTGTTTGTTCACTTCTAAGATTCTCAATATTTCAGCTATTTGTAAAACTTGAAATTCCAAAATTGAGTACATTGTAAATGTATTTACATAATTAAAAGAATCGTGACAGACCGATATGAAAATCTCTGTAAAGGAAAAGTATGGGGTACAAATAATAATGACATTTAAAATAAATATTTTCTGATTATATATTTACAACTTTACATGTAAGGAAACATGAAAACTATATGATGAAATTACAGGACTGAGCAACAAACATGCAAATCTGACTTGATAAATACCACATGACTTGAAGAAAATATTGCACTTCTATCAAAGCATTTCTTAGTTTATTTACCAATTTATTAAATGTGTACTAAATAGCTTCAATTCAAAATGTACTCTTTCACTCTAACATGCATACATGTCCATTCTCACTCTTGGATTTACTCACTATGAACTGTGCAGCCAGCCTTTTGACGTATGAACTTTTAATAATATTTACATTGAATATATGCTTTGGCACAATATGAGCTTGCAAGTATATAAATGATTTTAAAACATCACATTCATGATTTTGTACTTGCATAATTGCATTTCCTATCATGCATTTCCATAACAAATGCATTGGAAGCCAAATATCATATAACATTTAATATTTTCAGTAGTGAGTAAAACCAAACAATATTTCTTTTATTGTAAATACATTCAAACTATCATTTAAAAAATGAAAATAAGGAACATTGTAACTACAGAGGATCTGAGATTTGCACATTAGTTTGACAAAGATTCAGGGCGCACACACAAATACATGTTTGCAAGGTCAATCTACAATGATCAACCACAGACAGTTTGGCAAAATCTACCATTTTGGTGCCCTGCACATCAAGACACAATGTCTTGAATTATGATCCACATATTTACAAAACATTTAAATAGCATTAATATTTTTCTTCTCCATCTTTTCGTATTGGTAATGTTTTCAATACAATTTATACAAGCCCATTGCATGAACCTTCATCTATACAATGACATTTATACGCCATGTCACACACAACTGAGAATTTCATACTCAACCTTTACACTTCCCATTCAAACACTTTCTTCATACAAAGCGTCTTGACGTAGTCTCTCATCATGAGTGCACTGAGTTTATGTACACAGCTGATTCCAGTTGAGTTTGCAGAGAGAGAACTCATTAAACAGCATAAAACAAAATGTTTACAACTTCAAGGAAAATGGGTTAACATATCACACGCCATTATATAAAAAGCCAAATTTTCGTAAGTTTCCCAAACATTCCCTTGAAATTTTGACTTCATACATTAATTAAACAAGGTTTCGACCTTGCTTTCCAGCTTCATACAGTCTGCTAAAATAATTTCATTTACATACAATAGATCACAGAAATTTGGCACAGGCTCTATCATACATCTTCATTATGTCGCACTTTGTGCATGTTCATTGCCCTGCACAGAATTCAGAAGCAGCCAGGCCAGCAATGATTCAGCTCGCTTGTCCCTAGCCCTCTCAAGAGCTCACACACGCACACGGCCTATCCAAATTCTTAGTGAAGAAATAAGACACCTCTTTCAGCACAAATAAGTCCATATTTAAACACATTGCTATTTTGCACATCACACTTATCTTTACCACACATAAGTGAAAAGATATTTAAATTATCTTGAACTAGGAAAGTACCTAGTTATACATAATCATTGGTTCCAGGACTTGTTAATGGCTCATTAGCCTGAAACAAAACAAAAAATGCACACTTACAATTTGTGGATTGAAATTACAAAATAAAACACCAAAAGGAAAAAGTTGTTGGCTAAATAGATGGGGAATATTGTTTCAGAATTTAGAATGCAATCTCTAGAACACCTTATTCACTCACCATGATTTTATATGTCCCTTTCTGTAAGAGCATTATGGCAGGCATGAAACAAGCAGCAACACGAGTAAAAAGCATTACAGTTAAATACGAATGCTTTCATTCAGTGTATAACATGTTCACTCTAGGTTTAGTTGTTTTGGCACACTAAATACAGTGATGAATCAGTCTTATAAAGAATAACAATCAAGATTGACAAGTTTTAATGCTTAATGTCTTGTTTAATAATACTGATTCACCAAGTTTCTTTCATATGTACAGTAAACTTATCTTATTGTGAATGCATAATAAGGTACAGGATACAGGAATGATCTTAAAATTTTTAATTACAAGTTAACATATGAAGATGAAATATTAAGTTTAGGTGGCACCGTTGGAACCTTGGCACAAGAAGCAAGAGAGGATGGAAAGTAGGAATTGGCATGTAAATGCAAGTCGAATTTCAAATGAGTCTGTAAGGGAATGATTGAACTAATTTTTTATTTGTTTTGGTAAGTATTGGTACGACTCAGACCAATAAAACTGCCCTTTAATGAAAAACTTCTGATTCTGCATTCACACACTGCCCATTTCAATTCACTTTTCATGTCTCATTTTCTAGAGACATACAAAGCAAGGAATTTATGATGACTTTATGAACTAAAAATTCATTATGCAGAAGAGATGACATTGAAATGTATGAGTCTTCTGAAGATTTTGCCATTAATTTCTTCATTATTAAACATGATAGTACAAGATGAGCATGTAATATTCAGTGCCGCTACAGATTTTTGTCTTCCTGATTAACTTACAAAATTTTAAATCCATGAACATGAAATAGTCCAGCAAGGAATACAACTTTTCCACACAACAAAACACAAGAAAAATAGGAAATCTAATGTACTGCTCTGAAAATAAATTGTCTACAAAATTTCTGGAAACGCAATTATCTGAGTATGCAGCTGTCCATGGCTAATGCTCTTACCTCTTCCCCTACAGTTGCTGGATAAATTCGTTGGGGTTGATATTGATTCTTTTCAAGAGAAAATTGATCTTCTGTAGTTTTCCGATACACTGGATTGTCGAAGTTCATACTTGTCACATTTCTATGCAAGTAATGTCTGTATACAACATAGGCAATCTGCAAGACAAAAATTATTATTTAGGGGACTTGAATATGAAATAAAAATATAAATTGAAGTGTCTTACACCGAAAATATGAAGTTAACAAAATGGAATAAAAAAAGGGACATGCTTGTTTGGTAATCAATATACAAAAAATAATAAGTTTTAAAGAAGGTACTTACAGCTGCTGCTAACATTAGAACAACAGTCACTACTCCTATTACAATGCCAGCCACCATCCCACTATCATTGTCCTCAGCTGGGATTTGAGAGATATTGGACTTATTGACTTTCCCCTCAAAAACTTCTGAAAAAAATAAGATTGTTAACCCAATTTTATCACAACCCCAAAATTCGGTATAATTAAGTAAAGTTACAGTTTTCCCTAGAGAATCAATTTTTTGGAATTATATAAAAAAAAATTGAATTATATTTGTTTACGAAAAGGGTATTTCTACTGTGACATTGGGTGATAAGCTAACATTGCCAGCTAATGCCACAGATCTGAATGGATCTTTAATGAAACCAAAATGACTAAATGAATGAAATGCGAAAGAAAAGACAAAAGGGAAATATGCACAGAAATTTCAATTACAGTACCTACTATAATGAAAAAAGTAAACATTTTATAGTTTGAAACTAAAATTTTCCTCCAGTTACATAATTTTCTTCAAAATTAATTTTAGATAAAATAACACTGAATACTAACAAGATCTTGAAAGGAAAATACTATTTTGTTATTTGTGCAAAACCAAAACCTCGTAAAATATAAAAAGCACACCTGCACACAATATTAATATAGACAAGAAATAGAAAAAACATGCTATTTACAAGTTACAAAAGTATTTACAATAAACAAATTATGGAATGGAAGTAAATTACAATTGATGTTTAGAGATCTGGGATCCCTACTCTAACTTGTATACATGTTAAGTTGAATTACAAATACAGGTCACAACAAGAGGTTTTGGCAAGAATTGATAAGAACATATTCGCTCCCTTGTAATAAAATAATGTGCAAAGGCAAATCAAAAACAAATTATCAAATATAGTGCCCTACATTAAGGAATAAACTTACTGTTACAAAAATATGGAGAACAATTATTTGAATAACTAAATTCCTCACTGAGCTTAAGAAAACTTGCACATATAGTGAAGCAACCGTTATTCCAGAAGCAAAACAAGGATTTATCTCAGCATTTGCTTAATGGATCAAGGAAACTTGGCAAAAAGTCTGATCAAGATTGATAAATTTAATTTATTTTGTAACAAAAACAATAACATCAACTGGTCTAACAGTTTGAAGAAGAATATTAAAGAAAAAAAATCAGTTCTTGTAGCTCTTGCCCTCAAGGTTCTAGTTTTACAAAATAATTTTAAAAAATGGGGGGATGGAAATAATAAACATTTTTCAAATCAAATATTTATCCTCAAGCTCTTATTTTAGAAATGTTGAGAAGCAAATAATTGTAATTTGCAAGTAGCATCATTAAAGAAATTAGACACATCACAACAGACAATAAAAATTATCTACAAAGCTAGAAAGGAAAAAGTAGGAGAACAGCGAAGTTCAAAAATTTCTCTCATTTGCATAACAGGAAAACAGAACAGAATTCATACAAGAAAGCATAGAAGAATATAATTTCCTACAGTTCCAGCACCTGGAAGAAGAAATTCCTTCAGAGCAAAGGAAAGAGGAAAGGCATTTGGACAAGAAGGTAATTCACGTTTGTCTTCTTAGTTAGTGGAACATTAAATAATTGTTTAGTAATCATGCAAAATAAAGATTCAATAATATTAATTCAATGGAAAAACCAAAAAATTACATTGTATGTAAAATGACCTTCATTGGTTTACTTTTATTATTTTCCTGGCTTTACTACTTTATTTATCATTTGCATGCATCCTTTTATCTTTGCAAAATATAATTTAATTGACTAAAATCTAAATATCATCATTATTGTAATGCTATTGGAGTTTTTTTATTAAATTTCAATTTTTTTCCCCATGACTTTATATCAAGTAATAATGGACACGTTACGCATGCTGTGATGTGATTTTCATTAATCCTTCCTGAGATGCATTAAATTTTGCCAGACCTGCTGTATTATCTGAAGTAAATTCTATTCTCACACCAATACATACTGCTTAAAAGCACAACAATCTCTCTTCTGCTTTGTGCAAATTAATGTAGTGTCAGGCATTTGGGATCATTGAGAATTAAAATTAATCTGTTTATGCAATAAAAGGATGCAAATCTTTGTAAATGCCATCAACAAGATTTATTTTTAGAAAATGAAAGTGAAGTTGAGATTGTTATGAAAAAACAACTAAAAACCCTATATAAAAACATTCTTTTGAAGAGTATAATTATGATGTGGACATCTACTCCCAAAAGGATTAGTTTAGCAAGTCACAAAATATTTGTTATTAATCAAGATTAAAGAGAGAATCAATACAGAGATTGCATTGGAATTTTGACATTCAAATTTTTGAGTGTTCAGATAGCTTATTTCTAACAAATAAACTGAACTGGTTAAAAAAATCTGGGGAAATATTGAAAATAAACTACGGTATGTAATGTATTACATGTGGGTAAAGTGTTACATGTGTGTAATGTGTTACATACCATAGATGTGAGTTGTATCCAGAACTAATAACTGCTCAGTCACGAGTCAGTCAAGTCAATCAGTCAGTCAGTCACACGTCAAGTCAGTCACGAGTCAGTCAGTCAGTCACGAGTCCGTCAGTCAGTCACGAGTCAGTCAGTCAGTCACGAGTCAGTCAGTCAGTCAGTCACGAGTCAGTCAGTCACGAGTCAGTCAGTCAGTCAGTCACGAGTCAGTCAGTCAGTCAGTCGGTCAGACAGTCAGTCACGAGTCAGTCAGGTCAGGTCAGTCAGGCCAGTCATCAGTCAGTTATCAATAAAATAAACATTTGGTGAAGCTTGTCTTACAAGCTTCAAGAAGCTTTTTGTTAGAAAGAAATTCTAGAGAGTAAGTAAATGTGAATAAAATCACCTGTTCTCTAGAATAATTTGCTAGAGCACATTCACCATATTTTTAAAGCATTTTTGAGAAAAATTTGTGTATAAGATTCAAGTCTCGGCAGTAAAGAATGAGGAAAGGATAGATAATTAACAATTACATTTAGAGAAGTCCATCACCTTGATAAATATCTAGTGGTGATTATTCTGGGCTAGCTAGGCTATCTGCAAAGCTCAAAAAAGAGCACAAGGAGAAAAAAATATAAAAGTAACTATTTGTTTATAAACTACATGACTCCTAACATTTATTATAATTACAATCTAGAAACAGGGTCAGTCTATTTCTCTTTCAGTTTGTTGTATCTAGGATGAGATAGCCTAGGTCTAACTCAGGATATGCCACTGTTACATTCATAAAGCTTCAAATAGTTCCCCATGCTTCATTAGAAATTTTTAGTTAGTCTGATATTAGAATACTCATAACTCGCTGAATGTTAAGGAAGGACTGGTGTCGAGGTTGGTTCCACCATATACTCACTGGAGGTGGAATTGGTTTTAGAGGAAGCTTTAATTTTTGGGCTCCACGAACTTGCATCAGTTGTTTCATATTTAGTTGCACCTGGTATTAAAGTGGTAGTTTTAACTGAAAAAAAATGATTAAAGAAAAGAAACAAATAAAAATAAAGAAAGTACTGAAATTCTAATAAATTATAAATATAAACATGCTGTCTAAAAGAAAATGAAATATTAAAAAATTCTGCTGAGACAAACTGGAGAAAAACGATAAAATAAAATCAAATGAAATTGAATTATGTAACATAAATTTGTCATTATAATTAAAATTCTTGTCTTACCAGCTTCAGCACACATAAGACCATCAGGCATCAATTGCAATCCTTCAGGGCATGCACAGGAAATTTTAGGAGACTGTGAATTGATTTGAGCTGCTGGCAAACACAAATGTGAACAATGTCCATTGACAGCTTGACAGTAGTTTTCTCCATCAGGTTGTCGGTATGGATGATACACATGAATAACCATGGGATTTTGCAACTGAAATAGATTTGAAGATTAAAACATTCAATTTATTGAAGAAAAAGACCTCTAATAACTTATTGAGCAATTAATAAGGTATTACTTTACCGAATGGGTGGAGGTAATTGGTGCTACATCTTTGCCAGTGAATTTGTTAGCACGATACACAGCTTGTTTGTCCCAGTCAGTCCAGTAGACCCAATCCTCAAATGTTGTAATAGAGAAGGGATGCTGTAGAGTATCTGGTGAGTATAAAATCACTCGACGACCACTTCCGTTGTAATTACAAGAAGATATAACATTTAGTTTTCCATCAACCCAGTAAACTCGTTTGCGCACCAAATCAAGTGTCAAACCATTTGGCCATTTCACTTCATATGAAACGATTGTCTGTCTATGATTTCCATCCATCCCAGCACGCTCAATTTTTGGCTCTGTACCCCAATCAGTCCAATACATCCAACTAAAAAACAAAAATGCACATTGACATTTGAATAATTTAACCCCAAAGCATGCATTTGATTTTCTATAGGAACTTAAATCCAGCAAATATAGAATTGTAAAGAGTGTTACCCATCCAATGGATTGACAGCAATAGCTCGTGGTTCCTCAAGCTTATCTGTGATCAAAACTTTACGCATATTTCCCTCAAAATTTGCAAGTTCAATTGTATTCTTGCCAGTGTCTGTCCAATAAATGTGATTATAAATCCAGTCTACCGCAAGACCATCTGATGTTGTCAAATCATTTTTTATTACTACTGTACGCTCACTTCCCTCATCAATGGGTGCTCTGAAAATTATTGTAGTATTAATACATTTCATCTATTTTAAATAGAACAAAATATTATTACATTATAAACTTAATTATTTTGATAGAAAGTAAGTTTATCTTTAAATAACGTATCAAACGAATGACCATTTCCAAAATGTTATGAGGAAAAGATCTTTTTGAAACATTCTCAATAACTATAAAATATAAAAGAGAATAAACAAAAATAATATAATTATCATACATTTTTACATATTGAAAAAGAATACTAACTTGTATATTCTCTGATCACTGACATCACTCCAGAAAATCATACCAGTTCTGAACACAAAATCTAATGCAGTTGCACTTTTTGTATCATTAACAATTGCAGTCATCTCATGATGATCCAATGAAATCTTACGAATGTCATGGCGTCTAGCAAAAAGGAGGGATGCATGTCCTTCCATAGCTTTACATCTTGTATGATCTCTTGGATCTCGAAGATAGCCATCAACACACTGGCATTTAAAAGTACCTTTTTCATTAATGCAAATCTGAGAGCAGGCTCCAGGTTGTTCACATTCATTGACATCTGGAGAAAGTCAAAAACAGAACAAAAATGATACTACCAAATTTTAAACTCCCTTAGTTATTTCTTGAAGGTAATTCAAAGCAAAATCTTCCCAAATATTTCTTAAATAATTCAAATAATTAATTTTATAGGCATTTAATTTTTACACAAACCTTGCAAATACAAAAATCATTGTGGATTACAAGTATTTTCTCAAAATTGTATAGGATACAGAAAAAATAAGAATGTACACAATTTAAATATTCATGCTTTAACATTCTGAATGTATCTCACCATCACATGTACGATTGTCCACAAGATGATACCCTTGTAAACAGGCACAATAATAGCCCCCTGGAGTATCTACACATTTCTGAGAACATCCACCATTGTCAGTTGCACATTCATTGCGACCACAGCGTTCTCCAGGTTCATCTTCCCAATTGGGGCAATCAGGTTTTTTGTCACACACTTTTGTGAGAGGAATGCACATTCCACCCCCACAATCAAACTCCGTTTGATGATTACATGAAGGTAGTGGTGTAGCTATAAAACAAGGTTTGAAATACACATTTTACTATACATCTTTTAATTTTATTCACATTAAATAACTAATAATTGATATAACAGGAAAGAAGTGGAAGCATATGATAAATATTCTCAACTAGCTGATTATCCTGCGTTGCCCGGGTATTTATCGTAACCACCATAAGGAACTGCCTTGCCCAGTTCTGCTTGGCCAGCCCTTCATGTCTTGCATGGCAACAATATCATCATTTATATGCTTTGTGGGTAGCATTTTGACCAGGAATAAACACTTTAAATCAAATATGTGTTGACATTTTGGGTTGGGGAACACCTGTTTTTATCTCAACTGCTCAAAAGTTTTTGTCAAAAATTTGTTGGTAATTTCCCCTGGAGGTTCTAATGTTTTTGAGTAACATTGCCAATTTTTGTACATTTTTTTAAAAAATTTATTTTACATAAAAAAAAACAGTTAAAAACTGTGTATGCCATGCTATGGGGAAAAGTGAATGATTATGATTTACTTCTTTTTCACAATCAACCTTTTTTTCCTTAAAGAATTGGAATCGCTTCAAAATATCTCTCTCACTATTTTTGGTTGCATAATCCATGTTTACGGTTCTCTTCAGCAACAGTTCTGCAGACATATATTAGCATTAAGATCTACAAGCATGGTTCCAAAAATGGTTAAGATTGGCAAGCAGGTGGAGAGGAGATGCATACCATTTTGTATCCAAAAATAGGGATGTTTGTGTGGATTGATGGATGGATGTGTCACACATTACTGTCAGATTTTAAGAATTTGAGCTGAATCTTAGTAAATATGTCAGGGGAAAGATCCAGTTGAGCTGTTTTGGAGACCATGAAGATATTTTATTTTTGAGGATTCTTTAAGTGAAGCTCCTGTCATATTTTCAAAATTTTCTGGAAAATAACTGATAATTATTTCCTGAAAGGTTTTTGTTCCAACAGAAGTAAGTGCATTTGTAAGTAATATAGTTTCAAATTTTCTTAAAACCTCTTGACATTTTGAAAATTGCCAATACCTTTATAATTAAAACCCTAAAGGTTTTCATTTCAAAAGACGTTTAAGCATTCTATTCATCCAACTTTCATGATTTCTGCGTGAAATTGAACCCAAGAAGTGGCAGCCACCACGTCTTGTACATCTTGAGCCCAGCTTTGTGGTGGTCAACCTGTTTTCTTCTCTCAGGAAGAATCCATTTCCATATTAATTTAGGCCATCTAAATTCCTCCATTCTTTCTAGATGACCATATCAGAGGACGCGTTTGATTTCAATTTTGTCGATAATATTTCTTTTAACACCCATAATATCCCTTCTTTTCTCATTTCGTACGTGTTCCAGTTTGGAAGTGCCACTGCTTCTTCTCCAAAAATCCATTTCAAGTGCAAGAAGTCTGCCTCGTTCTCTTTTATTCAATTACCATACTTCTGCACCAAAGGTAGTGATTCTTTCAACCACTGAGGAGTAAATAATGTGCTTCGTTCTTTTTTTATTTTATCGTTCTACAGAATGGGGTTTAGTTGCTGTATTGCTTTTTTACCTTGTCCCATTTTATTATTAATGTCATCATGGCTTTTACCATTAGATGATAAAGTGACCTCTAAATATTTAAAAGTTTTACTTTTAATTTTTTCAGTCTCTATCGCTATAACTTCCAGCTCATCACTTCCCATTTTCAGATACTCAGTTTTACACATAATAATCTTTAGGCCCCATTTTTTTCTTATTCCTCTTTCAACTTACAGAGCATATAACGCAAGTCATCCATACTTCTGGCCACAATGATCTGATTGTCGGCAAAGAGTAGGTTATACGTAATTTCACCACTGACTGAAATGTCCATATCACTATATTTCCTCTTCCCCTCTCCAAGGGCTTCCTCTAAATAGATCTTAAAATGTGTTGGTATCATAGTACATCCCTGTCAAAGGCCCTTCGTAACCAGGAATTCTGAGGAAACTTTATTGCCTATTTTGACCATGCTCATACAGTTGCTGTAAAATTCTTTTACGGCACTAACACAAGTTATCGACACACCATTGTTATATAAACTGGTCCACAACTTGTTTTGTGGAACAGTGTCGTAAACCTTGTGTAGATTTACAAAAGCTAGATGAGTTGTTAAACCTCTACAAACTCTTTTTTCAATCAGATTTTGTAATGTAAATATCCCATCTATACATGAGCACCCTGGTCTAAGTCCATATTGCTCTTCCGAATTCTTCACTTCCCTCTCTATTCTTTCTTTCAAGATATGTCCATAAAGCTAATGACAGCATGACACTGAGTCCTTGATAGTTGGAACAGTTTTTCCTATAACCTTTCTTAAAAAGAGAAATGATTATGGCAGATTTCCACTCTCAAGGTACAATATCCCCTTTTATACACTTATCATATTTCTTGGCCAGGATCTCATAGAGTATAACTGGTGCGGACTTCATTAATTTGTTATATATATTACCAGGACCAGGTGCTCTACTGTTCTTACTTCATTTTACAGCTCTGATTACTTCCTGATCGCAGTTTATTCAGCAAAACATTAATAATAAATGCAGCAAAGAGGATTTGTCTGGATGGCAGAATGTTCCAGACTAGAATCCTTGCGGAACCAAATATTTGTACTTTGTAACAATCCATTTTTATGAATTAAAAATTCCTTTCGGTTCATACTCTATTGAAGAAAAATGAGAAAATAAGAGACCTGGAAAACCTATTCCATGTTTTGAAACTTTTACTCAAAACTAAACTTAGAAAAAATAGCATTAATAGAAAATTGAAGAATGAGGACTGCAACAAATTGTAGTTCCTTGGGTTTATCATTATTTCAATTTTTTTAATGAAAGTGTAGTTTTAATTTAGGATAAATTTTTGAAATATTCAATCATATAATAAAAATTTTGTTAAATATCATAAGTCCTTTATAACTGTTTTGTCAATTAAATCTCGATTAAAAAATTAATAAACGCAACAACTTCTAATTTAAATCCATATTAATGATTACTAATGCCATTTTAAAAACATTCATGTTTAAAAATTGCAAAAGTGATGGAGCGATGTTATATTAACACTTGTGTGTTAATTTTGGACATGGGTGTTTAGAAACATTTATGTTTTGTTGGCAAGGCATTCCTACATGAAATTACATGAAAATTACTAACTTTAAAATAAATTGTAAAAAATTCCCCTTAATTAAAGTACTAATTGTTGTCTTCAAATTTCAATTGCAAAAATTTATACCTTCTAATAATAATGAACAAGGGGGTCAAAAAATTTCAAACTATGCAGCTTTGAAAAGTTCAGAGTTAACAGAGATAATCAGCTTACACCATCTTTTTAATTCTATTCTTACAATTTAAAAAAAATCTATGTTTCAGGAGCTTCATGTAATTAACCATAAAATTTTAAGTATTATTTTCAAAATTGCAGGAACTTGAGAAGCACCAGATTGATTGCAGAATATTCTTATGAAAAAATCCTATGGAGAAAAAAAATCAAACAAAGACCACACTTTCAGGAGCAGCTGATCTTGGTGGAAATATTTACACCATGCAGCTGATAATTGGATCCCGGGATCCAATTGTACACACTTTCAGATCCCGGGTTCCAACAAAAGGGAATTTCCCTTGGAACCAAATGTCCACATCATTACATAACTTTCTCTACACATGTATATTACTTGGTACTTATGTTGGAATAGGAGAAAATAAAAAAAAAAAAATCTAAGAAACATGATGCTTCAAGAACCAACATAAAACAGTTTGAACTTGGCATAATTAGGCAGTTCCATTATAGCAGAACAATTAAATAATGGATTTATCTAAATTACATTTCTGTCAATTGATGGAGCTACAACATTCTTTTTGTGTGGCACTAGCCACAGTTGCAACTGGTTTTGAATTTTCATCCTTAGATCCTTATGTTCAATGATAGATTAAACATTGGATCCGGATAATATTTGCATTTTAAATTGACAAGGAATCTTACTGCAATTCTCTTCATCGCTGCCATCTGCACATTCTGCACTGCCTGAGCAATGAAGGTGACCAGCAATGCAGGCCCGATTGCGGCACTGGAACTGGTCAGCTCGACACGTCTGGTTGGGACAGCGACTTGCATCCTCATCACTACCATCAGGACAGTCTCGATCGCCATCACACACCCAAGATTGATGAATACAGGTCAAGCGATCATTACATTCAAACTCCCTTGACAAGCAGTGGGAAATGTTTGGACTGGTATCCGCACAACCCTGTTTGGAACGGAGAGTTATGCAACTTTACATAAACAAAATTAAAATGACTTATTTTATTACTTAAAGCCAGAATAATTACACACAAGTCGAAATATATTGACAAGAAAAAAATAAAAGGATGATACACTTTTTGAGGCTTTTGTCTACGAATCATAATTTTAGACTCACTTGATGTTTAAATTAGACCATGAATATTCTAAGTTCTTCAAGTTGCCTTTTGATGAATTGTAGGTGCATCAATAAATCATTTGATGAACAGTTCATTTGCGTTTTTTTAGTAGAGTACAATGTAATTTTTATTACTATATTACTAACCTGTTCATCAGAGCCATCATGACAATCAAGATCTCCATCACATAACCAACGTGAAGTGATGCACAAATTGTTGTCAGAGCAGTTGAATTCTGTGTGAGGTGCACATGTAGTTTCGGGACAATTTCGTTCATCTGAGCCATCTCCACAATCATCATCATGGTCACATACCCAGCGCTTCTGAATACACTTGCCATTCCCGCAAGTGAACTCATCTGAGCGACATGTCTCATCTGAAATCACAATAGAATTCAAATGCTTTTCTTCTGGAAGCGCAAAAACTTTAGTGTATTGTGCAAGACATCAAAATTGCAATTCATTTCAAATTATTATTCTGTAATCTTATGTAAGCCCTAAATCAAGATCAAAAATCACCTTCAAATAAAAAATATGTACAGAAATTTATTTAATCTATACAATTCTTAAACATCTAAGATGTATTGTAGAGGAAAGATATTACAATTTTCCTCTACAGTTATATTTTTTTTTTTTTTTGTTCATGCAACTCTGGCAGTAGGGCATATCTGAAGATTGTGGGTAAGACTTCATACTAAAAAAGATCAATTACCAGCTCCCTGTACCCATATTCTTATAATTCGAGGTTCTCGAAAATTATTCACAAGGTATGTATCACGCTGGAGATGCATGTAAATGTACTGTACGCCTACATCCTCCTTCTCAAAATTGTATCATAATTGTAAGTATATTGAATTTATTTACAGAAAGTTGGATTATGTCCCTTGAAATCTTATAACTTCCTGAAGGTGCAATATTGTTCAGTGCATTTCATCTTGAAATCACTCTTTACACAGATGTTAACATACTATACAGAAAGTCTATTCCATTTACCATAGTCTATTCAAGACAGTTTTACAAAGTGAATTATTTTTTATTTGAAGGCTACTTTTCATACAACAAAAACTTTTCATATGTACCTGGGCTGTTACAAGTTTCTTTTACAGCTGTCGACCCCTAATATTCCCTGCACTCTCCATCACACAAAATTCACAGAAAAGATTGTTCTACTGAGATATGATTAAATTTTGCCCACCTAATCTTTAATCTTTACTGTTCTTCAGAATAAGTCACACACATTCATATTTGATATTATTAAAACTTTGGGAAATGTTTTAGACATATTTTAGACATGTTTTAGACATCCCACATGCTTTCAAGAATTATATAAAAGTGAAAAACAGGAAATATGAAAACCTAAAGTAAGTGAAGGAGCCATTAATAATAATAACAACAACAATAATTCAAATAACTTACAACTCATTAACTTAGCTGCTTTACTGGCAAATTATTAACAAAACAGTATTATTCTTTTGATTTATTTTTTACTCAAAAGGCATATTGTTTAACTTCCCAACACCATTATAAGACTCTTGGGAGTGCAAAGAACTCAGTTTATTGTGTAAAAGTCTGAAGGAAACATTACTGTAATAATATAATACTAAATTTTGTTTATGACGGCAATAAATAACCTTCAGATTTTTATATAACAAACAAATTTTATTGGGCAAAAAGTATAGTACACCATTGACAATAACTACAATTATTTGAACTTCAATGTTTTTAAAATATAATGTACATTAATATAAATTATTATTGGTTCTTCTATTCAAATAAAGTTCTGGAAGAGGCAATAGTTGCACCTTAAAATGTTATTGCTACTGGAAAAGAAAGTAATGAAAATCTCTTACGATTCTCATATTTTTGATCATCCTCATGTATTGACAATGCTGTACTATGTATATACTCCCAAAGCATGAAATAAGTATGACACTTTGATGTTAGCAACAAAGCAACATACACCAATTAATGAATATATGCGTATAACAGCAATGAAAGAACACATTAAAAAAAAATTAAAGAAATGAAACATTCTACATTAATAGTCCAAGAAAACTCTACACTAAAAAAATAGGCTCTATAGATTTTCATAATGTGTTGCAAACAATGCTGTAATAGGCATGCACATAAAAAAAGTAAACAGCAGCACAGGCAACTATTCTAGAAAAAATTATCAAGAAGCAATGCATTAGAAAAACACATATTTTTAATTAATAAAAAGTTAATTTAAACCATTTACTTACCTGAACCAATGGAAAATTGATTTTAAAAGTAAAAAAAATATGTCAATACTTACAAAGTTGTCTGGAACATGGACAGTTTTGCCTCCACCCATTTAGTTTGAGAGCTCAATTAGGTGCTCAACTCGCATGCATGATTAATGACAGGTAAGTGGTTAATGCACATGTTAGTTTGTTAGTTACATCAAAGGATAACATATTTAAGGGTGACTAGATTAGCAATGGAAAAAAAAAAAAATTCAATCCTTGAGTGCATTTACTAGGAGTTGTTAAAAAGAATATTTCATAAATGGACCAGCAATTTTCTAATTATTGATGAACTCTTTGATGTTACCTTACCAACAGGGAATTCCATAATGTTAACCAATTTCAACTCAAGGGAAATATTTTCAAACACAAATAATTTGATACAATATTTTCTTTAGGAGGTTTTGAATTACTTCTTTGAGAATTTTTAATGTTCACCTGATTTAGAGAAAAACACACTCTCCCTCAGTCTAATTTGTGACACCTGGACTAGGGATGTCATCTTTGATATAGATTTGTGTCTATTAGCAAGAACGTAGTAATTTTGTTACAATTCAAGTTGATAACTCAACCCTTCAAGAGTCGCCAGTCTTAATAAAAAAAAATACAAATAAGTAAATAATTAAAAAAGGGCCCAAAATACACAAAAGTCACTAATTACCACGAATTGGTAGATAAAAGAAGCCATGGGTAAAATTATATACAATTTCAATCAACATTACATAACTCCGACAACTAAAATAAAAATTTATTTCTCATGCAACTCCTGTGTAGTGTACGTTTTTAATTATATTCCCATCAACCTAGCAAAACAGCTGGTCAAAGGCAACCTGTCAAATATTATGACGTGCAGGACAGCAAATCATGGGACTGTATAGCTTCCATGATCACAGAACTATACTTATCAATATAACATAACTTCCATTTGAATTTCAGAAATGAGAAGTACTTTGCACAAATATTGTGCTTTTTTTTCCACGATGCTAAAATGTTACAAATTATTGCGAAAACCCTCCCCTATTCCCCTTTGTCGCGACTTTCCGCCCAGATATGGCAATCAAATTTAAAGGGTGTTGTAAGTGTAATCCAGAAACTTAGTAATATGAATGCATGTTCATTTCATTTCATTTCGTGATAAAGCTTTTCATTATTTGATTGAATGAAATATTTACATATGTCAGCGACAGAGAACCCTGCGCATTTGGAACATTTCAGGAAACTTTTTACGAGGAAGTACGAAGGCGCAAATCGTCACAAGAAACAATAACCTACGCACCCTCTAATATCGTATGGAAAAATTGTGAGAAAAATGAATGCAGACCGTTTAAACGGGTAAGTGTGGACCAATGTAATACAATTATAATATAATACAACTAGGATATAAAACGAGAAAAGTGATAACTATATTCCAAAATGATATTCACACGGAGGGGATATTCGAAAATGGATCTCCTCCAGCCAATATTTTCGACCCTTCGTCAAGGCGGCTCCACACGTTCGTTATTCGGCGAACACCGAGCAACCGCTCGCCGAATCCCGAGTAATGTGGATGAGTTGCTTGCTATTTGCCGAGTGACGAACATTCGGGGTTCGCCCTACCCACCGCGTGTCGGTCTTTTGGACACATCAAAGGGAGCGAACATTCGCCAAACACGTCAGCTGCTCGGGATTGGGCGAGCGCTAGCTCGCTGCTCGGCGAAGGCCGAGTATGTGGAGCCGTCTTTAGACTCGCGGAAGAGAACCTTGGCGATCGTCTCGAGCTCCTTTAACATTATACTTCGATCTTTTTAAAGTGGCCGATGACATTAGATCATTGTTATACTTCCTGCCTTATAAAACGAATCTTTTTAACAATGGTAAGGACATTCCTGAGGCCGCGAGCCCCGTCGAGAAAGACGTTCGCGAATTAATTAAGAACATTCATTTTTATAAGGCAGAAGGTAACAATAACCTAATATCATCGGCCACTTTAAAAAAATCGAAGTACACGCTGGCGAGGAGTTTCACGTTCTCATAAAATCCGCTCCTTCCCCTCCCTCCGGCTACTCCCACCGGCGGAAGCGACTCGCTATCCAGCTCCGGCCCAAACGCGAGACGAATGGCTCGGGGTTATCAGCTGGTCGTTTTTAATTCTCAACGGCCATTCCAGCATTGCAACTCTTGTCTCTTCACGATGCCTCGCCACCGCTACCCCTCCTTACCCCTTCGCCTCCTTTAGGGACAATGCATCTACACTGGCCAAGCTTTGCGTCTCCCCGTTAAATAATTTCAGAGAAAACTATAAGGAAAGCTACACAACGAAGTTGACAACGCAACATCGCCAGGTATTGGTAACATTTCTTTTAGAATCCCAACCAACGTAGTTCTTACGTACCCCTAACAATTTTGATATTTTGAGACGTTCCTCTGTGTGGAGCAGCAAAACCCTTCTTCATTTCGGTTCCTCCCCGCTGACCCCACCCTCCTGAACCTGATCCCGTTGGGTGGACGCGAAGGCGAGAGGACAAGCGTCGCCCATCTCAATATGCTAATTTCAGCGCCGGCAGCGATCCACTTTGCGTGGCGAGTGGTGTAACGCAAGAGCAGTCAATATTTTGAAAGCGGCTCGGGCGGCGAGCGATATCGCAAGGACGCGGTCAACAACTAACCCGCTTTGCGAAGGCGCTCGGGGGATTCCCGGGGAAGGCGGGCCTCGAACAACAGTCGATTGTTGACCGGGCTTTGTTTCGAAAATATTCTGTGTCATTGTTGGTATTATACGCGCAAGTTTTCTTGAGCCCTGACATACCTACCCCCACTCCTTTGCTAACATTAGTTGAATTCAGAATAAGTGATAGCAACAAGCTTGGTTGACAACTTCTGATAACCAGAAATATTTGCTCCCAGGTAATAGAAATTATTTTGCATCGAAAAAACGAGCTACAATTTCATAAAACAGACCTGTCAACAAAATCAAAACCCGCACTCCCGTCGCATCTAGCGAAACGAGGGCTCAAGATAACGTGCGGGTATAATATCGGATCGCGCAGCGGCATGATATACGTTACACAAAAAATTTGCGAAGTAACCTTACGAAGTATTTTTTAATGATACATACCAAATGGCGAGCGCGACTGGCGAATACACTAATTGAGTTCCAGAGATGTCTTTGATCGTTTCCAACTAAACCCATCTAAAAAATTATTGTGTCTCAGTTCTACTATGGGCAAATTTCAAGATATCACTGTGTTGCTCGAGAAATATTTTTCGCATAATAAGGAATTTACATTTTAACATGATTGTCCACGCAAAAATTAGTAACTTCTGAAAACTAACTACTAATGAGGAACATGAACATGCGAAACTAAAATAAATAAATAAATAAATAAATAAATAAATAAATAAATAAATAAATAAATAAATAAATAAATAAATAAATAAAAGCAAACAGACACGACATTCTTTCTTTTCATTTTTTGAAAAACAATATCGTGAAATAAACTTCATATGTATGATAGTAAATTCATGGGGTCAAGAGCATGAAGATTTCACCACCATTGTCTATAAAACAGATGTGTAAACAAGCTTAGAGAATAAATGCAAACTATAACTCTGCTTCTACTATCAACGATACGGCGTCATGGAGAGCACAATGATGTTGCAAGAGACGCCAACCAAGTCGGTTTGACGAAGAGCGCACAATCATTAATGATTGTTATTATTATTATTATTATTATTATTATTATTATTATTATTATTATTATTATTATTATTATTATTATTATTATTATTGATTATTATTATTATTATTATTATTATTATTATTGTTATTATTGTTATTATTATTATTGTTATACGTGCGTGCGTGTGTGTGTGTGTGGTTGTGTGTGTGTGTGTTTAGGGGGCGTGCGAGTGTATTAGTAGGTATGTGAAAATAAGCATGTGCCTGCGTTGCAGGAAGCATACTCCGAAGCTATTTCAGATTCCAGTTTCTTGGTGGACAGAAAATAGAAAATAAAAGTATTATATTCAACCCAGTGCAAAGTACGACGAGTTAAAGTAATAAAATAAAATACGAAATCTCTGAAAAGTAATTTATCCTCACCTAAAAAAAGAGTCTTTCCTAAGCCATAAAAATGTAGTACTTGACTGTGACACTCAGAATTACGATTCTATTGAAACAAAAGCAACTTTTCAAAATAAGATTTCATTTAAGAAACTGTCCATGAAAGTAATGAATAAAATGGATGAAACTTAATTTTTAACGAGGTTTTCATCTTAGAACACAGGCGAAAGTCGGGATTAAGAATATTAGATAAAATATTAAGGTTGGAACATCAGTACATACAGAAATAGCATGAAACCTAATAAAGAATTGATGGGTAAAATTAAATATCAAATCCAGTTACCAATGAAACAATTGATAGAATGCACTATTAAGTACTTGTAAAAAATATCTATGTTTTGTGCTCGATGTTTTACGCGAACAATATTTTGTTTGTGAACGAAAAGTTCACATACTCGCAGTCGTGTAAAAGTAAAAATAAAAATACAGTAAACCCTCATTTACACGAATTCCAAGAGAACGAAATAACCGGAGTCCGTGTTATAAAAATTCTTCTTATCTGAGTATTATAAATGTCCGTATTATCGAAATCCCTTGCAGGAACCGAAGTTTTGTTCGTGTTACGGCGAAATTCGTGTTGAGCAAATTCGTACTAACTAGGATTTCTGTAATAACTGATGGCACCACTGTCAGTTTGTGTGTAAACGAACGCCGATTGTCTATCTTCAACAATCATTCTTTGTTCTTAATATTTTTATCTTTGTTTTTCTTAAATATTAATACTGCCACTGTCAAATTAAATTTTGCTGCGACCAAGTGTAATGTTAGAGGTAATTAAACAACATTCAAAAATCGACGTCTAAAAACATTAATGGCTTAAAACTGATACATTATTAAGATCAATGGTTTAATTTTTGAACACCAACGGTTTAATTTTTGAACACCAACGGTTTAATTTTTGAACACCAACGGTTTAATTTTTGAACACCAACGGTTTAATTTTTGAACTTAAACGTGTAGTAACATCGCTATTTTGTTTTTGATATCGCATCATTAAGTGGAGCAAGAAAGGAAGTGGTCGCGCGAGGATCTGACGCCGGCGCCCACGCCTGCCCCAACGTCTGGGTGGGAGGGAGGAAGGGTTAAGGCAGGGGTGGAGGTGGGAGTGGGGAGTTATTGACGCTGGTCCTGACAGCCGCGAGGATCAGGTGCTGGCGAGGGCAGCCCGTTGACAGTCGAGCGCCGCGGAATGAACCAGCACGGCGCCGCGCCGAGTCGAGTCGGGGCTGGATCCGCCCTCAACTTCGCACGCGGGGCGCTAGTGTCGCATGCGTGTCGCCCCCCTCCCCATCCCCCTCCTCACTGCTTCTGCACCACCTATCGGACGGACGGGGCCCTGCCCGGTGCTCGTGATATCAACGGAATTTTCGTTGATAGCACTCATCATCAGTATGGTGCCTCGGCGGAGAAACTTTCCTGGCGCACTGTAGTTCCGCCGTTTGCCGTCTTACTAAGCTAGTTCAAGGCCCCAGTGGGTGTTCGCTTAAGTCATAGCTGAAGACCTCATGGGCGCCGCGAGGAAGCTGCAAGAGGATCCAGGCGCAATTCCTAACTTACGAAACGGGTAGGCAGTACTTCAAGATTACCACTATCTGCTTTCATATAATTGCAAAGTACATCCATTAAAATTCAATAGATTTCAAAGTCGATTAAATCATTACTTATTTATAAATGTATCAAGACTGAATAGTATTTTATATGATAACGCAAGAAAGTAGACCTTTTCATGATGTGACTGGAGAGTTCACCCGCCGAGGCCAGTAGACAGAGGCGGGGAATCCTGTCGAGCCATGAAAATGGTCTTTTGCTGTGCCGATACCCTTTTTTATGCCCGTTCTCCTGTAATTAAATTTCACTGACATGAAATGTAGTGTGGTTATCACCTGGTCATTTGTTTTTTCACTCCCATTATATAATTCTGTCATTCGATGGCTGCAACCCGTTGCACAATTATACTCATTACGATACAGATTTCACTATGATACTGTTTCTTGACCAATCACAGAGAAGCTTATAAATCAAGTATTGACAATCATTGAGAAAAGTCGTAGTAAATGTTTCGTTCGATTGTGTACATTTAATATTATATTCTGCTTGTCAGTTTTAATTTCTTTCATTATTAGCATTTTTTTACGCGGAATATAATTTAAAATAAATTGGATCGTAATTTCATTTTGATCCTATTTGACTAGCGCAGTTGTAGTTATTGGAGGGAACATTTGACTGACATTAAGATCTGAACGCACGTCATTTTGGTTTATATGTTGCTGCCATGTGGTTGTCCTTAAAAGCCGGCCAATTCTTTAGTTTAAAATGTCTAGTGAATCAAAGGTGGAGTTGCCGCCTCCAGAAAGAAGAGAAAAGGCGAAAACGGTGTCGTCGGAATTATTGCCGTAACTTTTGTAACTTTTGTACTCCATGGCAGGCGGGCTTGTAAAACAAAATCACTTGCGGTCGGCAGGGTAGGAAGCCGTCCACTAGGCGGTCTTGGCTGAATCCTACATGTCAAGTGCCACGAAACGATTCAATATAAAAATGGTAACTTTTATAAGTTGCACATGTCGTAGAAAAAGTACCGTAGGAAACTCGGATGTAATGGGTATTAATACACTCGTGTGAATTTTACAATACGAGCGAGTATCGTAATATCACACTCTTATATTAATACCCATCATTACATCGTTTCACAATGTACTATTTGTTAGCATGGCCACACACTTGTTGATCGTTGTTCTTGTTTTCTTTAACTGTAACGAGAATGTCTGATTCTGTTGATGTAATAAATCTTTACATGGAAAATTATGTGGAAATAAAGGGAACTCCGTCCGATATATTAGATAAAGTAAGAGCCTCAACTTTTAGAATGTTTCTATTAAAATCAAAAGATAGATAAGTGAAAGAATATTGTTGAGTGGAGAGATGGGCAAAAACTGTCTTAAAAAACGTGCTTCTTCCACTTTTTTCCGAAACTAGTGGAAAGTATTGTCAAATAGCTCTTTAATAGATG
The DNA here is from genome assembly GCA_011170035.1 of Teleogryllus occipitalis. Lineage (NCBI taxonomy): Eukaryota > Metazoa > Arthropoda > Insecta > Orthoptera > Gryllidae > Teleogryllus > Teleogryllus occipitalis. The sequence continues at coordinate 353,057 of BLKR01000731.1, forward strand.
GTTCAATTACAATTAATATAAATGGTTCCCAATAAAATATCAATTGATAAGTGCATGATTTGAATGTATTGAAAGCCAATTCAATGTATTTAGACACGGAACCTTTAGTTTGTTTCTTAGCTAGTCGAAGACGTGGCTTGTGCTACAAGTAAAAGCGCTGTACGCGTTGGGAAACGAGATTATAACAGGTTAAACAACACTAAGTAACGAAATTTTAATATTATGCAAGGCTCCTTGGTTCCTCGTAAGTAGCAGTTACATGGCGAAAAGATGGTGACGGTGGGGTCAGGAAAATTTCATTCGAGAACGCCTCTATCAGAATCACCCTGTGATGAACAACTTTCTTGGCGCAAAATACTACAACAATGAGTTACTTTCAAAACAGTCACGAATAAACGTATTCTTCGAGCTTGAGTTTTTACCACCCGAGATGGAGCAGGGAGGAACAGAAGCGAGCGAAAATTGCAATTCCGAAAAACATTTTTCAACCGAGATATACATATACAACTTTTTTGTACACTCCCTGCTAACAATTTTTAGTTTTTATTAACGACGACGTTCAATTGTTAATTATTTTAGAAATTATTTTAAGGTGGAGGTCAGTATCAGAGTTGCTGATATCAGCATTGGTGTGGCTGATGCTTGGAACTCCATGCGTGACACTATACTTTTAATTAGCAACTTTTTGATTATTACTTAAAGTTAAGCAACATAAAGATTTAATGGTGTATCAATGAAGAGAATTAATAATAAAAAACACAACTGCATTGAGAAAATTCTAGAAATGATTTTAAATTCCATATTTTGTAATAAAAGTTATTGGAAAAAATTGGCTTTCGAAATTAAAATCAATATCTAAATAAAGTTGATAAGCAATAAGTTAGTTTTTCCTATGACATTTATTTTGCCGAAGTTGGCATTAGTGCCTTTACGTGGCTAGGTGGATAAATATTTTATCGGCCTTTTACGAAAAGTTCCATTTTCGGATGATAAACAGTCTGTAGAATGCAAATTTAAAAGGTGGGAACACAAACAATATTACTGTAGCTGAAAAAAAATTAGGGTCTTCTTTGCGCGGTGCATGCTCTTGAAAACGAGCGGCTATGGTTAGCCTCTTTATTGTTTTTTAACAAGTTCTTTGGTTCGAAATCTATATTTTCAAGACAGGATATTTCGAATCAAATTAGTTCGGAGTAAAATAGTTCTTGACTCTCGGATAAAAGGTTAACATTTTTGGAGGAACATCATGCCTTCACAAACAAATTAACATGCAAGTAACTTCGAAACTGCACTTAATGACGAACATGTATTAAGTTTTCTTCAGACTGTTTCTTGCAGGAAAGTTGCTTTTTGGTGTCCATGACTGAATAATTAATATTATCAAACTTATTTATCGCAATCAAATGTTTCTTTTTCTGTACATCAAGCTCTTATCTTAATAGTTTATACAAAAATTATCAATTTATCGATTGTATCGTCTCTTCTTATTTTTGATGACAACTTACCTTTGGCAAGCTGGGAATTTTAAAATATGTAAAGCATTTTCAGTTCCACTGTATCAGTTATTGGTAGTAATTATTAACAAAAACAACACCCTGATAAATATTAGCTCCGAACATTTTTAAGCGTATATTAACTGAAGTTTTCAAAAAATCACTGTACTTCGATATTAATTATCTAACAGCACTACAATTAAGTTTTATGAGAGAAGAATGGAAAGTAAGAAATGAAGCAATGGCTCTTTAAGTAGATTCAGGAATATATCTACGTGAGAAAGTATTACATCGCACAACGCGTCTGAGACGAAAACTAGTACATTGAAAAAGGAGTAAACTACATTTTGAGAACTACACGGTCACACTGAATGAACACACACCATCCCCACACCACTTCGTGCAAAACATGCAATGAAAACTACCATCTCCCCGTGACTACGGCATTCACACACTCGAGTACTAAGGCAACACTTTATTCTTTGCATTTGTATTTCCATTAAATTACGTCTTCGAAAACATTTTAGAATGCACATGACTAACGTGAACAGTCACTTGCGTTCGTAAGGGAAGCTTCTACGAAAGTTCATAGTATAAAGAACTGAAAATATATGAAAAAGCAATACAAATAAAATTAGAATAATCCGATATGATAGAATTAAAAATTTATAAATACTACCTCTGGACTTGGCTATTTCGTGAAATTGGATTCACATAATACTTATTACAAAACTTATTAAAAACATATTGTATATTTTAAATTGAAAAATATATAAATGAAGAGTTTCTAGCCTTCATATACAAATAGTAAATGTGGAAAATAAAAGCGCGATCCAACCCAAACGTTACATTTTACTAACTCTTTGAACGCCTTGCCGTTTCTCAAATAATATTGCGTTCGTCAGCCAACTGTTTTTAAGGAGTGCCCTCCCCGAGTGTTGCACGGAGCCTCGAGCGGGCATGCGGGGGCGGGGTGCGGGGTGCGGGCGGGGGTGGGGGAGGGGGTGCGCTTACTGCACGCCTTCTCGTCGGAGCCGTCGGAGCAGTCGGGGTTGTCGTCGCACATCCACGTGAGCGGCACGCACTCGCCGGGCTGCGCGCGGCACGTGAACTCCTCGGGGCTGCACACCTTTTGCTCTGCAAGAGGAGGGCGCGTCAGCGACGGGGCACGGGCGCCGGGGGGCCCCGCCGCCGCCGCGCGAGGCGGCGGGCGAGGGGCGCCCCCGGGGGCGGAACAAGCACTTACTGCAGTCGCGCTCGTCGGCGCCGTCGGGGCAGTCGGCCTGGCCGTCGCACCGCCACGCGCTCGCCACGCACACGCCGGCGGAGCACTGGAACTGGCCTTGGGTGCACTGGCGCGCCTCTGCGGACGACACGAGCCACGCCGCTTAGCGCCAGCCGCCGCCCACCTCACGCTCGAGGCGGGGGACGTTCAAGTGGTACGAGGAGGTTCAAGTGGTGGGAGGAGGTTCAAGTGGTACGAGGAGGTTCAAGTGGTACGAGGAGGTTCAAGTGGCAAGAGGAGGTTCATGTGGTAGGAGGAGGTTCAAGTGGTGGGAGGAGGTTCATGTGGTAGGAGGAGGTTCAAGTGCTGGGAGGAGGTTCAAGTGGTAGGAAGAGGTTCAAGTGGTAGGAGGAGATTCAAGTGGTAGGAGGAGATTCAAGTGGTAGGAGGAGGTTCAAGTGGTAGGAGGAGGTTCAAGTGGTAGGAGGAGGTTCAAGTGGTAGGAGGAAGTTCAAGTGGTAGGAAGAGGTTCAAGTGGTAGGAGGAGGTTCAAGTGGTAGGAGGAGGTTCAAGTGGTGGGAGGAAGTTCATGTGGTAGGAGGAGGTTCAAGTGGTGGGAGGAGGTTCAAGTGGTAGGAAGAGGTTCAAGTGGTAGGAGGAGGTTCAAGTGGTAGGAGGAGGTTCAAGTGGTAGGAGGAGGTTCAAGTGGTAGGAGGAGGTTCAAGTGGTGGGAGGAGGTTCAAGTGGTGGGAGGAGGTTCAAGTGGTGGGAGGAGGTTCAAGTGGTAGGAGGAGGCTCAAGCTGTAGGAGGAGGTTCAAGTGGTAGGAGGAGGTTCAAGAAGTAGGAGGAGGTTCAAATGGCAGGAGGAGGTTCAAGTGGTAGGAAGAGGTTCAAGTGGTAGGAGGAGGCTCAAGCGGTAGGAGGAGGTTCATGTGGTAGGAGGAGGTTCAAGAAGTAGGAGGAGGTTCAAGTGGTAGGAGGAGGTTCAAGTGGTGGGAGGAGGTTCAAGTGACAAGAGGAGGTTCATGTGGTAGGAGGAGGTTCAAGTGGTAGGAGGAGGTTCAAGTGGTAGGAGGAGGTTCAAGTGGTAGGAGGAGGTTCAAGTAGTAGGAGGAGGTTCAAGTAGTAGAAGGAGGTTCAAGTGGTAGGAGGAGGTTCAAGTGGTAGGAGAGCTTGGGGAGGTTGGAGAGGTTGAGGAGGTTCAGTAAGTTTTGGAGGTTGGGGTGGTTGTGGGAGCTAAGAGATAAGGGAGGAGATTCAGATTTCACTTGTTCAAGTGCAGAAAGAGGGAAATGCAAAACACACAGAAAATTTCAAAAGGTGCAAAAGTAACAGTGCAACGATTAGAAAAGAATATTCGCAGCATTAGGATGTAACAAATTTGCATAGCTTGCAATCACATTATCAGTCATATGGAGTGACGTGAAGGTGTGAAGCACAGGCATTCATTGTCAACACGAGACGAAAATTGAACAAGTAATGAAAGATGCGATTAAAATTAAATTTTATTGCAAACATGTAAATAAAGCTCTGGAGAAACAACGCGAAAAAATTAAAGAATGAATTAGACGTAGTATAGTGATTGGCAAAGATATTTAAAGCTGACAACGATTATTTCACCACAGTGCGAGAGATAAGCTAGGCTTGAAATTGAGATGAAAGAAAATAATATACGCGAAAGAGAATGAAGTGTAGAATTCAAAGAACAGAAGTATTAAGAATACATACTTTATCAATACGCGTTCTTGCGAGATGTATTATTGTAAATTGCAAGAAAATATTTAACAGATTATGATTTACAGAGATAATGTTTAGGTACTAGCGGTAGGAAAATACTTCGAGTAACCAAGGTACGATGAGAAATGAAGAAAATGCAAACGAGGAATATGTTGAAGTAGCAAGTACGGAACGAAAATTTAAACTGAATAAATGGTAATAAGGCATATTTTAGAATCTGATTATCTATAAAAAGGAAAATATGAATTAAAAAGTTAAAGACTTTTCAAAACTTAGAAATTTCTTGTCTGAAGTGAATGGATTTTGAAACAAACGCATTCCAATAAAGATAAAACATTATTATACTAGAAATGACCGCTTATTGGAAATGCAGTAATCTAAATATCCAACACATCTTCAGTTTTGGCGTTCTTATTGTGTAAACCTGGTTGGATAAATATTTCGATCTTTTTCGAGAGATTTGCCATTGAAACTATCACAATTTTTAACAATATCACTTCCAAGAGCTTCGATGTATGTAGATAAATCTAGTCCACGCTCTCTTAAAAATGAAATTTCTCTGGAAAGAGCCAAAGGCTGAGGGGGAGATGCGCCGAGGGTGAAGCGAGGAGTTGTGACGAATAAGGAGCAGAAATGGAATAGACGTTCGTGCACGGGTATCGAAGCCATCAACAAAGGCAAGAAGAGAGAAAAAGGTAGGGAGAGAAGGATATATGAAGTGCTCCAGGATTCAACGTTGAAATATTAAAAAGAAAATCATATATGATGCTTACATGGTTCATGGAATAGCAAAAGAGGATCGTACAAGCAATAGAATATCTACAGGACACGCTTGAAGTGCGGGGAGGAACAGGTTACCATAAACGTCTTCAACCTCTCCGATATTCTCTTGTCTCTTATCTATATTTTAAATCAAGATTTCCATAATATGTATTTTTATACTCTGATTAATTTAAGGCCTAATTTTGATTATACTTCTACGGATGAATTTGCAGACAGTTTTCATATTTGGTACATAATTAATGGGAAATTACCTACAATCACAAAATTTCACTTCCATTTATATTTCGTTTGTTATAAAAATTAAATAATTAGAGAAAAATAAAATATTACTCTGGAATTTGAAAGAGTAAAGCAACAATATTTTAATGTAACATATTTGGAAAATTGTGATGGAGCTGTTTCATAAACATAGTTGTTCATAAAACAATCTTTGTTTTCTTAGTAGTTTTCGTTGTCTTCTTGCTCGCATTTAACATATTATGGAATTTGGTGGTTTATGAAATATGACAGACTAAAGAATAACTATTTTTGTAATTATAATATAGGATTATAATTACAAAAAACATTTGAAGACCTCTGAAGCGATAGATAGTGAAGGAATCGACATATGTGATACATATCAAGATTTTCCGATACAATGCAAATACCCTCTACATCATCATCTACCCTAACTGAAAATATAGAAGTATGGACACACTATAAACAAAATATCAACTAAAATATTAATAGTAAATAAAAAATAATGGACGTAAACTTTGTTGAAATGTATTACTCGATTTGTTACAGAATTATATTTTCGTTATCATTGAAGCATTTAATATTGAATATAAAGTTCTGATGAAAACTTTTAGGGTCATATTACATGATATTATAGAGGAAAGTATTTGAAGAGATCATTTTTAGGTCAAATTTACAGAAAACGAGAATGCAAACATGCAATGTACAATTTCTTTGAAACGAGGGTCCAGCAAAAGTGCATAGCATATTAAATTGAAGGTGTACTTTGAAAAATACAGTTTCACACAAAGCCATGCATTGAAGCGATATACATTGTGAACTAAAAGGGGGGTTTCCAATGTAAATGGCCGAACAAATCTAAAACACAAATTCATTTTTCGTTAAAATAAATGTACAAAGTAAAAACATGATAATGAACTGTAAATAATTTCTATCGAATTCACATATTTAATAATTTGAGAAATCGTTCGTGACCGACAACGCATGGTAACATGCGCACCATGGTAACACGCATGGTAACAAATGCACACCATTTGTAAGCAAGAATTGAATTTTGGATCAGAGTTCCCAATTTTGCAACCATTTTAATTAATTCTTTCAATTCTACATTAAAATTCAGATTCTCTTCCAAATAAATAAAGTAACAATTTTTCCTAATTTTTCAAAGCACATGTGACAGACGCGTGAAATATAAAAACATTTATGCATATTTTTTCTTCTACACCGTTTGAAAAATATAAAGCCACACGACTAAAAAATATTATGATGTAACGCACAAACAGAGTCCCGTACATCCAGAAACTGTTTTTTTCAGTTCATTTAGTAAAATGTATCGTTATTTTTAGTGTGTAAGTAGTAAAAAATCCACTTTGAGCACAGCCGTCTCCAATTAACATTCCACCAACGTACAAAGCTGAGTCGCATTTAGTACTAACTCGCCTAGTTTAAATCTTTTAACGCCCCGTCAACCGCCAGGAAACAAGTTCCCATTTTTATATCGGTGCGAATTTTACACTCACTCTCCGTATAATTTTTTTACATAATACTCGCTGTTGTTTACAGAATTCAATTGTAGTTCAAAGAAAGACTAAACAGACTAGTCATTTTTAAGTATCAACTTGATTTCTATTCTTAATTTTGTAACCGTGGAATGAATTTCTTTATATGATTTCTACTAGCTAATAGAAATAATAGCTAGTGACTACTAGCCATATTTTATTTGTCAGAAAAAACTTGAAACCAATTGCGCAGGAAAAATGAGTAAATTGATATTGATAACACTGATGTACACCGGTGACATTAATAGCCAATGATTCAATTTTGCATAATAGTAATAACTCTTCAGTGGCTGTGAGTAGTTTTCGGTATTAATGACAAATTATTCGAGTATGTACTCGAGCAAGACAACACGGATATTCCACAGTAATAAAATGAGTGTATTCCAAATACCAATGATTGAAATATGAATAACTGTACTCACGCCGGAATAAAAAAATGAAGTTATATAGTTGTTTACTGGTATGTTTCAATTTCATCAAGACCTATAAACTATTTTCATGGATTTTTATGTTTAACAGAAAGTTTCGAAAAATTAAGACTTGTGCGCTTCTTGTTCGAAATGAATGAAAGTGAAGTGCGTGAAAACCACTGCTCCATATGCGAGCAATCATACTTACGGCACGTTTTGGGGTCCTCATCGCTGGCGTCGCTGCAGTCCTTTTCATTGTCACATTGCCAGTGGCCGGGTATGCACCGGCCGTTGTTGCAACGGAATTCCGTGGAGGAGCATTCACGCTTTACTGCAACAGAGAAGAAGGCGCCCGTTAGTCAACGCCTGGAACACACCACTCGCAGCATGCCAGTGTGGCGGATTGCATATGCAAAGCCTCGCCAGTTCAAGGGCACGACTCGCTTCGTCTACAATATCAGTACATTCCACAAGATAATTTTGGATCAGAAAACACATATGAAAGGATTTTAATAACGTTTTGTTTTGAATTGCATGACATCCCATTGGCAGGAGAAACTGCTTTCGATGCAAAGGAAAAGGACTTCACTCAGAACGTAGTTTAATTGCGGTTCGTAGTTACGTGAGGATGGCTTTGATAAAGCGAGAGCACCATCGCCAAGCGATATTTTTCCTTGAAGGCATTTTAATCAATTGAGGTGATTGACACTCTGGCAAAATAAACCACACCAGACATAGCACGCCGCCTACAACTCGTAAATGAAAAGTCGATTTTGGTTGCAGTGAGTCTCGTTTTGTTTCTGTCCCAAGCCTTTCATAAACATGAGTAAGATATCCTATAGAAAGAAAATAAGGAAAACACGCATTAAAACAGAGATATTGACATTTACGAATAGCGACAGGCTTGCGGTGGTTGCTGCGGCTTAAACTGTTACAGCCCCAAGCCCTTCGATATTAATTTTCGAAAATTTATTAGATTAGGCTCATTTACATTTATTAGAGAAAAATATTGCATGAATTTTTGCATAATTTTTTTGAAAGAACAACAATTTAAACTCGAAACTATCCGAGTATTATTTGTAGAACAACTGTCTCACAGTGAATTTGTTCAAAATGTACTGAGATCCATTACAACAAAATAGTAGGATTTCAGACGATAATGTGGACGACAGCAAGGTTACATTAGAAATGGTACCAAATCCGTACGTCAATAGCACGTAGCAGGGATTACACTTTTTTGCGATCGCGTAATTGGGTAAATAATATAAATTAATTATTTCAAAGAACAAGATAAACAAGCCCTGACGTTTGCTCCGCAGGCGCTAACAGCTGCACACAAACATCGCGGCTCGATTTTCGTCAATGTAGTTGAATGTTCGGTAGCGGCCCACAATATCAACGTGTCAAATCCAAGATTAAACGCTGGAGCCTACAACTTGCACACGATTCTATCTTCAGATAGAAGCTTCCAGCCTTCAACTTGTACAAGAGTAAGCCATCACTTTCGTGGAGGTAGACGACTTTCGCGGCCGGGGCTAATGGAGTTGACCAGAGACGCATCCGCGCTGAGAAGGTTGCAGCACGACACCCGAAACGATGGCAACTCTGCTTAAGACACCGTGTCTCCCGGCAAGAAACAACAACAAAATCTACCGTTTCCACGTGAAACTGATTTGGAATAAGCAGAAGTCTTTCATTCTTCTTCTCCACACCTCCTGTATAAGGGATGGATTGAGTGTTGGTGATTCCGGGCGCATCAACTACTGCGATCATTAGTCCGGTAAGTGTCGTACAAGTTTTTCTCGGGATATGGCGGTGGTCTTCCCTTGCTGGATGACGAGATCCGGCGTCGACCTACAGTCGGCTAGAAGGGTTTTCTCCCACCAGTGCGACACCGCCCAATCCGGGACAAGCTATAAGCTCCCGACCGGTCTACTGGGATGTGTGGTAGTGTAGTGCGTGTTAGTGTAAGTGTGTGTAAGGGGAGAGGATAGGACAAGGAAGAGGAAGGAAAGATCGCGCGCTGTCCGTGGCCCGTTTGTTAGGGTACTGCTCCGGCAATCACCTGGTGTTGCTCGGAGAAACCACTGAAAACTACCGATCGGAGCAGCGGGTCTCTACAATTCTCCTCCAGACAGCGACTGAATTCGCCCTAGATGACAAGCTAGAGTCGACAATCCTGCCACCGTCGGGACTCGACCCTAGGACCTCCCGGTCCGAGGGACTGCGGTGACATCAGTTGATGCCCTGATCCATCTCTCCCGTCCCTGAATAACGGACTTCTTTACTGTCACCACGACAGCGCCCGCGCCGAGGGGGAGGGGGAGGGGGTTGGGTCCGCCGGGGCGGAGGGCTTCCCGCGGGGTCAGTGTGTTCCGACCCTCGCGCGGTCAACGTCCAGCAGCGGCAGGGGCGGCGCGCCTACAGGCGACGTGTCGCGCTGCAGAGATCGAATGGAGGTCGAAAGCCCACATGCACGATACGCCTCCAGGCTATGGAGTGAAATATATGTACAACGGTAACGAAAACACTGGACACGAACAGAAATAAGCAGGAAAGAAAATTGGACAAAACTCGTTTGATGAACCGTACAAATGGTAAAATGTGAACAGTAGCGGAGAAATAGCGGCGAAGAAAATTTAGTCAGCAGAAGTGATTCTTTTGTGGATACCACTTTAAAGGAAGCTTTGAAAGGCAATGAAAACAAAAGAACTAAGAAACTGATCGGTCATAATAAATAATACATTTAAATTTAGTAGGTACATTTACAAGTAGTAAAAAGAAATGAAAACAATTGGGTTTTCCAATGTTAATAGGTTTTTGACATTGCTGAGTAAATTTTGATAGTAAGTTTTCCGTGTAAAATAGTTATAAAACGTTTATTGTTTCCTGTACTTCATCTTTTATCCTGGGTAAAATTATCATAAACATGAAATATTTCAAGGCTAATTATGAATATGAAAATCAGAAAAAGGTATTCTTACCTCTAAATTGAAAGGAGAAACACGCTATATTTTTCTAAAATAATCATTAAATATTAAGTGATTAATTTTGAGCTAACTCAGCCACGAGTACTTATAAATGTCGTAATGTTTGAGCAATGATGTAGTAACAACTCTTTTATAACCTAATTACGTGGAATGTTTTCGCCAATGAGTGCTCCAGCAGTTACTACAAGCGATTCCGTGCAAAACAGGTTCTGTCCAGCTAAAGACACTGACATTAAAGTTTCCACTCATTGACAAACAAAAGGAATAGCATGCTTCAAAGCTGTTACACAGCACAAAAACATTTCACAGATAACTTTTTAGGATCAATTATGTCACTTGATAAAATGAGTTTGGCAGAGCACGCATCTCTGCCAGTTGAGTTACCAAGAAAGATAAACCTTAGACTCCCGTGGAGTTCGTGTGATTCAAACATTGTGATAATAGAGAAATGAAACTTATATTACTTTTATGTTTTACTATTTTTATAATTATTTAAATTAAAAATTTAATACGTAAAAACTTATTTCACGAGTACGACTGGCGACTAATGCCGACACTTATTTTGGTATTATTAGTAGGGTCATGAAATGTTCGGAAAACACAAAATTAAAAGTCGATATATTTTATTACATATCATTAACTTTCGAAGTTTGGTATTTGATCAATATAACGATAAATTACCTCAAAACGTAATAGGCTATATCAAATCAGCGAGACCACTAATACGATTTGGAGAGTACTCGTTACAGATAAGCGATGCAAAGAATTTCGATTTCAAAATAAATTTTTGTATCTCTGCACACAAACACGTCTTACGTTGAATGCATATGAATTAAAACTGAAATATTCTAGATTGTCATTTCATATACACTCCTTTCTACATATTTTGCAGTAAAAACGTAATGTCATGGTTTTTCTCTTGTATGCTCCCTTGAAACAAATGCTTATTGACCCATACTTCATTGCGTTTTTGAAACCTTGTGTTGGATTCAAGATTGTTATACTGCCGATGCTGCTGTGCAAAGAAACACATGCACAACTGAGAAGGGACCATTCCATCCATTTTGTCTCATGTCATGAAAAGCTTTCTCCGTTAATCTGCAACAAAATTAGTTTGAGTTATTATTCAAACACTGACGTTCTCGGATTTGACCTTGGATTAAACATTTTTTGACATGGGCCATCTCGAAAGTAATTGCAGCTTGAACCACAAGAAAACAATTGAATACCCACCAAACAACGAGACACACCCAGATTTTACAAAACTGGAAATTTCAGCTGATAATCAAGATTTAGGCCTCCTCTAATGTGATACAGAGTACGTCTCATTGAAGTGACTAGACAATGTGGGATACTTCGTCTAGTTGAGAAAACCGTGCCTTGTCTCTAGTGGAAGGAGATAAGTATGAACAGCGAAAATATTACTCTGTTTTTCTCTCGCATCCTGTGAAGTTTGTTCCCGTTTATAAACATTTGTTTTAAAGAAATAATGCGGTTTCCTAACAATAAACACCTCGTTTATTTCCTTTTGATTCGTTAGTAAAAAATATTAATAGTTATTACTAGAACCTTTCTAGTTCCGCAAAGCTGAGTGAGGGAAACAGCACAATTCACACTATGTGATTAAGAAGATTCAGCATGAATTTTTCCGATTCATGGACTCTCCTGCACAATTTGCCCAGTGGCGCTTGGTCCGCCGGACGCTTCAATTGCTCAGAGAGAGAGAGAGAGAGAGAGAGAGAGAGAGAGAGAGAGAGAGAAAGAGACAGAGGGAAAGGGAGAGAGGCAGGGAGAGGGAGAGAGAGGGAGGGAGAGGGAGAGAGAGAGACAGAGGGAGGGAGAGAGACAGGGAGGGAGAGAGAGAGACGGAGGGAGGGAGAGAGAGACGGAGGGAGAGAGACAGAGGGAGGGAGAGAGAGAGACGGAGGGAGAGAGAGGGAGAGAGGGCATCGACCGACCAGAGGACACGCCTCCGCGTGTTCGGGGGCTCGTCAGTTACGCAAAGGGCGCGGGCGGGGCGGGGGCGGAGGTGGGGGAGGGGGCGGGGGCGGGGGCGGGGGCGGGGGCGGGGACGCCGGACAGCCCGGCCGCTCAGCAACGCGCGTCGCGTCTCTATTGGGCGGACACCGCACTATCTCGCCTCTATTTATACGCAGGTCGCCTGGATATGCTCTCGCGAGCGTGGCTGCGTCCGCGTTCGCGCCTGCGCCTGCGCCCCTATCTGGGAATATTCCGCTCAATTATCGTTGTCGCCTCTCCACTCGTGACGACCAGATTGGAGCGCGGAGAAACCGCGAGGGAGATGAAGGTCACTTTCAGGCGACGGTTTGCGATGATTGTGCGCTTAGTTACCATGTTCCCATCGCCATTTTCACCGCCGACGCCTCGTCGTCCTTTTGCCCGCCGAACCGATCGGAGAAATCAAATGCAAGAGGCTGAAATTATTATTCCGATTATTTATTCTGGGAAGATAATAGAATCGCAAACACAGCAGTTAAAAGCAACCTAAAATACGTTTATAAGCATAGCCCGAGAATCTTCACATAAAAAAGCCTGAAAACGGGTTCGTGTAGAGTTTTCCAAAAATAATATCGTAATTCACTCGAGCTATATTAAATAACGATATTTTAGTTTGAAAACTAATAAATAAAAAAATTACTTCAAAATGAAATCAGAAAGCTAGAGCATTCAATACATTTATTCAGCTCTTTTTATTTGACCTATACTAACTTGTATACAATTACTTAATAAATATACTATGAAAATGTAGATTTAATTTCACATAATATTTTTAGAGACAATATAATATATATGTTTATTTTATGCTAAAAATAAAATAAATATTATCAGTACTGATTCACAGGCGCTTGTTAAAGAACAAAGATAAAATTATTACCAGAACAATCCACTAATGATCACTAAGGTTATCCTTTGTTAGAAAGGCAGTTGTAATAAACCTCTGAACATGGGATTGCGTTCGATTATATCGATCTGACCCAAATCCAAACATCGAAACGTGGTGGGTCACATCGATCCTCATCACCGCCAACAAACAGGACGCGAGGGTTGTCATGTCGCTACCCAAGCATTCCGCGAGTATCGAGCTATCGACGTGTCGGAACCCCAAGCATCCGCCAGAGGCGGACTGCATGTTGTCACGTGCGCGTCTGTGACCAGGCAGACGGCCCTGAGCAATTTTCAAAACCGAGGGCAAGAGCCCGCCCCGGTCGGGAGTTGCACCGAGGACTTCAGGGGCTTTCTCCCGCTTTCTCCATCTGCCTTTCTCCAGATGCAACCCCGACTTCCCTACTCCCTCTACAGTCGCGCTGCCCTGTCTCCGTTACTGCCACAAAGAGCTCCTCGGCAATAAATCCGAGGCAAACTGTTGCAGTTTTATGTGGAGGCACTTCGGTAATAAAATAACGAAAAACAGAGCTGGTTAATCGGCCAACAGATAGGCAGTGGGCTGGTTGCTTTACTTAGAGAAACGCCCGAGTTACACCAAGTATTGTCAATGACCACTCAACAAATTCTATGCACGTAATATAAATTTAATACATAATTATATAACAAATATAATTATAATATTTAAACAATGTCTGAACACTAAAAATGAATTTTCATTCGCATAATATTTACGCATATAATACTTATTACTCGACTCCATATAATCCAAAATTCCATATTTCACGAGTAATACATACAATTAATTTCAAATTGCAATATTTAAAGTTATTATTTCTTTAATTAAAAATACACTCGCAAAACCAAACTCTCGAATATAAAAAACCGTACATGTGAATTCCCTATTGGATTAATTCAAGCAAGTCCAGTAAAGTTATATGTAAAGTACGTAAGAAGAATCAATATTACCATGTAGAGGTGTAACAAGTTGGAATTTTACCTCACCACGTATTGCTTTCGAATGTCTTCAAGTATTTTCAAAAGCAATTGTGTTGAAAGTATCTGAAATCATTCTTTCTAGTGTTAGATCGTGCTTTTTATTTAAAGTAACTAAATTATTAGAACTGTACAAGAAAAGAATTCAATGAACCGCATTTAAAGTTCTGCTTTTTTCATTCTCTCGAGCTTGTTCTGAATCTCAATCACCACGACCGAACACCTTTTACCAGGCTACTTACACGTACGTATGAACAATACATTTGAAAAAACTGCAACGCCTCCGTCGGGCACGCCATAAAACTTTGAGATAAACAGTTAAGGATAGTTCACTTGTGCCGTTTATGGTGAAATTTATTAACGTATATTATTTTCCGAGATCGGCATCTGGCGGGGAAAGTGAGAGTGAAATCCCAAGTAATATGAGACATGTCCCCGAAGTGTGCCTGGTCGCTATAAGACATACATGCATGAATTTAATAAATAATAAAAATAAAATAATAATCAGAAGAAGAAAAAGAAGAAGAATTACATAGAAATCCATGGCAAATGCATTTTGAATGCAGTAACTAATTTCAGAAAATTTTGATTGTGCTTTGATTTTACAAACTCAAACTATTAATCGTGTGAATGTTCTAAGAGTCAGAATAATAGTATTACATTAGCTAAAACTACTGCACGCAGATTCATCTAAGGGCGCCCGCCCAGCCAACAAGAGGCGGAACTGCAGCCCCCGCCCGCCCGCCCGGAGGCAGCCGGCGCGGCATTTTTGCGAAACGGCAGCCGCGGGAACCTGCCTGTCCGTCTACGGCCCCTGGACGGCGTGCCTCATAAACGGCAGCCGGTCGGCGCAGCGACCGCGCGCAGGGGAGACTTTCCTTTCGAGAACCAGTCACGCCGCGGCGCGGCGCGGCGGCGCCTGAAAATTGGCCCCGCCGCCCAACAAGGGCAGTGCAGCGGCGCCCGCGAAGAAAGAAAGCTTTCACGACGATTTGCCGCGAATTACATTCGCCACAGATGCGATGTCACGGACGATGCCGTTTCCAACTGGACCGAATCGTGTAGGAAACGAGCATGCACGATTCATGACCGGAAATAAGATCGCTAGTAATCGTGGTACGAGCACGTTTTAATGATAGTTCTTGAGAATACGTAGAGTACGTGAGCTTCGCTCTTTAACTATACTTTCTATTTGGAGGGTGCGTTCCATTTCGAATATTTTTGGAGATCCGTTTTGCTGATATTGGACAATTAGAGCCCGTGTGTGAACATCACTAAGGTTAGACTACCGCATTGTAAAAAAAGATAATGAGAGTGCTTGTAGAACCGATGTCTAGGAGAGATTAAAAAAAAAAAACATTACTAATTCGACGAGGAGCATTGCAAGATCGTAAGAATCTCAATGGAATCTGCAAAAAGCAGCAAATGAAGGAAGCAATGAATGAAAGAGCCCAAGAAAAATGAACTTGAGAAGGCGGATGAGAATAAAAAAAAGTATCACCGTTTCTGCGAACTTCGGTGACCGGAGGCTCGTACACAATACACGCTCTCCCTTTGCATCACGCCCCCGCACCAGCCAGGGCCCCGCCCACTGCGATCGGTTCACCGTGCGGCGGAGGCGACCTCGCCGGATAACACAGTTTAGAAAACGGTGTAGCCCATTCGTGGCGTCGATTGGAATGTGTAATTTGTGCGCGCGCCGGCCATAAGGCCAGAGCTCGCGTGCGCTCCGCGTTTATCGACTGTGAAGCTGGACCGCCGCGATGCGATAGCGCCGGCCGACAGTCGCCGCCCGTTGCGCACTGGCAGCCACCGTCTGCCCTTTACGCGCGCGCTCAAACAGCGCCCCGGGCGGGCGACGTTCCCTCATCACCCTTGCCGCCACCGCCGCCTAAAATAGGTTATTTTCTCCCGACATGCTCGTTTACTAACAAAAGAACATTTGGAAACGCATTCAATTCAATTGCAATACCTATAATTTGAGTTTCTCCGATTGATTGATTGATTGATTGATTTTTTCGTGTTTCCGGGCGCGTCAACGGCTTTGGTCATTACTCCCGTAAGTGTAGTGCATATTTTTCTCGGGAGATGGTGATCTTCCCTCGCTGGATGGGGCACCGTCCTACCGTCGGCTAGTGGGGTTTCCACCTAACCAGGACTCTCCAACCAGCGGGGCACCGCCCCAGCCGGGACAAGCTCTAAGCTCCTGACCGGTCTCCCGGAATATGTGGTAGCGTAGTGCTTGTTAGTGTAAGTGTGTGTGTGTAAGGGGAGAGGATAGGACAAGGAAGGGGAAGGACAGATCGCGCGCGGTCCGTGTCCCGTTAGGTAAGGTACTGCTTCGGCATTCGCCTGGTGTTGATCGGAGAAACCATGGAAAACTACCGATCAGAGCAGCCGGCCGCTAGAATTCTCCTCCAGACAGCGACTGAATTCGACCTAGCTGAAAAGCTAGTATAGAAAATCCTGCCACCGTCAGGACTCGAACCTAGGACCTCCCGGTCAGAGGCGCTGCAGTGAGATCAGTTTCTCCGAATTGTATATACACGTTTTTAATGAACCGATCATTTAAAGAACCTCGCCTACTTCGAGTCAAAATTCTCCCCGACACCTTTCCAGCGTCTCACTCTGTTTGAGAAAATGTGATGGATGTGTTTGGGAACTTAATATCCTACGCCATTTTATGAGAATCTCCCGTGCAATATAACCGATTGTCTTTTCTCTTCCTTCAGAAATTGAAATGAAAAACGTCACGGGTTCATACCCGCCTCCTCTCACTTCGACATCCACCCCGTCCGGACACGCCCGTGACAGTCGGCTGGCGGAAGTGGGGTTGGAGCGGACGTTAGGAGCGGCGGCGGGGGGGGGTATTCATAAGCGCCCCGGCGGGAGCGTAATCTAAATGAAAGATGCGCAAAGCCGCTTACCCGCTGCGGCGCGGGCGGCCCGAGGGCCGCAGTGCTCCTAATGAGAACGAATGTTATCACTCGCTGCCCCGCGGAATGAGAATAAATAAGATGGCGGCGGGGTGAAAGCGCTGGCTGCCACCGGGAGACGGGCGGAGGGCCGACGGAGCGAACGCTCCACGTGCGACAGAAGGCAAAGAAGGGAAACGGCGACGGCAGTGCTTCAGTTGGCAACGCACGAACAGATGAAATTGGGAAGGAACGAGATTCGAATGTAGGGAGGTGCATGAAGAGACAGCGCTGTCGAAACTGCAGAAGAGAAAAATGAAGTAGTGACGGCGCAACAAAGTGACTGGGTACGCGTCCAGGGGTGTGGTGGTGGTGGTGGTGGTGGTGGTGGTGGTGGTGGTGGTGGTGGTGGCGGCGTTGGCGGCGGCGGCGCTGGCGGCGGCGGCGTCGGCGGCGCGTTGCGGCGGCGGCGGCGGTGGTGGAGGTGGTGGTGGGGTGGGTGGTGGCGGTGGTGGCGGGGTGGTGGCGGGGTGGTGGCGGGGTGGCATGGTGGTGGCGGTGGTGGCGGGGCGCGGTGGTGGTGGTGGTGGCGGTGGTGGCGGTGGTGGTGGTGGTGGCGGTGGTGGCGGTGGTGGCGGTGGTGGGAGGAGGAACAGTGGTAGGGACGGTGGATGTGCGGGATGTAGGGATGGCAACGACGACAGCTGGCGAGATGTCACAAGAACAGCCATCTCCTTGATCATGTGCCGTGCGTACTTAGCAATGCCGTTGCCATCTCTTAATATGAGAGAGCACAATGAGAAACATATGATAAGAACATCGAACAGGAGAAACTGTCGCAATAAATTTGTTCTGAAATGTTGAAATGAAGTATTCAGTATTTCAGATACTCCATCACGTTATAACTATTGCTCATTCACAATGTAGACACAGATAATCTAACAACAAAATACATTTTTTCAAGTTTCCTGAATGTAGCAAAATTGTAAAGGGACGTATGTGGTTTACTTATTTTCTGATGAATTTTGGTTTCTATCTGGCTTTCAGTCCTTGCCTTTGCGAAGCTACGAAGATATATTAAGCACCATTTTCAAAGTACTTTTATCAGTTCCAACGCTTCGCATTGAAGGTTAGATAATCATTTGGATATAACCGTTGGATTATTCTGTGTCAATGAAAGAACAAAAAGAGTGAAATAGATCCTTTTTAATTTATTAGTCAGTGTATTATCCACGAAACAATATTTTAATATTAAAAGAACGCATTAAAAGTTCGTCTCAAGCCTGAGGCTGTTCCTATTTCATACATTTTAGATAATGTGACCATTAAGCGGTTAATTCGCGAATAGCCAGATTCGGACATTAGTCGCAACTTATATATTACATAAACTAATTATCACATTGTCATCAGAAGAAGGTATGCACCTATCTGTGTCATTACATTTCCAAAATGTTTTTTTTTAATTCCAGAGAATATTAAGTAGCGTCATAATTCTCACGACTCATGACCGACAGCGGACGAAAACTTTCGCATCGGAGCCTGATACTTGCAGTAATGTGGAATAAATATTCAGGGCGAACACGAGCGCACGTGTCTAGCGCAGACTTTACATCACAAACAGGTTCGGGAGTGGGTGAGCAGCGAGGAAGCAATTCGGCGGCGCCGCGTCACTCTCCACGCTCGCTCGTTCAAGGAAGACCGGCGTGGCTATGGGAAGGGAGGTGGGGGGGGGTAAATAAGTGAGGGGAGGGATGAATATCGATTCACTTTACGAGATTTCCCGTAGAAACGTACAGCAGATATCGATACTGGTTTAAATCATTCTGATACTATTGGAGTTAATACTGCACTTATAAATCTGACAAACAGTGCTTCGTATGTTTTTGTTGGTGATGATGATGATGATAATATTGTGATGTGGTGGTGGTGGTGGTGGTGGTGGTGGTGATGGTGGTGGTGGTGATGGTGGTGGTGGCGGCGGCGGCAACGGAGGTCTGGATGACGGAACATGGAAAATATAAAGAAATCAGGCAATAGTGTTGATATTTATATTGGCAATGATAACAGGCTGTTTGCATGTAATTTCTAGTACGTTTAATGAAACATTTGTGATTATGTCAGTTTCACTAATCGTAAATGATGAGCAAACTACGAAGGCGTTAGTGAGCAGAACAATTTCGAAGAAAAGTATGGAGGCTCGCCACGACAGACCACCACGAAGCCAACCGATGCACACGCACTGTTTTCCGAGTCGAGTACGAAAAAATGGAGCTGTAGCACATGGGCGTATGAGCACACAGACCAGGACCGTGACCACGGACACGGACCACCAGACCACACCAGCATATGACCCCATTGATCTTACAAAGGTGTAGAGAGCAAAAGCATTGGCACGATCACTATTTTTTCAAGCGCCCTACCCAACTTCAGAGCAGCAGCCTGGAAGTGGTATAGGAAGAAGAAGAAGAAGCAGCAGCAGCAGCAGGAGAAGAAGCAGAAGTAGAAGAAGCAGAAGTAGAAGAAGCAGAAGTAGAAGAAGCAGAAGTAGAAGAAGCAGAAGTAGAAGAAGCAGAAGTAGAAGAAGCAGAAGTAGAAGAAGCAGAAGAGGAAGAAGGGAAAAGGCGGGGCAGATGCCGGGCGGCGCCGCCGGCCGCTGAGACCGGTCGCCGCTTCCACCAGCCTCAGCATCCAGGTTAAAGAGGCTCCTTCTCGGAAGCGCGGCTGGCGGCGGCTCTTGCTACTACGTCGCTGCCGGGGACGTCCGGGCGTCGACCCTCGCCGCGCCGCGAGGAAGCAGCCCTGGCAGGTGGTGCCCGGGGGGGGAACGAGCTCGCGAAGCAAAGAGACTGAGCGATAAAATGTTTGTCGGGCTTTGTAATAAACGTTGGCTCTGAAGGAAATTGACGAATTTATTTTCCTGTGTTTGAGTTTCTTGATCGTGGTCGGGGTGTGCAGAACTCTTAATATTTACATTTACAATTAATTATTTTAAACGTTTACTGTGAGATGAACATTTAAGGCCCATATTTGATTGACAAGTACATTAAAATGGCGCGATGGTATCACATATATAACAAACTTGATGAAAGAGCATACTAGGTCCGAAAGTAGTTTAATAATTGTGCGTAGATCATTATTTGACATCTGCATTTCTTCATCTAAAGAAGAAATCGCGTAAAATAAATTGTTAACAATACAAGAAATGCGACGTATTAAAACATTGAGAGAAACACTACAAACATATGCAAAGAAAGAACAAATACAAAAATCAAACGATATTAAAGAACATCGCACTGCCAGGCAGCAGGCGGCTGCTGCACTGCAAGTGTAGCTCCGTATCTCTTTAGAAAAATGAACAACAGCTCGAAACGTGAGTACTCCAACTTCTCAGAAGTACAAGCAAATAGAAGGCGAGGTCGTGTAGGACATATCATATGACACAGAGATGGCCAACTGGCGGTCCGCGGACCTCTCGCGGCCCGCGTCCTTGTTTTATGGAGACAGCAACATTAAAAAATATTAGGTTAACATTTTATTCTTCAAATAAATATGCAGATTTTTTCGTAAATCTGTTCAGAAAGACCAATCAATGTATAAATATTATGACACATCTTATCTATAGTCGGCGATGCTTCAGTGCAGCTCACTTTGCATATCTCCCTCCAGTCAGGTTACACACACTCAGTCAAACTGCCAGTGCTTTCTAGCTCTTATTTATATGCTTTGTTTATTGATGTAAGCGCATTTCTTGGAATTAGTGCGGCCCTCTCATTCATTTAAAAACATGAGGAGTAGGAAGTTGGCCTCCCTGATCTAACACAACGCGTCTGCTGCTGCGGCAGCATCTGAGGAAGCGAAAATGCGCTGAAAGGCCCAATGCACAACTTAAATTCTACGAAATAGGGATACTTTACAATTAAAATAGTTATTCTATGCCACTTAATTGCTCATTCAAAGAGAAAGAAGCTTTATTTCGAAGGCAAAACTAGTTTCTAAATTTTAGTTGCCTAACCCACAATGTAACTGATTCATGTTAATGTTATCTCATCATTTCTAAAGAGGATTGTAAAAAAAAAGAACTTGAGCAACGTCGGCTAACCAGATAAGTTACAAATAGTTTATTAATACACGAAGGGAAAAGGAACGTTTAACGTTTCAGAGCTGCTTAATAAGTTGTTATAAACGAAAATCTGATCAAACCTAATACTACAATAAGCTAGTATCGAATTATTGAAGAATCCTGCACTGGGAACAATGTCCCATGTTCCAGGATTCTGGAATATATGTTTCATTTCATCCAAAAAGGACAACATGGATAAGATTTCCGAAGGACAACATGGATAAGAACCAAAATTTATTGCCTTTTTATCCTTGAAAATAGATTTTATTACATGGGAGCTAGTATATGACTTAGTGTAGGAATCACAGAATATTGAAAATGTGCACACAATTCATTTTTCCCCATAGCACGCCATACGCAGTTTTAACAGTTTTTGACGTAAAATAAATAAATAAATAAATAAAAAATATTCGAACATAATTACTCGTAAATTAATTATGGAGCATAAAACGTTTTAGGGCCGTCAATAAAGTTTCCGATAACGCGTCTTCTATTAAACGTAACTCATCAAGACAAGTATTCTCTGAAGTGATACAAAACATATCAAAACTTAATCCAATATTAAGTAATTTAAAAACTCACAAAATATTAATTTAATTTAGCGTTTGCAAAGGAACGGAAGAAGAAGTGAAGTGTCTACTTAAAAAAATATGCCATGTAATAACTCCATTGTACATCACACACATTTTTCTTAACCCTTTCTTGACGTAAAATAAATAAAATAAAAAGTAAATAAAAATCCCCTTATTCCTTCACGTACAGAAAAAGAAAAAACAATGGCGCAGCGTGCCGCGCCGCAGGGGGCAGTGGGTTGCGACCCTGGCGATACGGCAGCGCGTCACGGCCCGGCGCGAGGGAACAAGGGCATCGCCGCCAGCCCCCTGCGTCCAAGTCCGATGTTCCAGCGCGGGTCGTCGACTGCTGCCGCTAACGGACCGCCGCACTGTGCTTCGGATTGGGAAACGCGCCGACCAAAATAGCCGCCTTCGCCGATAAAGTGAAATTCGTCACTCGAACTTCGGGGACCGGGGACGTTGTTGGTTCGCGTCCCGGCGGTGGAGGCGGATATTCGAGACCGGCTGGGTCGAAAACGACCTCTCAGAATGGGAATTCTACAGATCGTCAGCTATCATTGGTCGTTTGCGAAGTTTTCTCATAAATATCAGGCGGTTGGGTTGCCAGAGATGAGTCGTGAACAACGAAAAATCTAGATTAGAGCGAGTTACTTTATATAAGTTGAAAATGAAACTTTACAAATGAATACCTTGTATGTTTTGCAACTCTAGTACCCGTTTCAACAGGTACGAGTACATTTTAAAAAAAGTGAAGAAACATTAATGTAATGTAGCTTATAAGAGCCTAGACTTCACAAAATATTTACATTATAAATGTAATAAATATTTTTGTAATTAATCTAGTAAGAAAGTAAATAATTAAGACAAACGAGAGACAAATGCAATTGTATAACATTACAATTTCCGACAAATGTCTACCCAATCACATGAATGTATGACCAATTAATTAGCTAAAATATTTAATTAACATATTAAAACATTACAAATATTCATGCTTATCTTTTTCACAATTACGATAAGATATGTGAAAAAATGAGCACTAATAGAAACACTTTTCAATAACGAAAATTGGGTAGTACTGAAGAGGGGCATTTTGCCCGCCGGCCGCGTCGCCCAGCCACCGTGCGCCAGCGCGCCGGGGTCAACATCGGCAGCGCTAATCGCCGGCACTCGACTGAAAAATTTCGACGGAGTCAAAAATGTAGATGGCTTCTGGAGATGCAAATTGAAGCATCCGGAACATCTTCATCACTGACCCGCTAAGCTTACGATACAGCAAGGTTACAGAATTGCTGACTATACAACAGGATATTTCTACTATCGGAATTTATGACTTAATTGCATGCATGAGATTGTTAACTGAGACGTTTTCACATTTGCGACCCGGTGACATGTATCAGCTGATGAGCTGTGAGGGATAACTCGCAATAGGAGATGATAAGACGGCAATTTTCATTCGAGTTCTCCGCAGCAAGTCGAAGTTACAGCAAGCTCTGGTCTACGCAGGGGGAGTGCATATACAACTTTTTCACTAGCCTTAGCTCCCAGTCATTACGGTCGAGTCATTCCCTTATGTACCCGTACCTAACTACTACAATTGCCACAGAATACGCAGTTCCCAGAGATTCTTATGATAGAATGACCATGGATTGTGCGGAGTTGGAAAACAAAAGTTAGAGACAGAAAGAAGGAAGAAAGCAAATACCATTCGCGAAGATTATAATGTATTTTTATAACAAATAAAACAGTGATCCAGTCTGCTAGCATGAGCCGAATGCACAGAAGCAACTGTCCCGGATACGCATTTTTAC
The DNA here is from genome assembly GCA_011170035.1 of Teleogryllus occipitalis. Classification (NCBI taxonomy): domain Eukaryota; kingdom Metazoa; phylum Arthropoda; class Insecta; order Orthoptera; family Gryllidae; genus Teleogryllus; species Teleogryllus occipitalis. The sequence goes on from BLKR01000731.1 coordinate 376,813, forward strand.
AGAGCTGAATTTTTCACTAATACCAAGCTACAAGCACACCCTCCCACGAGGAAAATCCGCCCTGTTCACCGCAAGCCTCTTCTCTATCGTTTCTTATTGTCCAGCTACGAGAAAGAATGGTGGCCCCAAAGCCTTCTTGTGACAAATGCGTTTACCGTAGCTCCGTCGCGGGGGAGGTATTGGCCACAGGTGAAGGACGCTCAGCCCCTGATAGAGCATCGCCCGCAGCGCGACCGGGCAAGGGGGGGGGTCCTAAACGATCTCTCGTGGCGCGAATGTGTGTGTGTCTGTGTTTACTCAGCCACGAGAGCAAACGCGCGCTCTCTTCCCACCTACGATGCAAAGATTCGAGAGAATTCTAACACGGTCGACATCACATAAAAGCGAATAGTTGCGAGAAAATTTGGCGTTTTTTTGGTACAAGTTGTACACAGTAATGGCACGTGGGAAGTATCTTGAAAACATTATATTTAGATTAACTAGAAAGAGAGGTGTGTTTGAAGCGCTGTTAATACTAGTTATTTAGCAGTTCAACCCCTCGTAGCACTTTCGACAGGTGCACGTCGGAACAGTTGCCTATTCCGTCACATGGCTGCAATGGAGAATGGAGCCAAACTTTACACTTTCAGTGAATAGAAAGCAGGTTGATGTAGCAGTTTAAAGGTGAAGTATTATGATTTTTATCAAGAAGCATCGAGTTGTCTTTGAAACCCAAACTGAAAAATCCCAAATAAATATACACGAAAAAATCACAATATCATTTCTAATCTTCCCCAGTCAGTGCCAGGACACGCCTCGTGACCTGGCTAGAGTCGCGGAAACGTTGCCTGTTATTCCCTCGTGCTTGCACGCATTATGCTTCGCTCGAACTTTGCTGCGCGAGCGCCGCAAGTCAAAGGACGGGGGTTGCGGGAGGTGCGCCGTCTCCACAAGCAGTTCCGCGAACGGCCACACCGCACGCGCGCGTTCACAAAGCGCCACACAGACGCACGAACACCAGCCGGCTGCTCTTCACGAGTCACGAGCAAGCGGCGTCGTGGAGGAAGCGATTCTGTTCGAGGCGGTTTAACTTCTGGGGAGCGACTCGCAAGTACTGATGTTACTCCGTCCCGAAACTGAATATAAAACTTGTTTTCTTCTTTATTAATACTTTCATGAAGAAGTGCATATTTTTAAAAAAATCTGTAAAATATTAGAAGCCAAATAAAGTTCGGGGTAATGAAGTGAAATTCTATATGACAGCTGTGTTGATATATTTATGAAATGTTGTGGGATATATTTCTTTAACGAACACTTGAAAAAATAATTATTTATGAACTTTTAAATAAAACTAAGAGAGATTTATATTTAAAAATTCGAAAGAAAAGTAAATATGATATTTATTTCATCTCGTTTTTATTCGGTCGGTGTGTTCTTTGTATCGGATGAAATAACTATTTCTGATAAAAACTAAAAGCACAGAACGAAATGAAGTTCATGGCTACTTTAAAGAATATGAAAAAATACATGATTCTTGATATTCCCTGGGATATAAAGCGAATAGTCCTTGAAAAAATTATTTCGAAAATCATAAATTATTTCACAACGTAGTGCAGTCTCTTACAGTCTCAGTCGAGTTAAAAAAGTAAGGTTTGGAGATAACAGAACTGTTTGAAAATTATTTAATTTTAGGCAGAGTCGCACCCAGGATTTTTCTCGTGCGTGCGCGTGCGTGTGTGTGGGGGGGAGGTGGGCAGGTATGGTCTCAAATTTTTTCGTGGATACTGAATATATGTATTTTTATTTATAGGTAATATTTATAACATAAGTGACTTATTGAATGATTCGTTAGTATAGAAAAAATTGTAAAACCTATATTTTTTAGTACATGTCATTGGATTCGGAGGGGGAAGGAGGTCTGAAGCCCCTTTGGATGTCCAACCCTTGGCGCCACTGATTCTGGGCGAAAAGTATTATTTCCATTCACTGTCTGCCCTGCCCCCCAAAATCTTAACTGACGTAACATTTCTCTTTTACACAAATTTAAAAAAAGGTAATCCAGCTTTACTCTTCGTCTGAAAGTGTAACATTACGCCAATCTGTGATTTATTGCAAAATTGTTTTAAAAACCAACCAATTTTATTCACTTCAATGAAATAAATTAATGATATATTCGCTCTAAACAAATCGTATTATACTTTTTGTAGGGAATTTTGTAAATAAATTATAAAATGCCTATTGTATTAGGAAACGAATGCTGATATGCTCTATGGCCGTTCACAGAATGCGACATCTTCCGGGTCAAAATATATCGAAGTAGAAGCAGGTTGGTTATTTGAAAGTGATGAAGGAGAACTTAGGAACAAAAAAAAGCTATTTTATGCAATGACAAGCATAATCGATCAAAAGGTTCGCCAATAAAACAAAAGCGGAAACAATTTTTGACGACTTCGAACATAAACTTTTTAGTTTTGAGAAATATTCCTTGGAAATATATTATTGAAATTCTACGGAATGGTTCGAACATAGATACGTCATTTTGTAGAAAAAAATAGTTTTAAAAATCATTTTCAGAATAATACCTCTTGCTCATGAAAATAAATTGTTCAAAATCTCTTTCTAGATATACAAAAAAGAGAAAAACGTATTCAAATTAGAATTGTGACCCCATGGAGTGTACGTGGGTGAAGTATTCCGTATTTTAATTTTTAATTTTAAAAGATGCGAGCCAGCTTTTTTCAGAATAAAATTTAGTGAACAATTGTAAAAAAGATATTGGATATTAAAATGTTACAGGTTTTATATCACATGTAAATAGAAGAGCACAACTTGCAAGGAACGTAGAATTTTATTGTATTTTTTGTAAACCCTTTTACAGAATGGAAACTATCTCTTGAAAAGAGTAACTTCTCTTCTGTTAGAGCAGGGCACTAAAGTAAATAAAATGACTACCATAAGTTTTAAAACATCTTAAGTTAGCAGTTTCACAACGCTACAGTTTGTTCTAGGTCACATCTGATTCCGAGTTTCCACAAATTTGACAAATGGAGACGGATTATCACTATCCAAGGTAGGTTCTTTTAACACGAAATTATTTTCCCTTTTTATTACTGGCGTTTGCGATTCGTATATACAAGAACGTTCACAGAGCATGCAACGAAGGGACCAAGTCGAACTTTCCACAAATTCGACAAAAATGGACACCGAGTGTCACTGCCCAAGGTTATTTTCGCAGAAAAATATTTTCTCTTTGTAGTAGTGGAGTCTGCGATTGGTCTATACAGGTAATCCCAGAGCATGCAACGGCGGGGCCGGAGACCTGAACGCGCGGGGGCCCGGGGCAGGGGCTGCTCACCCTGCGTCGCCGCCGACGACTCGGTGGCGGTGCCGGCGGCCGCCAGCGACGCCGCCGCCGCCAGCACGCCCAGCGCCAGCAGCATCGCGGGCCACGAGCAGCGGCAGCAGGCCCCGGACGACGCCGTCCCTCGACCACACCGCATGGCGCCCTCGCGGCTAGGGCTCACACCTCGCGCACGCGGCCACCACACGGACCGGGCGGCACACCGACCCAGCGGCACACGGACCGGGCGGCTCACGGACCCGGCGGCTCACGGACCGGGCGGCACACCGACCCAGCGGCACACGGATCGGGCGGCTCACGGACCGGGCGGCACACCGACCCAGCGAAACACGGACCGGGAGGCACACGGCGGCCAGGGGGAGACAGGCGGACTGGCGGGCGCGCGCGAGGCTCTGCAGGCCTCTGGGGAGTAGGACGAGGAGAGGCGAGGAGGTGACCACGCCGCGCGGACGACAAGTGCTCGCGCCGGGGCGCGCGCGCCCAGTTTCATAGCGCGCCGCGCCGCGGGTTGCGTCAGGCAGCGGTGCGCCCTCGCGCCCCGCCCCGCCCCGCCCCGCCCCGCCCCGCCCCGCCCCTCCGCGCGCTCACTCGCTCATTGGCCCGCGCGCGAAACCCGCGCGGCACCGCTCCGCGCCGCGAGCGAGCGGAGCTCGCGCTGGCGGAGGCCTTGAGAGGGCGGGCGGCGCGCCCCGCGACACTTGCATCTGCGCCCCCACATGTCACTCGCATGATTGCTCTTCAATCGTTTCTGATAAATAACAACAATATTCCCTTTCATGGCGCGAAAAAATCGCCGTTTCCTCGAACGACTTTTTCCAACTGCTCGGCCGACATCGTGCTACTTTTTTTTAAAAATTTTTTTATTCTGGTCTCCTTCAGTAAATTTATCTTGTTTAAATAAGTCGTGATTGTTACAAAACAACTCGTGGAACTATTAAGTGACTGAAGTTGTGCTCTTTTTCGAATTAATATGTACTTTATTTGTTATGAAAAATGTTGCAACAGTTCTACTGTCTCCACACTATCTCTTCCACCAAATTCAATTCCTATAGTACCGGAAGGGAATGGAGGTCATACGGAAGAATACAGAGCCAGGTAAATTGGTAGTGGCAAAAATGCTTGTCGTCTCTATCCTTCAACAATACTTTAATACAAATCAGCATTCGCATTAAGAAATCAATTAAAAAAATATTTGGACCAGAAAGATAAAAATGATTTTTTTCAAATTATCTAACTTACTGAAGTGTAATGAAAATACTCATAAAACTACTAATAAAAATATTACATATCACGTCATTGTCACCGTTGTTATCGACATGTTACAAAACAAGCACTTTCTTCTAACAATGCACTCACGTCACACATTACGTCAATGATCTCGCTGACGTTTATTTCCATGTCACTCCCGATGATTAGGATCTCTGTTGAAGAAATGTAGTTCTCATTTCATCATTTCTTGGAACACGCACGGTAAAGCAAAATAACAAGCTTGTGCAGTTTTTGGTGCGTATCAAAATAGTACGTTGAGAAATTAATATCTTCCTTAAATTAAAACAAAATGTGGGGTAAAATACACGTCTCTTGGTCTACTTCGGTCTCTGCTTGCGATAATTTCCAGTCATTTCGATGATAACAAATAATTCATATTGTTTCACCTTTTTGTAAAAATTATTCAAGAAGTAAAAAGATATGCACATTCGTTATTTTTCCACCTAATAATAGATCAATTCAACCCATTAACTCTCTACAAATATTTATTATAATATCAAATTAGACGGATAATGAAAGTGATGTGAAAACAAGATGTTTATATTCGTTATCTGCATTTGATATGGCGGTCATCAGAGAATTTTATAAATAACTTTGACCAACATATTCTGAAAGTATTACATCTTACGCTATAAAGAAGCAGTGATATCTTTAGAAAAAATCATCTGTCTCTTGTATTTATCTGAAAGGATAACTCGAATACTTTCTTTAATGGTCAGCAAAGGACAGAGTAAAACTATTCAAACATTTTCTCATCCCGCAGAGCCATTCATTCTGCCATGTTTGTTTGAATTCCGGCGGAGTTGGGGCGTAGTGCGCCGTAGTAAACACTACGACGCAAACATCGATGATCTATGATCGACCTAGCAACCTTGTTCTACAGCCTGAACTGCGACACGGTCGCATTTTTCATCATCCATAAAAACACCAGAGCAAAATAAGATGAGGAAACAGCGTCAAACCATAAGAAGGCACGTTTGACGTCTACAAAAATAGAATATAACTATGAGAAATAGTCCGGGCAAATAAAATAAATTTTTAGCTACCTGTCAGAATTTAGAAACTTTCTTCTTGTATCTTTTAATAGAAGTTCTAAAGAAATTCGAAAGTAATTATAAGTAGAAGTATTTAAATAATATCGAGGGATATTCTAAGGAGACTCTCTTTCTCCGCTACTCTTTGCTTATGCATCGATATCCCTACATTCGTCCTGCGGAAGACATGGGTGACCTCAAATTGAACAAAAGCCCCACATGAGGCTAGAGTCACTTACATACACAGTACTAGTGTTTAGTAAGGACATCGCAAAGGATTTCGGTGTAAACAATTGTGCCACTCGCTGTATCCACCGACTAGAATTATCAACACAAATATCTTACTGCAATAAAAGCTGCAATAAGACTCGACTTGCACGTCTATTTTTGACGATCGATTTCGGCAGTTTTAGCGAACGCGTGCATGAACACAAAGGCTTTTGACGCAAAATTGATGCCCTGCAAATGTACGCGTTCGCTAAACCATTTGAAATCGTTCGCCAAAGTGAAGAGAGTAAATCGTGTTTGGGAGTCATGTTCATGGGGGAGGGGGGCTACAAGAACCTAGTAGGTCATCAGAAGGCAGCGTATATCTTCCACCAAGTTAAGATCTCTGCCTCGCCGGAATACAAGCGACATGTTCGAAAGCTTCTCAGAAGCAAGCTCGAGGGTGGAAGTTTCACCCAACAGTGATCAAATACACTGCTGGATTCTAATAGACTGGTCGCAAACGGAAATAATGTGAATCGTCAAATCACAAAACTAATGACAACTCAACACGCTGTTCCACCAGCGCAGCGATGTTGACAAGACAGTCTCTTTCGCCGATCAACAGGCCGTGAAACTCTCAAGAAAAACGCGATGGTTCAAACGAAGAAGCAAACTCTCAGAACTCATCTGAAAAACAAGGGAGGTGGTTCATTGAAAGACGTAAGTATCCATTTAGCTGTAAAGCGGGAGGAGAATAGGCAAGCTAAGGGTCTGCGGATTGCGACGAAATAATAACAATATTAACAACAACAACAACAACAACAACAACAACAATAATAATAATAATAATAATAATAATAATCACAACATTAATATATACAATACAATATAATATAATACAATACAATATTTTCTTCCGAATACCAAGATTAGATTTTTATGAAGTCGTTTACATTCGTTCGGGCGCTCTAATTTCAACTTCATTTCCTGTTCTAGATAGGGACAGTTGCACAAATTAAATTCTACAAAACAAATTTTGTAATATCAAGTTGTATTTCCGCACACTTTCGTCACGAAGCAACTTCTAATCACCGCAGTCGGTGCGCATCACTGGCAGTGAATGAGTTGCCCAACGTGAAGTAATATCAGATGCCCCAAAAGCGACTTCTAATAAGGGCAAGGCTGTGGGGTGGCGGTGGCGGCGGCGGCGGCGGCGGCGGCGGCGGCGGCGGCGGCGGGCAGCAGGCGGGAGGCGCGTGGACGAGGCGGCGCCGGCGGCGGCGGCCACTTTGCTTCCGCCATCGCGCCGCTCGGCGCGTGGCGCTTGTTTACCAACAGCAGCTGACGCGCGCGCGCACACACTCACGTCACGTGACCCCTCCCCTTGCGAACCCCTTTTCACGGACCGGGCGACGGATGAGATAGAGGAGAAACTACGTTTCCCACCGGAAGGCGAAAGATGTTTGATCAATTTAATTCACTCGATTTGAATTTTTTTCTGAGTCTCGCAATATGTTGAACAAACCATTGAATTAAGTTTTGAAAGTGTTAAATACGCTATCTTACAATAGAGTGGTGTTAAATACGCTATCTCACAACAGCAACAGTAATATGAAAATCGTTTCCCTTTCCCTAACTCTTACATAATTAGTTGTTAAGTAACTAGGGGTAGTCGAAGGTGTTTCAAAGACTTCGTAAAGAATTTTCTGGAGACCTTCATACGAAAAAACGATAAAAATTCATTTTATATTGCTTCTCTTGATTTCAAAACGTGGCTAACAAACTCAACACGTCCAAAATCTAAACTCAACATAGTTTTAATTTTGACTCCATTCTCTGAAGAAATACTATGGTAAATGTTTCACTTCAGTGCTCAACCCAGAGTACTTTAATGATCAAAAGAGAACGAACTGTGAAGGCTACATATCGTAGAAAGTTAGTATGGATCCAATAGAGCTAGATTGTACATGATCTGTTTAATTCAAGTACTTTTTAGTTTCGAAATCTGATTTTAAAAAGGTTTCAGATAGCCATTACACACGATTTTCGTACTACAAAACCAACTTCATTTAGAGTTGCTATTGCGTAAGATGCAATTTTATTACAAGAAGGAACTTCATTCGCAAGAAAAATAACAAAGAAAAGATCCTTATGCAACACCATATGCATTTAATATTGCATCATGATGTTTTCCTTTCACCCCATCAAAGGCGCGAAGACTTTCTATGTCAAAAATAAAGTTAGAGAAACCAAGTGTGTTTGTCAAGTGACCATCACCCGAAGTTTCAGGACGACGTAATAGGCGATATCATAATTAGACAACCAAAAACAACAAGAAAGACTGCACGATAACATTGAGAATTATCCTTGCGGCCTGTACTTCAACTAACCCATTTCACAGACTTTTGCTTATTTTGCGTTAACACATCTTACGTAAGACAATCGGCGGAGACAGACGTTCCAAGGCACTCCGACAAGGACAGCAGGAGGGAGCGAGTAAGAGAAGTATGGAGGCAGTTGTGAAATTGCAAATGGCGCCTAATAATCCGTTTGAAGTGGGCCGCGCGTCGCGACGACGGAGGCGGCGGAGTAAAGGTCGTGCGCGTGGCGCGTGACGCTGCCCGCCCGCCGCCCCCATCGCCCCCGTCCCCTCCCATGGCGCCATTGCCCCCGCCCATTCCGTCCCTCACGGCGCCCATCGTTCTACCACCTTCATTATGCCCCCTGCTCCATGGCTTCAGAACCCCCATGGCCCCATAGGCCCTCGCCGACACCATCGCTCACGGCGCTCCCACAGACCCTCCTGTTTCTTTCGTCCTGCCACCTCCATTGTGCCCCCTGTCCCATGGCGTCAGCACCCCCATTGCCCCCGTCACCACGAATGGCGCTATTGCCCCCGCCGATTCCATCCCTCACGGCGCCCCCATATTCTCTCCTGTTCCCATCGTTCAACCGCCCCCATTATGGACCCTGCCCCATGACGTCAGCACCCCTATGACCCCATAGCCTCCCACCGACTCCATCACTCACGGTGCCTCCACAGACCCTCCTGTTTCTATCGTCCTAACGCCTCTATTATGCCCCCCCTGGCTTCCGCACCCCCATGGCCTCCGTCGTCTCCATCGCTCCCGACGCCACCACCGACTCCGCCGTTCCCATTGTGCTCCGCCTCCATCATCTCCGTTTACCCCATCGCTCCCTATCGTCGCCGCCACCTCCATCGCCGTAGGCTCCCATCGTCCCCGCCACCCCCATCCCCACCGCGCCCTTGGCCCCACCGCCTCCATCGCGCCCCGCCGCCCCAACCCCCACCTTCACCGCCGCCTGCAATCATCGCCCACCGCCCCCGCCGCCACCCACGCCGTCCGCCCCCGCGGGCCGTTCAAGGCGCCGGCCGCGCGCTGCGCAGTTGTTTGCGTCTCGCACGCATGGCGATGCGCGGCGGCCGCCAGATAACGCGTCTCGGCGCTCCTTCACGCCCTCCCCCCAGCGAGAGACGCGTCACGTCGCGCCGGGCTGCGAAGCGGCACGACCAGGTCGGGAAATATCGGAATGAAAGGGCAAGCCAGGTACGGGTCTGTCAATGCACGTTAGTTCAACATCTAATTTTCAAACTATGTTATGATTGTTTTGTTGATAGGATTTGTTTTTCTTAATAATTTTGAAGATAACAGAAATACTATTGTACATACTCAGAAATAAGGACCTTTTCCAACGAGCCTGGAGACAGCGTGATCTCGTGTAATGGACTTCCTTAGAAAGAATACTTCCGAAAGCTGCAAGTGTAAACACGATGCTTATCATCAAGAAAAAAAAATTTTACCAACAATCTACAAAAGAGATTATTCTTTCACAATCTAATAAATCCATATGGAATTTATTTGCATTTTCTCCCTTAACATTTTTAGAGAGGACTTTTTTCCATTTTTATTTTTGAATAAAAAGGAAGAAAAACTGTATCTTCATGAATTAACATGTACATCCATTTTCTTAATGTAAAATGGGTTATTCCACATATCTAAATAATTGAGCAGAAGAATGTTTTTTGTTGCACATTATTACTTAACAGTAGGTATTTAAAAAATTGCTCTTCATAGTACTAATTCACACCAACAATATATCGTTGGCTAGGAATAATCTAGTTGCATTCTTTAAATAAATACACACAAAGTGAAAACAAGAGAGTTATGTGCAAGTCAGGAAATTTGTTTCGCCCCTCGCGTAAACGCGACGTTCACAACATTCCGACATTCCTAAACTCAACTTGTGTAAGACGACAAAAAATAGCAAACTCGTTGAATAAAGGCAGAAGAGACATTGAATGGGTAGATGGGGCGGGGGGTCGGGGGGCATTTAGTCCATTCCTCAAAGCATCCTCTGTCTCGAGCGCCCCCAGCATATCTGGCGCCTGATTCGCCTCACTTCAGTTTCTGCTCCGCCAGACAGCGCCTCCATTTTGCGCGCCCAGCCAGCGCAACGCCCCTCCGGCCGGCGGAATCTGCGGTGACCCGATTCCTGCTGAATGAATTAGTTGCGCGAGGACACGAACGAAGCCTGATTGTATCGATCTCGTTCGTGTCGCCCCCGAAATTTAAAGAGGATCACCACGGCGGACAACCAGTCGTTAACATGTGCACAGCATCGGTGCGTGGGCGGAAGAGTCGATTCATCGGCGCGGCCACGTGAGTTTCTGCTCGTGGCAGCTGCATTTCCAGCGATGCACATCGTATCAGAGAGAATAATCAAACGTTTCAAACAACAAATCAACAGAGGGATAACAAAAAATGGCAACGTAAAATACAGACAGAGTGGTTCGGTAATTGGTGTACAAATACCTTTGTGATCTGTGTCAGATTTATTTCGCTACAAGATCTCATTCGGATTCAAAACAAGGGCAGCAATATGCGACCACTGCGCAGTTTGGAGCGAGAAATTCGCCGAAGTGCACGGGAGCGCGCACAAGAAGCCGGGGGGGGGGCTGCCGAATGCGGGGCGAGTGCAGCTGCGGTCAGCGCCGGCCTGGGGCGGCGACCGCAGCGGTGGCTACTGCGCAGTTCGGCGACGGCGCCAGCGGCCGCCGCGGGCGACGAAGCGGCCGGCCAAGGCGGGCGGCGGGCGCCGGGCGACAGCGGATGGTAGTAGTGATGGCGGGCGGGGGTGATGGCGAGCGTCGAGCAAGGGCGGGGAGTGGTGCATGGGATAGCAAGCATAGTGCGCGCTGCTGGACGACGGGCGATGGTGGGCGAGGGGCGAGGGATGAGGGGCGAGGGATAATGGGCGAGGGATGAGGTGCGAGGGATGAGGGGCGAGGGATGAGGGGCGAGGGATGAGGGGCGAGGGATGAGGGGCGAGGGATGAGGGGCGAGGGTGAGGGGCGAGGGGTGAGGGTCGACGGGTGAGCGTCGACGGGTGAGGGGCGACGGGTGTGGGGCGACGGGTGAGAGGTGGGTTAGGGGTGAGGCGAGGTTCACGGGGTGAGGTGAGAAGGGTCCGGCTGGTTGGGGTCGCGCACGCGGCGTCGAGTTGGATACCGACAGTCCGGAGAGGAGGAAAATGCAGGGCGAGAGGATGTCCGAGCTGATCGGGGGTTGAGACACAAGACGAAGTTCTGGCGAACGCGGAAAGATTTCGAAAGCAGCAGTGCTAGCAGGCGTGGGTTGCGTTAGTAATGACAAACGGGCACATACAAACGGACACATGACCAACATTGGAGGAAGTGGTGTAACCATCCAACGAGTTTAAATTCAATGCGAAATTAAACCAAGAGATGAATACAACAAAGAGCTGAGAGAGAAAAAAGAAATGACGCAAATGGTAAATAAACAGCCAATGAGCAGATAAACATGAAGTAATCGGACGGCACCCACTCATAAAAATTTTTGTAAATAACTTTTTTAAATATAATTTTCAGCTTTGATGATGATCGCTATACGATCGAAAAGGTCATAAGTCATTGACATTTTGATATCTAGACAAATCTTATATCTTAAATGAGGAATTGCTTGCTATTTGGTGGTGAGCGGTTGGCGGTGGCGCGAGCGGACGGTGTGGGCCGAGACGAGGGGCAGCTGCGGGCCGCTTTGCGTCGCGCCGCCTCATCAGCACCCACATTATCGCCCGGCGCCATTAAAATTCGGAACGCTCCGTCGCGCGGCAAAAAATCGCGGGTGCGAGGGGCGATGCCATATCTCTCCCCTCCCCCCCTCTCCGACCCGCCTGGCTCAGGACCTGGAGAGTTCTGCGCCGCGCAAGGCTACATCACGACCCCCACAAACCAGTTGCTTACCGTCCCGCCCCTCTCCGCTCCGCCACTCCCCGCGTGCCGATCCTTCTCACCCCGCTCCGTCCTGCCCGTCTCGCTCCGTCCCGCACTGCTCCATCTCGCTCCACCCGCCCCGCCCATCTCGTCCGTCCGTTTCCGGCATCGCAGAAAGCAGTACTCCCTTCCACTATTCCGCGGAGAGCCACGTCCCGTCAATCTTTGCAGTCATCGACAGCTTTGCTCCACGCCCCGTCATGCTATGCATTCCCCTCCCCCTCCCTCGGAGAACGCTGCTCTTTTCTTTGCGCCCCCACACAACCCCCGCCCCGCGGGCCGGTCCATCGGCAACCAGCACGCGTCGGATGGCGCACACGCGCGCCAGGGTGACGCAACCACGAGCTTATAAACAGGCGCCAGAGCGTGGCGCGGGGAGGAGACGCCGCCGGTCGCCGACCCGGCCGCGCGCGCCGCGCCACCTGCCGCCCGTCACCCACTCTTCCGGCCTCCCCCGGCGGACGCGGACTGAGGGATTTGGTGCTGGACATCCACGGATAACAGCCCTGCAACGCGTACACGAATGTGCAGTGCGTGTGAATGTGCTAGTGAACATTTTAAATAGTGTGATGTAGACCTCAAAATCGACGGGAGTTCTCTAAATCAAATTTTTTTAAAGGACTATAAATTGTTTTGTTTTAATCTTGGCTGTGTGAACAAGCCGAGGACTCATCTTCAGGGTAAACCGACGTAATAATAATAATAATAATAATAATAATAATAATAATAATAATGTTTATTACTGGAGATATCAAAATCATGCGGGTTATCTACAATTTTTCATTCACTTTCGAATTTAGGACATTTTACCTAAAACAATAAATACACAGCGCTTTTGGTTTTCCGTCATTAAATGTGAGAGTTTGTTTTTACTAAAATAAAAAAGAAAGAATATGCGTTGTCTTCGAGAAACGAAAAAACACATTTGCTAATATTTTTTTATCGTTGCTTTCCTAAAAATTACTCTATTTCGAGCTTTCATTTCAATATTATTGACATCTAAACTATTAATTTACACTATCAAATTTGTAACATAGACCATTTTCGGTTTATAAAAAGAAAATTCACAATTATCTTTGTCGGAAATTAACCATTTTATCATACTATATTTTTCATTTCTGTTTCATTACTGAATATGAAGCGTGTTGTTAAAATTGTGTTTTATCATTTATTTCAGGTACTTCAAGCGATAGACTGTTGGGGCACAATAATGTCACATGAATTTTGAGATGACTTCAGTTATCCAACGATCGGTCGTTGCCCGTTTGATTGCTCACTATCCCATCGCAAAAGAAACATGACAGAACATCAAGTTTTTTGCTTAACCGCATACTAATAAAATTTAATGGGGGTAATATACCTGATCAACTGCAGAAAGTTTTCCTTCTTGTTGGTTTGCATTTATTCGTCCAGAACAATTGCGACTTACAAAAAGTTCTCAGTACCGAGTCCAACCCGAAATAATGTTTCACTGTATACTTTCGTTTCTTGTAACCGGAAATAAGGTACATTCGGAAGAAATTAGATTTCGTATTCTGAAATAATACTTGTAATTATCTCAGAGGAAATGAAAAGCGAATAAATATGTTCGTTCAAACTTATCTTTTAATATTTTCATTCTTTGTAACTTCCATTTCTGAAAACAGTTGCTTTAGGAGCAAGTGATTTGCAATCGTTTCTTTAGGCATCAGAATTATATCTCAATAAATTTTATTTACATCTTATTGAAATGTCCCCCTGCAGATATTCACACTTTTGAATAGAATGGAATGAAACATCACAGTTGAAAACATTGAGTATTCTACAAAGCTTTAAACAATTGATTTGGTTTGCGTGGCTTCTGGAGTTACATTAATTTAATGTGAAGTACGGATATGATAATGCGGAAGCATATATACATTTGGGAGAGAGAGTTATTTTTCACAAAAGCTGTTTCTAAAATGCAGAGAAGAGCGAATCCAATATTTTCTTTTGTCCGATAATCCACTCTTATTTTCCGTCACATACTGTCACGACCGTTACCGAAATATTTTTGATTCGTTGAGGATCAAACATTATTCCAGATTTTGACATAGGTAGCATAACGTCTGCTGTGGTTTTCTCTCTTCGTTCCTCGAGAAACTAACGACAATGGAAGCAGCGTATGATGATAATGGGCAATCATTTGATTATTACATGTACATTAGTGTGAAAGTTTTTCTACGGCATTAAAAAACAATTAGGTATTCCAGTCATCGAATCGTCGGCGAAGCATAAAGAATTTAAAAAAAATTATACACTTCCGCACAACTGCGAAGCTGGTACTTTACGAAACCAAACAACAACTTCTGTTGGGAAAGAGGTCAACAAATAAATAGATTCCGCAACACTTTCATATTCTCTCGCGAAACGTAAGATCCTGTTAAGACCTTATATTTCTTCTATAAGATTTGGTTCTTATGAGATTCCTTCTTTTTGGATTTGGATCAGTAATGGATTCGTATTTACTACCCTCTAATTTTTAGTTACGTTTGCTTCTATTCTTGTAACGCATTCCCTTTACTTAGATCTAGAGAACATGTCGGCGCATTATGTCAATCCACTGACAAAAGATCGCGATTAAAACTTCATTTTACAACCTCCTTAATGGTCAGGAAGTTGAATAAAAATATTCAGCGAAGATGCACATACTTCTTGACCAAAAATAACATTCCCTCACAATTCCATTCCTTTCCCAGGCAACACCAACATTTGTAATTTTCTCGCGATTCTCCAACTTTCCCTAAATCTCCGCCACCCTACACCAAGCTCGGAAGCGGTCGGTCCAAGTTGGCTCCTTCGGCGATTTCATCGCGACTTCCTTCCCGCACCCGGGCCGGAGGGGGACTCCATTCATAAGAGAGCGGAAGAGGGCGGGCGGGCGGAGGGGGTGGGGGGAGGTGCGCAGACGCCGCCGCTGACGCGCGCGCAGATAAGATGCAATCGCGCAAAACATACGCGGGCGCCAGGGGGGGAGGCCTTGACTCCGCGCGGCGCACTAACACTCGCCAAGAGCGGCGCCAGGGGGCTGTGGAGGGGAGGGGAGGGGACGTTTGCGACGCTGAGGGGTTGCAAAAGTAACTGCGCAGCAAAGAGCTTTCCGCCTCGCAAACCGATTACCACGCGTTTAAAGCAAGTCCTACATTAGACATCTCAGGCCAAGGAGCCCCAATTGCAATGTGTCGGTTTTACATTACATAATTTCGGCGAAAATATTTAAAATCGAGAGGAAGCATTAAAGATTCGGTCTAGAAACTACGTCTCCTTACTCGTAAGGACTAATATTTCATATTTCAACGACTGTCTCATAGTTTTTTGCATTTATCGCCGTACGCTGGAGTCCAATTTTCGTTTCTTCGAGGCGCGCTGACGTGAGTGGATCGTGCTGCTCGCAGACGGTCGGCAGTGACTGAGGTCGCGGGGGAAGGCGGATTCCTGCGCGCGCTCGTAAACCGCAGCTGCAGCGCCCGCCACCCGGAAGTCGTTAAGAAGCACAGCGCCATCGCCGCCAGCGTCCCCGCCTCTTCCATCGCCAACGACTCTGCCTTCGCCACAGTCGCTGTCACTAATACCATCCTCATCAACACCACACACGTCAACAACATTGCGAACAATAAAACCAACGTCCACCCAGATGGCATCAAAGCGACTAATGTCCACCCAGGTGGCATCCATACGACCAACGTCCATCCAGATGGCATCCATACGACCAACGTCCACTCAGGTGCCATCCATACGACCGACGTCCACCCAGGTGGCATCCACACGACCAACGTCCACCCAGGTGCCATCAATATGACCAACGTTCACCCAGGTGCCATCCACATGACCAACGTCAACCCAGGTGGCATCAATACACCCAAAATCCCATTGCCTCTGGCGCAATAATTTCAGTGGGGGTCTATCCATTTGGTGACACTTCTCTTTTGCCGGAGGAGCATATACGTGGTCGGCATATCCTCACCCTTCAACCAATAACTACTATTTTCAACTTCCTGCTCCAGCATCACAACCAATTCCGTGACATGACCGCCTCCATCAAATATACCATCACTACCACCACCATCATCTCTGCGCTGTCTTAGTTTCTTCCAACACGCCTTGCTTCACGACCTCCCCGCCGGCATCACAGTTCCCACTGCCAACGCACCGTCCGGGGAGTCACCGTCGCCAGCGTCGAAACCGGCCCCGGAAGAAGCCTGGCCGACGCTCCAGCGGCGCCGGCGCCCGCCTAGGCGCTGAGCGCCGCCCCGCGGCCGGGGCGCAAAAAGGCGTGCGCCGCAGGGCGCTCGCCGCGAAAGGAGCGGAGGCGGCGGAGGGAGCCGGCCGCCGCCTGATGCAAGAGCGCGCTCGCCTTACGCTGGGCGGCGCGGCGTGGGGCAGCCGCGGCGCGCCACAGTGGGCCCGACAGCTCGCGAAACGCGCACTCCCTTTACTGCCTTCCATTTCCAAGGGCACATCAATTGGGATCATGCATCATCAAATAATCCAAATTATTATACGTCTTTAAACTTTATCCATAACTTTTTTCAGTATTAATTTGTTAAGAAAGAAAGGTTTGACAGAAAACGTAACGCGCACAAGTAAAGAAATCTAAAGTAAGCATAGACGGTTTGGATTTTCATAGATATTTTCTCAAAGTTTCGTTTTAATATAAATAAAAATTATTAATTATTCTTTTAGTAAAAATGCTCGGTGAAATTATCGACATTAAGTTAATAGAATAGGACGTTATTGTATCTCTCCTGAACAGAAAATAATGTGTCAGGGTTCAAATATAAAGTATTGATACCAAGTAATAATCGTAAGAATGCCACTTCATATTAATATTGACTTCAGGAAATATTAAATTGTAACGTGAAAAGTACCATGTAACTTGAAGCATTTTCATATTTATTACACTACGATGAGAATTAAGTACATTACGAAATATATTATCTACTTCCCAATGCCCTCTTTTATAGAGCTTAATGAAGAATTCAATGCGTTTTAAGAAATTTATCGCTGCTTCTTATATCATTATGTCAAAAGCTGGAACGCTCTGCAGTAACAAATTAAATTATGTTACATTACCTACTGTTAACATATACTGCGAATATTTCATTTTTCATCATTTAATATTTAGATATCAGCACCGATTTTATCGGCCTGTGCGACTTTGACTCCTTTCGAATCATTGGACGGTACCGGAGGGCTTTCTCTGTCTGCCATCCGGCAGCTGGTAACCGCAGACGCTTGGCTCGACAGCAGCCGAAGATTCTCCGGTCGCCGCGCCGCTACCGCCGTCTGTCCTGGTTCCATCACACCGACGCCATGCCACGCTCCCGGAGGCCACCAGGTGACCTAAATATGGAATTTGGTAAAGGAGCGAGAGCCTTGAAGTCAACCCCCAAAATATTGCACGCTAGTCGAAGTAAAAGGACGTATGAATGTATTAATGCTTTTTTGAAAGGGCCCAACAATTGAAGAAACTAATGGTAGTAGAACCTTTAAATATTTGCGAACCGGTGTTACAAATGCCCACCCTCTTACCATTTAAACTAATCAATTAATTCCCAGTGACGGTATTTACAAATTTGCACTCTGGGGAAAATATCGAGAACATTAGTTTAAAACGGAAGTTATCGATATTGTTAAATACGGCATTTTTTATTCGCAATCGATTCATTTATCTCTCGGTTCACCGACATATATTCCTTCTCTTTCGCCCACTAGTTTCATATTATCTTGGATTTACATACGTTTGTTTCCAGAGAAGAATACGCTCTGTTCTGCTAGGACGTAAATCCAATGAATATAATAACGGATCTGAATTCTTTACGACGCAAACTTTGTTAATCTGCTTACTGTAATAAAACCAATATTTTCAGATATAAAAAGCATTTTAATTAAACCTAAAGAATGGTCCTTTTATTCACGATACATTAGAGAATATCTTTTATATTGTAGTAAACATCAACAATGCATGGAAATCAACATCTACTCTCTCTCTTTATTAGATACTTTTCTGATCAGTCAAAAGCGTAAAAGGCAGCTCTTCTTCGCTGCAGTCCAGACTTCTTTTTCTATCTTAATGCACCATAATGCAAGTACGCAAGTTTACATTAAGGAAGGGAATACGGGACAGAAAACGATTTATTCTGTAAAATCAAAACATTAACAACAACAACAACAACAAAAGTCTGTCGCAAACTTGCAAACCTCAAAAACTCTGTTGCTATCTACGAAACATTGAATTAACTTCCCCGAGTAGACGGCAGGCCATCGACTCTTTCAGCTGATCATCACGTTTCTCTTCTCCGCGTGGGAAGGTTGGCAGCACCGTTCGCGGGCGGGAGACGGGTTCGAGACGCGCCGGCAAAAAGAGGAGATAATCACGAGGCGGGAGGGAGCAGAAGGCATCGAGCAGCAGAAGGCGGTGACTGAGGGAAGCGCGCCAGCCGGCGAGCGGGAGGGCAATGGTGGCGGTGCAGGTACTGGCGGTGTTGGTAGGGGCATGGGCGGGGCAAGCGGTGGCCGAGGCGTACGCGATGGCATGGGCGATGGCGGTGGAGTGGTCTGGCGGTGGCAGTGGCAATGGCGATAGCGGTGGGGAGGGTTAGTGGGACAGTGGCGACGGCGGAGGTGGACGCGGTGGTAGCGGAGACGAAAGGGGAGGCGGTGACGATGGCAAAGGCGAAGGTGGTGATGGTGGTGGTGGTGGTGGAGGCGAAGGGGGAAGCGGAGACAGGAACTGAAGACGGATCTGGAGACAGTGGCGGAGGCGGCGGCGGCGGTATTGGTGGCGGAGGCGGAGACAGGAGATCAAGAAGAAGCGGTGGCGGTGGTGGCGGTGGTGGTGGTGGTGGTGGTGGTGGTGGCGGCGGTGGTGGTGGCGGTGGCGGCGGTGGTGGTGGCGGTGGTGGTGGCGGTGGCGGCGGTGGCGGCGGTGGCAGCAGCAGCAGCGGCGGCGGCGGCGGCGGCGGTGGCGGTGGCGGTGGCGGCGGCGGCGGCGGCGGCGGCGGCGGCGGCGGCGGTGGCGGCGGCAGCGGCAGCGGCAGCGGCGGTGGCGACGGCGGCGGCAACGGCAGTGGCGGCGGCGGCGGCGGCGTGAGTCCGAGCATGATGTAACGCGGCCGGCAGTTTACAAACACAGCCACGTGGGTCCCGCGCGCCGCGCACGAGGTCGCGTGCAGGTTACTGTGCCGCGTCTTCAGTCGGTCAGCGACGCCGATGCCACCGACAGCGCCCGCTCCGTCGCGGACGGACGCGAACCGGAAGTCGGAATTATCTTTCTAAGGCACCTCAGAGAGCTTCCCATTATAGGTTGATGTCCCATTTTTAAAGGAAATGTATGTCTTTCAATTTTATGGCCATATAGTCAAGAACAAATATGCCCCGTTCAATGTCGAATTTCCCAAAAAAGATATAATTGTTAGTTGTGCAAATAAAATTAATGTAAATCACGTTAAAGTAGTAATGAAGTAAATAAATTTTAACATATCTGTGTGAAAAAGGAAAACAAAAACGACGGATAATATTTCGATATACGAAATCTTACAATTACATTTACGAAATGGAGCATAATGCACCAATTTTTCATGAAAATCAAACTTCGATTTTTTCTCTACAGTAGCAAGCTTGCGAATCCTTCAATGGGAGAACCCGTAGCGTGTTGTTCTGTATTACTGGAATACTCCGGTTTGGGGCAAAATGAAAGAAATCCACTAATGACGTACTACTGCATTAACACAGTCTTGATAGATGCTTTATCAAATGTGACGTACGACTTCCTAGATTCAAGAATTTGACTCAGCATTATGTATCATATTAGTTCCTAACAATCTACGCGTCATCGTAACGCAACGTAAAACTTCATGAATATTATAAAACACAAGTTACTAAGAACGCCGATAAAGAAATTTACTGCAAACAAATTTTTGTTAAAAATCGATGAATTATTTTTTGGTACAAAACTTACGCGGCTCTTCTGATGTATTTACAGTGTAAAATATATCATTTGTACCAATGACTTTCAATTACTTCATTGGTGTTTCATAGCTGACAGTTTCTAATAAATGCAAATGTTCCATAACCTTCACTTTCCTCTCTACTAACATTTTACTGACGACAAAAACTCCATATTTTTTCATGTTTTATGCTTTGGAAATTGTTAACCAATTCGTACCAGATAATTTTTCGGTGCGAGACCCACGGTCTTATTAACGAAATTTTGTTATTATTAATATTTCATTTTGTACAGATATATATCACGAACGAGAAAGTTTTAGTGTCTTATAGTTCATTATTAGCCAGATTTGAACAACAGCGTTTATCTGATGAAATAAAATCCCGTAACAGAACAAACTGATGATCAATTGAAATGAGGAATATTGGTCACATTACAAATAACAATAACAGTAATTTCTTCACGAACAATGAGTTGTAAGCATTCAAAAGTAGATTATAAATTTGGGGGTATCAAAAGTCGTCATTGTAAGAAATTTACATAATTTTGAATACGAAAATCTGGTTTCAGAATTTATAATATATTTTATCTAATGTAATGGAGTAACAATACCTTTGCATTGGTGAACATGTCAGTTTAAAACAATTAAAGCTACAGATCAAAGTTGATTAACTCCAGGACAAAATGGAATGTGTTTTGCAGTGTCTATTCCACACAATTTTTTCTAATGTGATAACTGTATTGCCTCCATTATTGAAATTAACGAGATAAAATTTGACTCGGCATATCACTGATGTACGTTAAAAAGCATAAAATATATTAATAATTCCCTTAAAAATAAATTGAAACCAATTGAGAAGTTAATAATTTCGATGTTTTATTTCACAAAAGAAAAAAAGAAACTTACATATGAGGCACAGAAACGACTTTCGCGATAAAAATAATTAGTAATTAGAGATTTTGGAAAGATGACGAAAACAAAACAAATTTGTTCTAGTGTCATGTTGTACTTCTACCCTAAGCGTTCCATACAGCTTTTATTTGGTGCCGTTATAGTAATTAAGGAAACGAGTGTATAAAGAGGGGGATAATTGCGCAAGTGGTATGTTCAAGAAAACGAGCGACGATAGAGTTTTCTTATGTACGATGAGTGCATTTATCCCTTATATACACGTGCTACGTTCAATAATTTTTCGTTTCCATTTACGAATAATTCAAATTTCAAAACATCCATACAGATCTTTTCCACACGGCAGGAATTTCGTGACGTAGTATTGCTTCTAAAAATTTCTATTTTAGTGGGGCTTGAATTTTTGTTTTTGTTTTCACGAAATATTTGCAAATACTGGAAGGTACTGAAATATGGGGATAAAATATTAGGAGCTGACAAAGTCATAAAAACGAGACTTTTCCCGAAAAGGAAACACAGGGAAGAGGGAGAATATAACATGTAAAAATATTGAAAAAAAAAACTACTCACTTCTGACAGTTTTGGTATAGCATACTTTTTAGAACTGGTAAACACAACTGTCGTTTACACATTTTACATTCGTAATCGTAAGGCCAAATGTTTTACATGTAAACATTTAATACATACACTTTAAATATTTTATGTTGTTCCATAAACCAGCTAGCTTAACATCTACTTCCCTAATTTAATTTTATTCATTCGTTGTTTACATATTGTTGTAGATATGTAATATGTGATGTAAGTTTTTGTTCATGTTTCATGGCCGACAGCAAATACCTTTGCTACGTCTGTGTTATAGTTTCTTAATTACACAATTTCGCTCCTTTTCTGAATTCTGATGTTTGTGATTCTGATGTTCTGTCAATTTTTAATTGCACGTTTGAATTTTGATTGCACGCGTGCTATAACATAGAGATAATCAAAGATTTTTCATGGAATTAATGAGCATATTTAGTTAACTGAACGAAAAAATAAATAATTATTAATTTTCAAGGCACTTAAAATTAATATTCAAAGCGATTCTCTTTAAAACCATTTTCGTTTTCCTTTGCTAAGGGAGAACTTCCGCGGAGGGTTGTGAGTAGGCGAAGGATTTTTTTGTATACCAGCATCATAAACGACCTTCCCTGTTTCAAGAAATCGTTCATAATCGGGCAAAATTTCTTGCACCTTTTTGCACCTTTCCGAGAGATTACTACATTATGCCACCTTTTCCCTCTTTTTTTGCTGAGGCCCATTTTCCTTCGCTCTTTTCTGCGTTTTGGGCAGAAAAATGTTTTTTTTTCTCTTCTTCAAAAGCTTTTTAAAATTAGAAGTCAGAAATTTAATCAGAAGTCAACAATATTAAATATATATATTAAAATACTCTTCACTAAACCACCAGTAATTTATATCCCAGCACAATGGTCTATCTGCAGCTGTGAAATCAAATTTAAATTTCAACAGAGTTCCTGCAGCAATTTAACCCTTTCCAGCTGAATTTAAAGTGCTGCCCTGACAGTCAAATCAGGATTTGCCCATTTAAATAGATGTGCAGAAATCCACTTGTCTGTGACCCGAGGAAAATGTTTACCCTCGTCATCGTGTTGCCGTCAATACTAAATCAGCACTGCGCTTGTGCACCGCTTTCTGGATTGGAGGGAAAAGGAGGAGTCAGGGAAGTGAATCACTTCCACCCAATCGGACGCCATAAAGAAGGAAAATTTAGTTCAAAATGATACGAATGTTCGAGAAACTAAGTTTATGTAACTGGTTTAAACCTTAATGCACTTGTTTCAGCAGCACCTTTTTTGGCACCTTTTTTTTATGAATTTTCAGAATCTTCCCCCCTTTACGATCACAATTTGCACCTTAAAATCCTTTCTCTAGAGTTCTAGATCAAATTGAAACATGCATAGATACGTTGATTCTTTGTAATGTGAAATGAACCCAAAAGTGCACCGAAAAAAAATGCGACCAAAGCTGCAGAATTTGCCACAGGTTTAATAAAGACGCCGATTCAGGAGTTATCGGGTACTAAATATGCCATCAATTTTTTCAAATAAATAAGAAGTGCAAAGTGAGAGCTTATTAAAACAGGCACACAAAATATTGTGTTAATGAAATTATTTTGATTCGTCTTCATTGAAATGCTTGAATGAAAAAGAAACATTTGGCTATTGTGAGAGTAAACGCCACGATATGACGTCTAAATTCTGGAGCAGAAAAATGTTTAAAACTTCAAATTTTTCAACGTGCCATTTCTCTTTCACTAATTCCAGGTAATGTTTGTGAGAGAACTAGAGACACCACAGATGAAAGATTTCATTTACGGTTCATTAAGTTTCCTCAGTGCATCTCAATTACCTTACACTAAGCAGAAATAAATTAGCCAGAAACAAACGTGAACAATTTTCTTGAAATGTACGGCAAAGATTCTCAAATAAATTAAAAACTTCTTTTAGTTGAGTTTATCAGTTGGCACAAATCTTCTAGCGACATACTAAAGTATATAGGCTTATCCATATTTTTAAAACTTGCTTTTTCTGGTTAACCTATCTGAATTTATAAAAATGGATGTATGTGAGTGTGAATGTTCCACAGAAAGTTTTGAACTACTTCTCTGGTGCGAATGCTCTCGTATTTTGCACGAACACTTTTGAAAAGCCGAGAAAAAGCAGAGAGGGATTCGTGTTATAAATGTTAACCCAGCTGTGTGTGTGTGTGTGTGTGTGTGTATGTGTGTGTGTGTGTGAGGGGGAGGAGATGACGAGCAGGAGGACGAGTGCATGTGGTGCGGTGTTGCTAGAAGCTAAATTAATGAATGTGATAAATACCCGACAACGTCGGGTAATTAGGTAATTTACAAATAAAATTTCGTAACAATAAAATGTCTTCTACAGAAAAGTTAATTCAATTTTAACTGAATCAGCATAAGACCTTCCAGTGGTTTTGTTGTAAGAGTTGAAAATTGTGACATTGATTCAGGGAAGATTCACTATTAGAGTAAAGGAAAGGTTCAAAAAATAATAAGTTTATTTTTTAAATTAGCTAATAATAATAATAATAATAATAATGCATGCTATAAAACATTTTAACGGTCAGAGTCGGTTTAACGGTCGGAGTTAGATGGTATTTTGTTCCTAAAACTCATGTCAGAGAAAGGTATGAGGGTAAACAGATTTCTTGCTAATTTACAAAACTAAGTTGAAGGAAAAGAGATGCATGAATGAAAGTGGAAATTTTCCTGAACATATATATTCATGTTGCTTTGAATTACAAGATTTATGAGAAACAATATGATAAAAATGCCGAGTCAGATTCTTGAAACTAGGAAATCATACGATTTGTGATTTGCGAAATAAACAATTTCATTCATCTGTCTGTGATAAATATTTTCATCATACTACATACGCAATAGCCTGGATTTTCTTTTATTCGCAAATCGGAATTATTCGGAAATACTAATCTATATCTCAAAAAAATTCCTTATCATTTAGGTTCCATATAATTCTTGCACATTAACTCTTCAAAACAATTTCGGGTTGTCGAGGGTCAGAGGTTTGAATAATATCTATCGGCGCCGATGCTTCAACTCAATTAAAATTGTGCGTAAATCAGCGAAACCCAGTGTCATGGGATACGTGTGATTGTGCAAAATACTCTCAGCGGCGAAATGATCCACTTGCTGCCGAGAGTAATTTTTTGACAAAATCTACTGCAAATGGATAAATGAAACCGGACTAGAATGCACTGCAGAGGGGGTAGTGATTTCAACAGTTGTGTGTGTTAAGATAGATGGGTGAAGTTTGCTATAAAAAAAAATTGCCAATTTGATATTGCTAGTTTGACTTGAAAAAAAAAAACAACCAAAGAAACCAAAATCTTTGGGTTTCCACGGCAGCCACTCCGAGTAGAGCGCACAGTATGCACGGAGCTCCTCGCAGGGCCGTCGCGCCCGAAGTGGGTAGTGAGATGGGCGACCGCTCCGCGAGTTCGTTCCTGGCAGAGGACGAAGGACTCAAAGGGAGCGGCCGCATCGAGGCGAAATCTCTCGCAAGGACTCGGAGGGGCATGAGGGGGAGACAGAGACAGGTTCGTGAGGGTAAGAGGGAGGCGAGGGGGGCGTAGGGGAGAGTAAGGGTGAGAGAGAGGGGCGCGGAGGTGAGCTGCGAGTGACAGAGAGACAGAGACAAAAAGAGACAGAGACCGAAAGAGAGAGAGAGAGAGAGAGAGAGAGAGAGAGAGAGAGACAGAGAGAGACGCGCACACAGACACACACACAGACAGACAGAGACGGGACGAAGCGACGAGAGGGAGCGAGAGGATGGGAGGACAGAAGGCGAGAGGGAAGAAGAGGGCGAGGGTGACTTTCACAACATGAGACCAAAGGCAATTGGTGTAGGTCGGCCGGAGGCGTGTTGATCAACGGTACTACAGAAGCAAACGGCAGCGGGGCAGAGGGGCGGTGGAGTGGCGAAGGTGGCGGGCGACAGCAAGGGTGGTGACGAGGGTGGGAGGGGCGTGGGGGGGACGCAGTGGGCTTAGGTCTTGCGGGAGACGGTCGGCCCGGTCAGGGGCGCCGCGGATGGGCGGGAGATGTGCCAGACGGAAGGGCGGTGTGGGGGCGGGGCGGCGCTTAATCCGCGGCGGCCAGCTCATCGCTCGCCGTCGCCCCGAGACGGATGCGCCGCCGCCGCCGCCGCGTCGGAATTAGCGCGCGCCCCACCTGGGGAGCGCCTGAAAAATGGCGCCATTTCTCGCGCCCACTCCCTCGCCCCACCGCACCCCGCCCCGCGCGGCTGTTTTGTTCTGCCTCGCGGAAGTCGCCACAGCCCAGGTACGTCCCCACCTGCGCACTCGATGTGTGCGGGGCACTGTGCTCTGCTTCACACATCCCTCGCTCAGTCTTCCTCTTAGATGCGAACACATCCTCACTCGCAATTTTCTAACGTGTCGTGTTGATTAAGTAAAGATACATTCTTGAACGACCCTCGCGTGACGGATACGTTTCTTAACTGCCGGCCTCCCATTGCATGTTGCTAATTAATCCAATCGAAAACTATTTTTATTGATTTCACTGCGGCGAGCCACAAGTAATTTTCTCTTATTTTTCAACTTTCATTCCTTAAATTCCTATCGTACTTTTTTGTTCTACGGACCCCGCTGTCTTCAACATGCACGCTTCACTCTAAAATAGTAGGATCATTTTGTCCCATTCTGCATCTGCCAAGGCCACTTTGCCTAGTACCTCGTTGCGTCGTGGTCACTTGGATCACTTCATGTCGTATTCTTCATGTCTCATTTCAAGTCTTCATCTGCAAGCCAAATTGCAGCCTCCTGAACTGAACTTCACTAATTTCGATTTTTTATTTAATATTTTAGGTCATTTCTACACCTTGCACTCTCTTAGCTTCCAACTGTATTCTCATTTCCTCTTCATTTGCTCCATTTTCCTCATTCACACATTGTCCCACACCAAAATTCCAAATTTCGCACGTGTCTCGTCCAGTTGTCGTCAACAACGCCTCCTTTTCCATTTTGAATCGTTTCAAGTATCACTTCAAGTATCACGATCGTGGTTGACACCTTCCGCCCACTCATTCCAATTGCCTATCTTTCTATTGCATTCCTTATCCCTAGACGCCTATAATTTCTTTATCTTCATTATTCCTGTTTCCAATATTATTTTCTCTTTTTTCCACACATTTCATACCATATTTTCCAGCTACAGACACTTTTTCCCACCTACCCACTAACATCAATGTTTACCCGAAATATCCCTTGACAACTCTAGTTGCCTTCCGTCACTAGCGCAGCAACGGCTGGACGCACCGGCGCCCCGTCTAGGGCGCCTGCCCGCCTCGTCCACTGCCCTCCCTGCTCCTCCCCGCCCCGCCCACTGCCGGGCGGCGGCAGATCGATGCATGGAGGGGAGGGGCGGGGCGGGGCGCTGACGGATCGCGCGGCGAAGCGCTTTCGGATGCGAGTTCGATGGGCGGCGGAAAAAGGAGAAAGCGCCGGCGCCAACGGCCCCCGACGAACGGCGTCACGAGAGAGGGAAGGAGAAAGAGAGGGGCAGGTGAAGGGGGAAGAGGGAGGAGAGCGAGGGGAAGAGCAGGCCGGGCCGCGGAAGTAGCCGCGAAAAAAAGATCGCGCTTTCCGCGGCGCCGACCGTGGTGGGTGGTGAGGGGCGGGGAGGAGATGGGCGGGGCGGGGAGCGGTGGGGGGGGGGGGGGGTGCACGAGCCGCTATCGGAGCGCCCAGAGGCGTAAAACCTCCGGAAAGCGCCGATCCTGCGCCCGTGTTTCTGCGACAAATGCGGCGAAGGCGACACGGCTGCGCGCCTGGCTCTGATTCCGAGCGAGTGCAGGCGCGATGTCAACGTCAATGCCCGGGCGTAATGAAAAGGTACGGCACCACGGACTTTTTCTATGTGTTAATTTCGCCAGTAACGGAGCAAAACCCCAACTCGAATTTTATTTTTCGTGCATCGTTCAAACCTAAGTTTGTTAACGTACGAAGGATTCTCGAACTATTTCAAGTTTTGTTTGCCTTTTCTCATTCGAGATGTATTTGTACTATTTTAGAGCTCTTATGGTACATTAAAGCAATAAAAAAACTTACCAACTTCTTAAAATTTAATTGTGACATGGATCAAGTACATTCTCTCAACTTAATTTTTTACATTCCATTTTCATTTTTTGGCATTGCTTATTCCATTAGTAATAGTAACACCCCATGTGCATATTATTTGGGATATCTTTTTACTTTCGTTTAGGATAACACTCGTTTAAAACCTCCAAAAAAAGTCTGTTTTAACAGCAAATACGACAAAAGGCAACAGGGCGTCCCACCCGTCCCCCTCCCTCTGTTGACACGATACAGGGGCAATGTTGACGCGCATACCCGGCCATGTTGACTGGGCTATCTTACGATGTTGACAACGGCCCACAAATGTTGACACAGAGGCGCTGCTAGTAGACAGATTATGGGAGGGGCGGCGGCGAGGGCGGGAGGGGGCGATCGGCGCCCTGTGGGTGGGGGCGACAGAGGGCGACGGAGGGCGTCGAAGGGCGACGGAGGGCGACCAAGCGCCGCGGCCCTGGGCGCAAGGGAGTAGATCGGGAGACAGCAATGGGGATGCACCAGGGATCTCTTACGCAGTACGTAGCTTGACACGTATCATTCCGATGAATTCCAAACAAACAAGGACAATTCAGAATCCTCAATGTGACACGCGTTTTTGATCCGTATTTCATCATACCTCACGAACCAAATAGAAATTGCTGAGTACGATTAATTTAACATTTATTACTACATTACATGTTAATGACAAGAGAACACTCCATTAAAATCACATCAAATATTGCCGTTTAATGATCATTTTGTATTTAATTTTCCTGCCAGAATGACAAGGACATATGACTTCAAGAGAAATAAACATAAATCACTACTTTATTAACATATTCATGTGACGTACTTCAGTGATTTGTGTTTGTCTTACAACAAAGAGACTGTTCTGATTTCGATCATATTTCAAGCAGAGTTTTAGAAAGAGAAAAATCACGCGCCATATTTTAAAGAAAAATCTTCAAAATAAGTGGAATATCCCTTTCAAACTGCCCTAGAAAATTTGGCAGCCGAAGGGACCATTGCAGCACACGGCTGCAACGGCATTCGGGTTTGTGAGACAAGCACCGCCGGTCGCAGGCTGTGGACAGAGGTTCGGAGCCAGAGGCAGCGGGGAGGTGGGGGAGGACGACAGGACGTCACGGGGGCGGGGCGGGGGCGGGGGCGGACACCTGGCCGCGCGTTAATCGGAGCGCCTCGGGGGCCGGGGCAGGGGCAGGGGGGCGGGGCGAGGGGAGCGGGCGGCACGTGAGCGTGCGGCCCCGGGGCGGCGGTTATGCAAATGTGCGCGTGGGGCTGCTTAGCTTCGCCGGCGGTCAGCGCGCGCCCCGTGCCGCCGCGCCGCGCCACGCCACGCAACGCTCCCCGCCCCCGCACACGCGCGAGGCTAAAGCGGTCCATACACCAGACAGCGAGGTTCGCGAGCGCAGCTTCTCGACGTTGGAAATCCGACGTAGCCGCTACCTGCTCCGTCGTTCACAACTCCACGTCCCGTCCCTTGCGCTCGTCCACGCGCTATCCTAAAGCGACCCATACACCAGACAGCGCTGTTCGCGAGCGGCGCTCCTCGACGTTTGAAATCCGACGCCCCCGCTACCTGTTCCGTCGTTCACAACGTCACGCCCCGCCCCGTCCCCTGCGCTCGTCCACGCGCTATCCTAAAGCGACCCATACACCAGACAGCGCTGTTCGCGAGCGGCGCTCCTCGACGTTTGAAATCCGACGCCCCCGCTACCTGTTCCGTCGTTCACAACGTCATGCCCCGCCCCGTCCCCTGCGTTCGTCCCCGCGCGAGCCTAAAGCGACCCATACACCAGACAGCGCGGTTCGCGAGCGGCGCTCTTCGACGTTTGAAATCTGACGCCACCGCTACCTGCTCCGTCGTTCCCAACGCCCCGTCCCATCCTCTGCGCTCGCCTCCGCGCGATCCATACACCAGACAGCGCGGTTCGCGAGCAGCGCTCCTCGACGTTTGAAATCCGACGCCACCGCTACCTGCTCCGTCGTTCCCAACGCCACGCCCGTCCCCTGCGCTCGTCCACGCGCGAGCCTAAAGCGACCCATACACCAGACAGCGCGGTTCGCGAGCGGCGCTCCTCGACGTTGTAAATCTGACGCCGCCTCTACCTGCACCGTCGTTTCCACCCAAGCCGTGTAAGGCTAGCGAGAACGGACTTAGATTTGCCAAAGTAGTACTGCTGAGAAAAAATTCACTCTTAAACATAAACATGTCTCTACTGGTTACAATAATGAATAAAATATCACTGTGGACAGGCGCTGCATTTTATTTACTCACAATGCAATATCCGACGTTTAAAGAATAATAGTTTGTGCAATAAGTGTACAATGTTAAGCTTTATTACAGGAGTGCACGTTTCGAAAACTAGCGTCGTTAGGAGCGAGTTTTCAAATTTTTGTATATGCAATTAAGTAACATTATAAACGAGGTGCATTCTCTATATTTTTGTATAACAGCATTATATATTTATAAGAGAATCAAACTTGATTTTCCAAAACTAAATTTCTTGTGACTTCTCAGGTACTTGACATCTATGCGGGAAAACGGTGGTTGGCTGTTCCGTTTACCGCTACCTCCCCAAGATTCTCTCGTTGAGGTAGGCTGAATGAGTGATGACGTAATCATTCGTGCCGTAAAATCTAATACGTCATAGGTCCTTTTATATACGATTTCTTGCAATAGCAAATGCCGTTCATAATGCTGGCAAAAGAGTGGCTGATTCCAACTGCACGTGACTATCTACGCCCGTTTTTCCGCCCCGCAGCGCGCTTCCTCTATTCTCACTCAGATCTCTTGCGCCAAGTGTGGCGTGCGGATCAGGACATCGCTTGTTTACATGAACAACGACCGCCCAGCGTTGCAGTCTTTCGAAAAACACAGATTTAGTAAACATTGCAACGATATGGCGAATTTTAGATATAATATACGTGTGGTGGAATATACCTCGGCTGAACCGATCTCGATACAAACGTAAAATATGTGATTGTCGGATAGCAGTCTTCAGTAAGAGATTAAAAGGTAAATAAGAAATGTGTGATGACTATAAATGTATCGCTCAGAGAGGTTTAGAAACGGAATGTTTTGTATTTCAAGTTTCTGTGTGGCCATTATTTCTGTTTTTAACGATTTATAGGATTGAAGACTTTTGGAATAGAAATGAATCATATGTATGAATTGGCACTACATCTTTTAAGTTTAGATTATTACATTTAGTGAAAAGTAAAAAAACACAATTAAAAACATTGGTTGAGAGTATTTCACGCTTATTTTTAATCCTACGGGAAGGCCAATAAAAATATTTTGTGGCTTTGAATATTCATTGTGTTTGCGGCAAGTTCGAATCCTGATTTCATCTTGCTTCCAGAGCAAATAGATCCCACAACACTTGAAAGTACAAGCGGAGCGTAGAACATTATATTGCTTGCTTTCCTACGCAGCGGCCAGTGACACTGGCAGACGGTTGTCGGTGATCCTTTCACCGCCAGTGAATTATACTTTCACTGAAATTACGCTCGAGTCGGTGGCAAGAGGAGAGGAGGTGAGGTGAGGTGAGATGTCGAGGTGGGAAAGGCTACCGAAAAGGAATGGCAGAGCTCCACTGCGAGCAGCGTATCGCGCTACTGCCATCGCTCGGTTTCATTCCCAGCCCGCCCCGCCCCCTTCCAAGCCGTCCGTTCCGTCCCGGGCGGTTGAGCCCCGCTTCGTCCCCTCCTGCCCCGAACCTCCTCCTCCCATGCTTCTCCACTATCAAACACGCAGTGTACTTTTCAACCCGCGGCACCGGCGTTCTTTCAAGTGCAAGCCGATAGCCCTCCCCGCCGTAACGCCTCCGGGCACATGCGCTCGCAACCGACATCCATCCCTTGCTCACGTCCCATCCAGGAGCGCAAATGTAAGCGACATTTCCGTTTGGGGATATGTTCATAAGAGGATTTCTCAGGAGAACCGTCGGGCACAGAGAATTCAATGGGGAAATCACGATGAAATTTGTTTTGATTTCTCTTCGTTAACAGATAATGTACGTCGCTTACGTCGCTTTCGGATAGGTTTCCGTCTTAATGCAGAAGTGCTTACTTCCAAAAATTCCCAAACAGCGTTTTGCAAGTATAAGAT
The DNA here is from genome assembly GCA_011170035.1 of Teleogryllus occipitalis. NCBI lineage: Eukaryota > Metazoa > Arthropoda > Insecta > Orthoptera > Gryllidae > Teleogryllus > Teleogryllus occipitalis. The sequence continues at coordinate 408,662 of BLKR01000731.1, forward strand.
AGTTGTGGATTTTAATATCATTTAGTAGAAATCTTGTAATGAAAGATCATCGAAGAAAAGATAGTGGAGACGTAATAAGGGATCTTTAATTCATCTGATCTTCTAAGGAAACAAAAGTATATACTGACACTACCGATACGTCTCTAATTTGTCACTGAGCATAATGTATAGGGAAAAGAGTACAAGCCATCCTAGTTTCTGAACAGGTCGAGGCAATCGGCGACCGAATAACGGTGCTCCTGAATAGGGCTCACTCTCTGTTATTTTCTTAGTTATTTACGATTGTTCGGTATGATAAGAATTGACCTGATCGACTGTGTCCTTTTCGAACTCTACTTCGCTTTTCGTTTTCGTACACGAGTGAAATTATCTGGAATAGCGGCACGTTACATTATTTCTCCATTATTACATTTTAATAATCCTAAATCACACTACGCAATCGTGAAGATTCATTTATCTATTATTTATATTTCCCTAAGGCATGGATCTAGCATCGAGGGCCGGATTTACCTACAAGCAAAACAAGCAGTTGGTTGGGGGCCCCCATTCATGAGGGGCCCAGCTCTTCGGAAAAATAAGCGAAACATATTCTGTAACATAAAATATATTTAATGTCATAAATGTATGCAAAATTGTATATAAAATTAACAGTTTTCATTGGTATTTGTACAGAAATACCTTGTATTAAAACAAGTTTTTTATTTAATAAAGAACGAGATATTTTTACAGGGGGGAGGGAACACAATTTTGTGTTTGAGGGTCCCTCAATACCTAAATCCGAGCCTGCTGATATCGCTCGAAGCTTCTCCCCTGCTGAAACGTTCATTTAGTCACACGGCTTCATTCGCGAGAGGAGCGCTTCCGGGCTTTCGCAGAAGTCCAGGGAGGGTGAATGTTTTGTTTGTGGCTGCGCTTACTCACTCCCGTCTTCCGCAGTTGTTTCCTCTCTCTCTAACACGACCTCTCCCCTCACCCCTTCTTCCTTCTCCGGTCAACTTGATCTATCTTGCGGCCGCGCGCACAAGGCTATTCGGCGAAACCGCCCCGCCCACTTCAGCGCCAAAGGCGCCGCCCTCCTTCGCCCTCCCCGCAAAGGGCAAAGAGCCGCGCACCTGACGAAGCCAAAATGTTGATTTCGTTCGTTTCGGAAGGCGCCGCTCGCTCCGCGACATTTCGCACCCACTTTTCTCCTCTCCCTCCACCCTTCCCTTTCCCTCGGGCGAAGGGAATTATTTTTCCAAACATCGGCCCTTACCTCCCCTTCAAAGGGTCGACTGGCGGCGCAGAGGATGAATGTCAGGAACCGCGGTGAAAGGGCGGGCGTAAAAGGGCCGGAGGAAATTGCAAGAAAATCTATAATAAAGAAGGTCTTGGATTAAAAGGAAGAAAAACGAGAAGGGCCCTTTCGTAGGTGGCAGAGGGGTGAAAGGGAATTGGGGGACGGAGGATGGGAGCGCGCGCTCGCGGTTCATTTGTCCGTGCGAGCCCGAAGGGTTCCGCGACCCACACGTCTCGCGGCGAAATGAAATTCTTACTTCCCTCCCTCCTCTCCTTCCCTCTTCTGCGAACGAAGCGAGTCTGGGGGAGGTTGTGGTAAAGTTAGAAAAAGGAGCACATAAAGACTTGCAAATGGCCGCAGATGCTGGATGGATGAAAATTTAAACGAGGGCTAGAAATAAGCGAGAACGTAGCAGAGTGATTCCAAATGAGGTTTTTCTGCTTTTTGATGCTTAAAACCTGTTCATAGATCATCGGGACCTGATGAAGAACGTATTAAAAATGTTTTTTAAAGAAAAAATTAACTTCTATTTCCAAGTCAATTTAACTCCTTCAAAAAGTTGATTCGGTGTATTATAAAATAACCGTGTCCAGGACTGAATTTATTACTTTGTTTTTTCAACGTTCTTAGACATTGCCTCTTAAAGGATTATGACAATTTACTTAAAAATGGAAAGAGTTGAGGCAGTTTTCTGAAGAATATAGTGAAGACAAATTTCCAATCATAGGGTGGCAAAATTTATAATACGTTCAAATGAATGGCAACACTTCAAGACACATTCGAATTACTATATTACACGGAGAGAAAAAAGTATAAAGTTTTCGAATACGAAACAGAACCACAACAAGATTCATTTGTAAAAATTGTGACAGGTGCCATGAGAATACTGTGGCTCATGCGTACCCTCATTTATTCTTTTCTCTTTTTCGAATAAGCGAAACGAGAAAGACGTTGTAAGCAGCGGAAGTAATATTAGAAAAATATTACAGGGAGCAGTAGGTGCAGTCTTAAATGAGAGCCGACAGAGTTGAGAAAAAGCTAAAACGATGCATATATTTGATGCGGCGTCTATTAAGATCGTCATTCTTTATAATTAAAAGCACAATCCTAACTATTGTATCGCAGGAAAGTAAATGCTAGTGCAAAAATCACGTAGAAGCATGACTACCTATGAGGGAATTAAATATTGGGAATTCACAGGTAGCAAACAAACAAAAAACAAAAAAGGAAATTACAATTCACAAAGGGTTATTTTATTCTAAAAATACAGTTATTAAAAAGTTCTCTCTACCCCTTATCAGTTATCGCAACTCTCGGAGCAAGAGCGAGCGCAACAACGGGTCGGAGGGAGAGGTAGCCCCAAGAACGGGAGCAAGGCCATCGCCAGGTCGTCACGGGAACAGCGCCGCCCCTCCCTGCACGTGGCGCGTCCCCAGCGCGCAAGTTGGCACTATATTAGAATCCTCACAATGCGGCTCCGCTCGCTTCACATATGAAAAAATTGTGCGCGGCGCGCCATTGTGCAGAGCGGCGGAACAGCTGTAGCGAGGGAGCGGAGCGCCCCCGGCGGCGGACAGGAATGCAGCTCCGCTCACGCCAAGCGCGGCGCGACGTGTCGCTCTGGAGCGCGCGCTGCGACGAGGCGGCGCAGGCGGGGGCGGGGGCGGGGGCGGGGGCGGGGCGGGGGTGGAAGCGTAGGTGCAGGCGCGGGGGTGGGGCACGCGGAGTGACAGCGGGGGGGGCATGTCAGAGGGGGTGGCTGGGAGGGGTGGAAAGAGGCGGATGCGGTGCAGGCGGAAGAGCAATGGCTGCGCAAGGGGGAGCTACGAGGGCGGGAACGGCGATGGGAGAGATTGATTGATTTTTTCGTGTTTTTGGGCGCGTCAATTGCTTTGGTCATTGGTCCCTTTAGTGTAGTGCATGTTTTTTTCTCGGGAGATGCGCGGTGATCTTTCCCCGCTGGATGGCGAGATCCGGCACCGACCTACCGTCGGCTAGTAGGGTTTCCCCCTAACCAGGACTCTCCCACCAGCGGGGCACCGCCCCAGCCGGGACAACCTCTAAGCTCCTGACCGGTTTCCCGGAATATGTGGTAGTGTAGTGCATGTTAGTGTAAGTGTGTGTGTAAGGCGAGAGGATAGGACAAGAAAGAGGAACGAAATATCGCGCGCGGTCCGTGGCCCGTTTGTTAGGGTACTGCTCCGGCATTCACCTGACGTTGATCGGAGAAGCGATGGGAGGATGACGATGGGAGGTGGGAAAGAGATGGCGGTGACGGTGGGTGGGACGTCGGCGGCGGGGGAGGAGGGCGAGCCCAGAGGGGCGGGGGGAGGGCAGGCACTGTGGCATGGGCCCTGAGGGAAGTGGCGGGGGCGGTGCAGTTGGAAGAGCAATAGCTGCGGTGCAGAGGCAGCGCAAGCGGGAGCCAGGAGGGCGGGAACGGCGATGGGAGAGAGACGATGGCGGGTAGGAGGGAGATGGCGGTGACGGTGGGGGAGGGAGTCCACAGGGACGTTGGAGGAGGTGGAGGCGGCGGGGGGGAGGGCAGGCACTGTCTGCGGCGTGGGCGGCATGTGCCGTGAAGGAAGAGGCGGTGGAGATGGAAGCAGCGGTGGGTGTGATGGGGGCGACGATGGTGATGCGATGGTGCGAAAGCGATGGCGATGGGTATCGGTGGCGCAAGCGAAGCCCCGAAGGGAGAATGTTGCATTGTGCTCCCGAGAGGGCGCTGCAATGGTACGGTAGTAAATAAAATAAAACACACAGAGTAGTATCGTTAAAGCCCGTGCACAAATCGAGTTATAATGTGCTCGAAAAAAAATGAATTCAGTGAACCGTGGATGTTGTTAAAAAATTCAAGCACAATTGCTGAGTAATATTTGAACAGAAATAAGTACTCTGGAGACTGTTCATGTATTCAAATACATTGATTCGCGATTTAAAAAAATATAGAAAACTATGTTGAATGCAAATAGTCGTATATCATTTCAGACTGAAGTTGAGTTATAACGCGAAAGTACCACATTCTCTATTCCCAACCCAACGTAGAAGGAATGTATTACAAATTTTGTTATAATACTCTTCCATTTTTGCCACAATGTAATACTACTTACATAGACTACCTGGAACGTTCAGGGCAGTCCGGTGGTACAATATTCATATTTGTTGAAGTGTGGCAGTTTGCTATCTAAAAATTCATTTGTATTTGACGAATTCTTCTGCCAAAGTCGACTTCTTAACGTATTATATAAGGAATGCATGACAAGAAGAAACATGGATTGTGTAGATTCACACCCAAAGATGTTAATTCCACATTTCAAAGAAGGATCATAATTGGAACATTAGAAGATTGAAAATTCGTGATTCCGTGGGAGGATGTGGTACATACGAGTAATCTCATGTTCAATGGACCATTCACTTTCCTAGCCATACAGAGAGCGTGTCTAGACTGAACCGGCCAGAGCTGTCTGCGCTCCTGTGCTGATTCGTCGTACGTCTGCGTCAGTGTGGAAGGAGGCCACGCGGGCTGCCAAGGAGACGCAGGTATTGAAATGGCGCAGGAATGAATCGGATTCGCATGCGTACGATACCACTGGTTTACAACAAGATGGATAACTGATTACCGCAGAGCTTCCCTAGAATCGCTACGCTTTACACAAAGAATATGAATTTGAACGAAACTATTTTTAAACTTTTGGCGGAAATAAATATTTTACTTTTTAAAAGTCTAAAGTGTATAGGATTTTAAAGTATGAAAACGTGTGTATTTTTTATAAACTTATTCTAATTACGTTCCTCCTCTAAGAAAAGACGCAAGTCTTAATTTGCTCCACGTGAACAAACTACTATGATTTATTTTATTTTTTGACAAAGTAACACACACGGACATCGCATCGCTTGTAATTCTTCTGACTGATCCTCCTTACATTTTTTAACGAATCCTGATTAGATGAACAGCCAATACACGAATGTTTAACCTTCCTCAGATAACTTACAGCCACTCTTGCCTTAAAATCGTCGTTACAATCGCGTGGCCTGCATTGCCTTTCCGTGGGAGCTGTCGCCGAGAAAAGTCGGGAGAGTGACGGGTGAGCAGCGTCTGCAACGCTCTGTCTCTCTTTCATCAACCCGAGACGATCGGCGTGGAAGGAGGTCGCGCCGTCTGCGGCCGCCGCACGTGTGGCAACGCGCCGTTCGATACGCTGGCGACGCGCGCGCACATTTATGAACCGCCCCCAGCGGCGCCGCGCCGCAATACCGCTCCCAGCGGCGCTCGTTTGTTCGCGGGGGCGAATGGGAGAGGCGTGAGGACGGCCAACAGTCGCCGACAATCATTATCTCTGCTTAATAATAATAATAATAATAATAATAATAACTCTGCTTAATAATAATAATAATAATAATAATAATAACAACAACAAACACCGCTAAACTATCTTCGTTAATGAGGGACCGATTGGAGAACCGGTTAGTATATTTTTAACAGTCGCACTGATGTTTGCTAGTTCAAAACCGGCTGAAGTCTAAGTTTTGAGAGCAGTCAATTTTTAATTTATACGCGTTCTTTAAGGAGGAAACTGAAGCAGTTCGTTCCACGTCATATGTTTACGGAATATAAAATAATATCAAGTTTAAAAGACGCATCTGAGCGAAACTTGAGTTTACACTTTCATACCCGAAATATTATATTAAGTGATGGTACCACTGTTTGTTTGTGTGTTCGGATGATACGAACGCGGGGTGTAGTGCCTTCATCAGCAATTGTCCCTCGCCCAAGATGACCCTGATGTCCTGGCTCGTCTTTCCTCGTATTTCGCACATGAAGAGGTGTTCTATAACTTTGTTTTTTGTATTTCAGCATTATAAATGACCTTTTCTGTTGCAAAAAATCGTTCATAATTGGGCATTTTACGGCACAAATAATGACATATTAGATTTTACCCTCACGTATGATTGCGTCATCACACATTCAGCTAATCGCAGCGAGAGAGTCGGGGGGAGGTGGAGGAAAATGGAACAGCCGACCACCGTTTTCTCGCACAGATGTCAACAATGAATCTTGAATTTGCTTTCCAGAGGGCTTTGGATGTCAAATATCCGAGACGTCACAAGAAAGTTTTTGGCAAAATTAAGTTTAATTCTCTTATACATTTATAATTTTATTATACAAAAAATAGCGTATGCAACTCGTTTATAATGTTGCTTTATTGCATTCGTATAAATTTGAAAACTCGCTCCTAACGTCGCTCGTTTTCAAAACATCCACGAATGCAATAAAGCTTAACATTATAAACGAATTGCATAAACTACTATTTTAGTGAACTTTATTTATAAATTAACATACATGGCGTCTGTAATATTAATTTTTTGCGCACCAATTTAATGTTTGAGGTTACTAAACCAGCTTTAAAATATCTACTAAGGTCACTCCAAAAGTAATGCACAAGAATTAAAAAAACAATTTTCTTTTCTACGTTGTTTGCTCTTGACAGATTTCGTAGTATCGTTCCCCTCGGTTGAATTAAAATTTTATTCAACATGTTTCCGAAAGTGTTGCTTTCGTAGAACTCGTGGAAGATGTCTGCTGCATTTCATGTTGGGAAGCAACGCGTTGTGAGACAGTGACAAACATTCACAAGAGGTTGAAAAGTGTGTATGGAGATGATGGTGTGGATCACAAAACAGTAGGTGGGATTCCAGATTATCTGGTGAAGTAGGGTAGGCGAATACTCGGTATCTCCCGCGCAGAGGCGAACCGCGCTCTTCACAATCACCTGACAGTGGGCAACTCATTCACAACCTCATTTTGACTGACAAAAGTGTAACCGTGAAAGAATTGTTAATGAAAGTGAGTATAGGAGAAACGAGTATGGGCAGAATAGTGAAAGAAACTGCAATTGAAACAGGTTTATGTCTGGTAGTTTCCAGGAGATATGACTATGATGGCTACTAAACAGTGGCTCAGACATACTGGTCCAAGTTTCTACCGCGTGGGTATATGGGCTCTTCTTCAAAGGCGTCGTAAGGCGATAGACAGAAACTGAGATTATGTGGAGAAGTAACTTTTTATGCCTCAACGATGGATCAACATGCTGTAAAAATAGGAAAGGTACGGAAAATAAATTGGTTCAAAAAATTGCTGTGCATTACTTTTGGAGTGAACCTCATACGTTCAAAAAAATGGACGGTTTTTGGGCCATGTATTTCGATCATCGATGATTGGTTGTCGACATCGCATCCCTGCGAACGAGGGCTAGGCTGACGCAACGCACCG